>JAMXBD010001228.1:0-438063 GCA_024138025.1 Combretum micranthum
GATGGAGGGCGCAAGTCCATCCACATATGATTTCCGATTGGTCATATGTTTGTTGATCACATTTGTTTGATGCACCCACTTGCTTGAATAATCACTTGTTTGAATGATTTGTATTTAATTGTGTTATGGAAGTTATTACTCACTAAGCTAGTTAGCTTACGCCCCCATAGTTTTTATCTATTGCAGCATGAGTTTATATGGCTTAGGCCGAGGCAAGCCACAGCACAGGTACCGGAGATAGGAGTTTCCCGTGGAAGTTTAATCCATTTCTTTTGTATAGACTTCCATTGGAAACTAAGGACTCTGGATGACTGTAATGACTTGTTATTATTTTGCGGGGAATGCCCCTTAGATTTTGTAAACGATAATTATGTTTTTGATTTATTATCTATGGCTAGTGAATGCCACATTAAACTGTTTAACTCCATTTGTTGAAGTATTCTATTGTCGTAAAGGAACGCTTTACATCTACTTACTCCCGAAGGGCTCGGGTAGGGAACTCGAGAGTCCTTATTTAGTATGTGGCGGGCTGTTACGTTTAGGATACCCTACGGGCGTGACAGTTAAGTTGGTATCAGAGCATTAGGTTATAAAGCAAGACAATAGGATTAAAAGAAACCGGACTTAGAAATCTAACTAATAGGTTAAATGGAGTTAAAAACGTTTTCTTGCTAAGTCTGATTAGGAGTGTTGTATTACTGTAGGTCTCCTTGGTGAGACCAGGGAGCGGGCTAGGAACTTCACAAAGAGAAACGATGAGAAATGGTGGAATAGGTTGAGGTTAAGAGAGTTTGTGAAGATTTTGCCTTAGCCAAACATCCCCGGACTATAGGGGAAATGTACAAATTGTGGAAGGATGGATTGAGATATACCAGATGGGCCGCGGTAGTGGATCGATTGAGGTATGATCCCATGGGAAGGAGGAGCTGGACAAAATTGGAGACAATTATACTCTATAGAGAATCATGGTTGATTATGGGCGTGAGCCCATGACTAGAGAAGCTACATTTTTTTGAAGGGTGGAAATCGAACCCCTCCAAATTTTAGAGTATGGATTCCCATAGGCCTTTATATGTGTATGCCCATGATAATTTGTATGATCACCCTGACTGGAATTTAGCAGATGCATGGAATCATATCACTTGGCATGCGATCTACTTTGATATTCTCCTACCCCGAGTGATAGCTCCACCTCCAGCTATTGATATAGGCATGCAATTGAATGGGCGCCTGTGATTGGAGAGGATGAGGAAAAAAAGAAGAGAGAAGAGGACCCTGAGGAGGATCTTAACTGGGAAGAAAATGTAGTCCTAGAACCCCTACCCCACCTGCCGAGCCGGAAGCTGAAGTGAATCCGGAACCCAACCCGATTGTATGGGATTTTAATCGGGAGTTGGAGATACCTGATAGTGGTAGGTTGGAACCCGAGTTTGACCCCTTAATGTGGAGAGATGTTTATGTAAAAGGTGAAAATCCCCCTGTACTTGATATGGTAGTAGCTGAGCCTGTAGCCCCCGAGCCTATGGAGATAGAAGGCGTGGGTAGAGAGCCAGTGAGAGGGAATGAGATAATAGAGACTCAAGTGAGTGAGCTGGAGATTAGAGGTTAGAGCCGGATTGTATTTCCTTTACATTGTTACTCAATTGTATCAACATAAAACGTATCATTCCGATGTGTCTCCTTTATGTGTTAGACGCCTTGTACATAGTATAGAAGCCTTCGCGTGACTGAGGTGGTCATTCTTAGGCTTTAATATTGTGTACGGCGGACTGCCACGTTTACGGTACCCTTCGGGGCGTGACATTAAGGGTTAGGTATTTCAGCCAATTACAGCCAACAATTTTAACAAAACAATTTTTATAGTTCTTACAGGCTACTATTCGCCACAAAAATCATGTAGATCTTACCAGCTCCTGTTCATCATCAATTTATGTAGTTCTTATTGGCTTCGACTCACCATATATAGATTCTACCGGTTATGCCAACCACCACTATCACACACTTATCCCGCCAATTGTATAATATCGAATGCAATGAAACTCAACTCGTAAAGTACATGCAATACATTTTCTTTAGAGTCTAGCCATTTAAATTGAATTTTCTTGCAAGTGATTAAACAATTTTAGACACTTCAACATACTATAGAACATACGATTCATTATTAGCAAATCATGGCTCGATATGCATAAGGTTTTTCCACCAACACTATAAGTCACATGCACTTTCCATTTTATCATTTTTCTATATCTAGTGCTACTATACTATAGGCACAATCATAAGCATGAAAAATAAGAGAAGTAGACTCACTCGACCATGTCGTGATGGTAGTTCCCTTAATCACAATAGTCTTCAAGGTAGTAGACATCGTCCTCCTTTTTTCCTAAACAAAGGAAATATCCAAAATGAGTATTCCATGGAATTTCTAATTAAATTTTCTAATTCTATCTTCTAGTTGCAGTGAAATTCGTATTGACGAAAATTCCAACTTAAAATAGCTATAACTTGCTCATTTTAGCTCAAAATTTCGCATATTATAAACCGTTTTCTATCTACTCGAAAAGATCTATCCATTTCTAAAGTTATTTTCATCATAAAAATTCCTTTGGGTCCCGAAATAGAAAGGTACAGATTCACCATGAAAATCCCAGCTTTCAAAACACAAGTTTTCAAACATTTCTTCATCCAAAAATTCTTATACAAAAATATAGATATTTGTATAGTTGAAAAATCCTTTGAATATATATATATATATATTATATAGACTCATATTGTATGCATGAATTTAGTGATGTTGTCTCAACAATTATTTTTGTAAAACAATGTGTATTACATGTTGGAAAAAGCAAAGACTTGAAAATTTACTTAAGTTTGTTGGAAAAATTTTCTTGAATGAATGTTTCCTTCTTCTAACTTTATTTCTTAACCTTCGAAAATGATTTAATTTTCTAAAAATAAATTTAAGATTTCTACCATGTTTATTTCGAGTGGTTGTAAAATGTAGTTCTTCTAAGTATTTCTTAGTAGTGCCTAAATTTACTTAAAGTAGTTACGTTTATCTGTTCTTAATTTTTCTTAAATTTAGTTCCACTTTAAATAAATAATAATGATTTTCTAAGTTATTTAATGATTTTATTTCCTATGTAATAATTATTTCTAAAAGGTTAATTTTTGAAGATTTTGTAAAACTTGTCTAAACCTTAATATTTTAGAGTATTGGTGAGAAATTTACAAATAAGTTTAGGAAAAACTTTTGTTAGCAATATTGCGTTTTAAAGAAAATTTCTTATTTTATTGGTTTGAAAAGAGTATGTATGACAATCTAATTCATGTATTCTTTAATGACTATTATTACTAAAAACTTATGATGAACTTATTTAAATTTTGACAAGATTTGTTAAGATAAAACTTTACGTTTTTATGGAAAAATCATTTTCTAAGGTGACAAAAATTTATTTTTAAAGAGATTTCCTATTTTTCTTCATTTAAGAAAACTTTTTTTATTTTTTGTTGAGATAATATCAATATGCTCATGCATGATTATGAATATATAATAATGAGAAATAAATTAATATCACATAGTAAGATAAGATATATATAAGAATCAATATGAACATAATAATAAGGTCAAGTATTGGAACCTTAGCTTCATCAAGGCAACCCAGAACTAAGAATAGACTAGTCCAAAAAAAAAAAAGAAAAAGAAAGACAGAAAAAGCATAATAATAGCAATAATAAGAGCATAATAATAATATGAGCATAATAGTAAAAGCAATATAATAAAAACATAATGTTTAAACAAGAACAAAACATGAATATAATATTGCTTTCTTAACCTCTATGGTCTTTAGAAAACACACACTATGTTCATGTTAAGTTATATAAACATAATAAATAATCTATTAGCAATCTAACAATATAAGAATGGATATATGAACAAGAACAAAGTATGAACTTATTGTTGCTTTCTTAACCTCCTATGGGTTTTTAAAAAACACGCATTAAGTTCATACTAAGTCACATGAACATGCGGGAAGTTTTAAGACAATTACCTAGTTGATAGAAGAAAATGGAGAAGTGGTAGAGAGAATTTGTAGAAAGGATTTTATGGAGTGATTTTGACAGAGTTGTGGTATGTGAAAGAAGCGTGTGAAAGAAAAGGAGGGAGATGAGGTATTTATAGAATTTTGTAGAGGGAAATTAGATATAATAAAATAAACTGAAAAGAAAAAAATTAGAAAGAAATGGGAGAAAGGGGGTACCGATCCAGAAGAATGGGGGAGGAAAAATTAATTAAATTTGTATTTTTATAATAAAAAGTAATTAAGATGTGAAATATGAATGATGTGAAGTTGTATTGAAAATGTAAAGACCCGATCCTCTAAATCCCGAGATTTAGAGTACCGAATCCCCAACCACATATAACGTTTGCACATTATATGTAAGGTTGTCCTAAAACTAACAGTTTATGAAAATTGCTTGATCAAAATCACTGAACTTTGTAAATAACTTTTAAATAAAACAAGATTGCTAACAAAAGCAATCTATACATATATTTACATCATATAAACATTTCTTTGTGTCAATACATGACACTACAAAACAAATTACATGATTTTTCAAAACATAAGAATCCTAAGGGATCTTAGGTCATTACAAAAGGAATTTGGCATAACTATTAAGCCATCTATACATAACTTCTCCATCGCAAAAAGTCTTCCAAAGGTCCAGGGTAATCGAATCCTATTCGTCCCACTCATCCAAAAATCTTTCGAAATCGGACCCATAGCCCAAGTCATCGTAATACTCGTCTCCATGACCTGCAAAGCAGCAAAAGTGAGCCAGAGGCCCAGTACACAATAACCAATGCAAAACAAGTCATTCGATTCATGTAATGCATCATAGAACAAGTGGTTATCTTTATTACATTTTGATTCACAAACCAACAAGAGGGTATTCAAACCCCGGTCACACTTCGGGAATCCAGGGATCCTGAGTAACAGTAGCTGCTCAGGGGGTTGATATAAGTAGTCCGAATACTTATATCTCCTATATCTATTTCATGAAGTTAATAGCTTCATCTAGGGTTTAAAAGCTGTTGCCCGACTCTACTTAAACTCAGTCCATAACATGAGCCTAGTTCACAAGTTCCCATAAACCTTGAACTAAATCATGGTATTTCCCCCTAAGTTTAAGCAAACGTTACACAGATACAATTCCCCCCTATCGGCTACCCACTTAACCAAAAGAATCGCTATTGCATCATAGCGTACCATTGCATCATGGTAAAGTCATTGCATCATGACTTGGTTAAGTGCCTAGCTAACATGTCATTGCATCATGACAGGTTTGCTGCTCCTCGGACCAGATTAAACAGCGTAATAGACATCCAATTCATCCAAATGTTAAATCGAATCAATTTAAGTCAAATTAGAAATGTCTGGTCCTAGCAAACATCAAACAAGTTATTGCGTACCTGAACTCGTTAGAATAGAACTAGGATCTCTCGGTGATGAACTAACCGAAGAATCCTTAACTGTAATGAAAATATCACAATAATCAAGAAATTAACAAGTATGGATTTCATTATCACAATTATACACATATTAAATAATATCGCAATTAATCAAGGAAATCCAAATAATCGAATACAAAGTCGCAATTATCAAAGAAAATCAAATAATGGAATATACAGTCACGAATAGGCATTTAAACGTCCTAATATATCTTAAATCTCTTAATAAAACTCAATTTCTCAAATAACAAACTTAGGAAAATTTTTGGAGAAAGTTTTTGAATTTCAAAAGCACAGGGGATAGGCCGGCAGCCAAAGCCGGCGGCTTTGGGCCGGTGCACAATGTTCTGAAAATGTCCACTGCCAACGCTGGCAGTGTTTAAAGGTACGCCGTCAGCCTTTGTATTCTACGCCGGCGGCCTTGAGCCGGCGTAGAATCCAAAACCAAAATTTTCAAAAACGTCTAGAGAGGTCTGAGCCGGCCGCTTACTCAGATAAGCTGGCGGCTTTGACATATACGCCGGCGGCCTTAATTTTCACTGCCAGCGTTCAACATGACAGAATGAACGCCGGCTGACTTTCCCAGCGAAAGCCGGCGGCTTTCATCCAGCCTTAAAAATTTTGAATCCAACACTGCCTCTAAGCCGGCGGCGTTGAATTCCCAGGTTGCCGGCGTACGTTTTAAAAACAAGGTTAAACGAAAGAAACTTAAATCCCCTGTTTTTCAACTTTACAAAATCATATCATAATATACTTTAATCCTTCCTCCACCACCTTACTAACATCTTAGCCTTACTCATCTCTATACTACTCAATTCTAGCAAAGTCAAGGCATGAATTCAATACAATTAAACACTTCAATTTCTACTCCCATCAATTCTAAATTATCCCACACAAATCCTCTTAACAACTTCCCAACTCCTCATAATCATACAACAATACATGCATACTCTCCCACACTCATATAGCACCTTCTCAACTCATCCCATGCATGAACAAATATTTGATCAACATTAAGCTCAATTCATCCAAAAATCCATACATCTATTTTAAGAAGGAAAATAAAACAACATAACAACCTAACTAAATAAATTCAAATACACATATATATACCTTGTCTTGAAAATAACTTTGATTTTCAACTTGATATAACCCTAACTTGAGCTTGGAAATGGAGAGGGAAAGAAGAAGAAAAGAAAAGAAGGAGAAAAGGAAAAATTCGGATAAAAATTGCTGCCCTCCAAAAAGTAGGTTAATTAATAAATTTTGACTTTAAGCATACCAAATTTACCCCTTAGTGCATATTAACTTAGGTTGCATTTGGAGTTAATTTGAGTCCCATTTGGCTTACATTTAGGGCATAAATGCTAACTTAATTATAAGGAACTTAATCAACTAGCTTAAGTGCAATTAGGGTTGATTTACAAATCTAGCTTAGCTTAACTTTTTAATGAACAAAAGACAAAATTAATAATTTCATTACTCACACATTAATGCATATAAAACAACAATATTAATATCAACATATACACATACAAAATCTTATATCTTAAACTACTAACAACACAAACATACTCATTCAATTCATCTCTTTAAAATAAATTAATAAACACATGAGATTTGATTAAAATATACATCTAGGTCATTTCAGAAAAAGAAAAAAAGTAAGAAATAGGTGTATAGGTAATAAGAAAAAGTAGAGATAGATGAATAGCAATGAATAGTAGAATAGGACAATGAATAGTAAACTAAACTAATAATATACCAATAGTAAAGAAATATGTGTATAGATACGATATCTATTATTTTTAGCTACAAAAAAATTGTAAAACCGATATTTTTGAAATGCTCGTATTATTATGAATCTAACGGTATCATCGGAATATTTTTACGATTCTGATCACTAGGACTCGCTTTTCGAGAACTGGTCTCGTTTGGATCCGAAATACACTAAAAATTAGCGAATCTGATATTTTTAAGATTTCCTATATCATTACGAACTATTATCCATAATTATTTCAATTCCGTTATTTAGGATTTAAGATTGTTGGATTGTCGGATCTAAACACAAGGGTTTATTATAGTTTTTTGTTGACTTTTAGGGTTTTCGGTTAACTTTTAATTCTAAGATTTAATGATAAACTTAGCAAAAATTCAAGGGTTTACAAAGGCGATCTTGTTGTAAATGGTTACACAGATGCAAGTTTTCAGTCTAATTTAGATGATTTTCAATCACAATCTAGCTATGTGTTTTGTTTAAATGGAGATGTTGTAAGTTGGACGAGTTACAAACATGATACAGTTGCAGATTCTACCATAGTGGTTGAGTATATAGCAGCATCGAATGTACTAAGGAAAAAGTTTGGATCAAAAAGTTCATTAGTGCTCTAGGAATTGTTCTTAGCATCATAGATCCAGTGGACCTCTATTGTGACAATAATGGGGCCATCGCACAAGTTAAGGTATCAAGATCACACGAACAACCTAAACACATACTCAGACATTACCATCTCATTTAAGAGATCATCGAAAGAGAAGACATTAAGATATGCAGAGTGCATATAGATGATAATGTTGCAAATCCATTGACTAAACCTCTTTCTCAATCCAAGCATCATGGTCATACCAGAGGATTAGGCATTGACTGATGTTTGACTAGGCTTAGTGCAAGTGGAAGATTACTAGTGATGTGCCTTATGTAATTTGAATATTTATTATCTTTATAATATGGGCCATTTCATTTGTCAAACTTATTATTGGCTTTTTTACTTTGATAAACCGATTCTATGAATAAATTTGTTATTCATTATGTCATTAAAGTATGCTACTTTAATAGTAAAACCATAACGCAAGAAATAATTTTATTCTAAATTATCCGTAATAGTTCATTATATGGACTAATAACAAATTAAGACTAGTTTGTTGATTGAATGATGATCACGTGTTATTGATTATAGATATGAGATATCGATTCAGCACATAGATACATATAAGAGTGCATTGTATTGGAACGACCAACTATGATGGTACTATATAGATAAATATGATAGGTATTTCTCATTATAATGTTGTTGTAATCCTTTGACCTGATGACACCATAGATTCCTACATAGCAAGTTCCATATTTTGATTTAACTCTTTATCATCTTTAACCAAGTGATTATAAAACTACGCTTAGATATGAAATAAATTATGTGAAGAAATGTAAGTGTTCATGATGGAATTCGTCCCTCTTATTAATTTGAGAGAGACATCTTTAGGGCCCCTTGATGAGTAAGACTAAGAAATACATGGCCATCTTCGAATGAACTAATCAAATGAACTGATGAATTATCGATGTCATTCGTTTAAGTAAGTCAAATTATAGATTCAAGATTAATAAATATAAGAGTGTATTGATCCACATCTTATATTTAATCATAAGATATCATGTAACAAATGGACTACATAACTTATTATTTAATAGGTAGAATCGGATCGTCGATCTTCACTTAATTTAGGTAGGTATAATATCTTACTAGAGACTAATTTTGGCTTGTAGGTCTAAAAAGTGTTTAGGGCCTATTACTGACATTAGGTGAACCTATAGAGTTGCACACAAAAGAATGAACAAAATAGGTTACAAGTTATATTTAAACCTAACAAGAATTATTGATATATTTTTTATTCTTAAATGGTTTAAGAATAATAAACAATTATTTGAAAAAATAATAATTAATAAAATAGTGTATTTTATTTGAATATTATTATTTTCTAATAAATCTCTTATTAGGGTTTCTTGCTCGTTTATATATAAATATAGATAGCTTCTTCTGGGGTTCGTGATAAGATGTGATTACATCAACTTAGACTCACGGAGAAATTCTGGAGACCTAAAAAACAAAGAAAGAAAAATCGTGTTTCATTGTGAGAGAATTCTGTGTTCATTCATGTGTGGATACCATAGAGGGTGTTCGCTACATTAGCATCTTTTGATCCCCTCTATCATCAGATTTGAAACTCTATGAGAGAGGTGTTTTTCGAAATTCCTTTTGTGTTCAATTTATTCGTTAAACACATGGATCCCAGACTGTTTAAGGTTTTAATTTTAAATTTTCCACTACAAACTTATTTTATGAAACCTTAAAATCCAACACTTACTACTTTTATTCATTGCATAGGTGATATTAACTCTTATAATTGATTCTTGCTAGGAGGTGCATGTGTTGATGGTTTCACTTCAATCTAGAATATATAGGATATTATATAACATCTTATATCACCATGTTGAAGTAGCTTTCGATCTGGTTGAGAAGCTTGTCTGGAGGGGGTTCAATTTTCCACATTTGCAAGTCGTTGCTTGAATAATGCATTATATATGATCGAAGTCAACTCATGAGAACATGGAACAATTAAGATTCTATTTTAGGTTAAATATGTTTTTCAATTCTTTCTTTCAATCATATTGATCAAATAAATATATAGGTATATCTAGTTATATTGTTTCTTATATTTTCTTTCAATTCCTTCTTTCTTCATTTTGAATTTATTTTATATCTTTTACAAGGATTCGGGTAGAAGCTAATTTTCTTGTATTGAAATGTCTTCTTTTAAACCATCTAGAGAGAGTTGTAAAAGGAGAAAAAAAATGCACTTGGAAATAGATCCAATGTTGGTTGGGAGCATGGAGTTGATATTGATAATAATGGAAAAAATGCGAATGCAAATACTACGATAAAGTTATTAGTGAAGGCATTTTCAGTTTCAAGAATCACTTAGCTTGTTCACGTAAAGGTATAGAGTAAAATGTATGTTGATTTTTCATGTTTCTATCATCTATTTTAAGTTTTTTTAAAACTAATATAAGCAAAACTCTAGTAATTGAAAGCTATTTCATATAGGTTATAGAAACTTATATTCTCTAACAATTCTACATAGAATTATGATTTTGAAAACTATGGCTTAAAGCCAGAATGAATTTTTTTGTTTGAGTGTTAGGTAAGGTCCATACATTTGTCGTTTTGGCATTGTTAATTCAAGTGAAAGGACAATGTGATGTTGATGTATTACTGATCGTCTATCTAATCTATCATTTCTAAAGTTTACAAGCTTTCTCGATAACTATCCTTGGAACTTGTGCCAAAGCATTTGTTGTCATTTGTTGAAGCTTTTTCTATTTTACTATTTTGGTTGCAATCATATGAGTTATTTTTTCATCCAACAATTAGGGAAATTTTGGTAGGTAGCTAAAAATCCCCTATAAATAAGGCTATGAATCACTATGTTTATCCATTACTCAAAACATATTCTCCCTTCATTCCTCAAGCTCTCTAAATGCTTTATTGATATCCCTTTCTATGAGTGGTTTCACTAGAGTTATGATGTCTTTTTCTTGACTTTGGTTGGAGAGGTTAAGTCTTGGTAGGCTTGGCTTCGTTTTTACACAGCTCAAATTTTTCCTAGAGGACTTGAAGCTACTCGCTCTATGCTATGGGGTCTTTCTCGTGAGAAAGGTTCTAATGTGGGCTGATTGCCCCCTCTTTTTTGTACATATGAGGATATATTTGATGAGGATCGCTAAGGTATAGGCTTAGTATGCTTACTTGCTTTGCCTCTTTAAGACTTTATCAGGTTTAACATCCTTAGGATGAAGGGAATTATGGAATCCTCTGATCCTTGTTTGATGCACCAAGTTCTGGTAGTACCTACTCATAGGACCTATAGTAGGTCTGCCTTGGTCATGCATCACCTTGATCTTCTTTAATGGGGCTACGTTGACATGCTTAGCATGATGTTGCATTTAAAGCACTCGCTTTTTTCACACTCTCCTTTAATGTGGTTATCACGCCCCAAAGGATACTCTAAACGTGGTAATCCGTCGCACATGGTATTAAAGCTAATGAATGACAACCTTAGTCATGCAAGAGCTTCCATATAACGTGCAAGGTATACTTCCAAGATAGTAGGAAACTCCAAAGGGGTATTAGGTTTAAGCAGATAATAAAAGCATGCAAGAGCAAAGATAACATGTAATATTCATCAAGTTCAAATTCTTACAACTATTAGAGGCATTTCCCCATTCTTAAAGTCTTACTATTTTAAGTCAACTGAATAACATATATAGTTGTAACAATAGCCTACTATATAGATTTTTCTTAAAGTCTACACCAAAAACTAAAATATGCAAATTTCTTCCAAAAGCTCCTAGTAACTTTTGCTTGTACTTGACAAATAAGGCTCCTTAGTGCCAACCACAAGCAATCAAATTGAAACAAAAAGGTATAAGGATGTAAGCAAAACTAGCTTAGTGAGATAACTCCCTTCTTCAAAAGATTCCATAAAAACATATAAGTAATTTAGACAAGCATATGTTTATGCAACAATCATATGAGCAATCAAAATGCACACGATTAACTAGAAACCATGTATTTGCAAACTTACCGGATTTGTGCCCTCTATATCGGGGGTTGGGTGGTTATCGGCTCATTCGACCATCATAATTTGCAGACTTACCGGCTCCTACTTGTACATGTAGACTTCCTGGCTACTACTGGCCACCACTACAACTCCTCCTTTCTCCATACGATGAATAGTAGTGAAATATAAATGTGACTCACAATATGTCATGGATGAATCATTTTTAATACTGCATTACCCTAATATTATTAATTTCAAGTTAAGAGTGACCAAACAATATTCATCATATCATTACATGAGAACATAAATTATTCATCTATTCTTCTTTCGATATGCTTATCTTTTTATTCAACAACTACTACATATAACATACATCTAATTCACACAATATTTCATTTATCTTTCCTTAATTCTCTAGTGCTACTACTTATAAGCATATTCAAGGAAATGTAATTAGTAAGGGATTAACTCACTCCATGGCGATCGTTCATAATCGAAGTAGTCCTCCGGGAAGGTGATATTGATTCCTCCTTCACCTAAACAAGATGAAATGTAAACCCTGATAATTTTCACACTAATACACAACACTAGAATGGAAAATCTGAATTAGCTAGCAAACCTACAACTAAACGGAAACCCTAGAATAGATCTACAAGTTGAACTTAGCTCGTATATGATTTAAAAGCTTGAATAAAAACTTCTCTGACCATTAATTGATACTAAAGAAAAATTCCACATCTTGAGCTAATAACTAAAGATATATTTAAAGGTATCCAAAATTTCAAATCTCGAAACTTAACATAGAAATAGAAATAGATAGAAATATAAAAATATAGAAATAAATTGTTACTATTGGACTCAACAAAGATTCTAGAATGGAATTACGAGTAGTAATGAGTTTATATATAGTTTTAAGCCCTAAAACAAAGATTCCTAGATAGTATTAAATACTACTAATAAGATTTCATAGAGAGTATCGAAAACTCCAGGTATAAGAGTAGCTTGGCTAAGATATTAAGTGCGATAGAGAGTAAACGACCAATTATGCTTATAGTTAGAAAATGATAACCTAAAAATAAACCATTAGTGTTATAAATATACAATAAAAATATAAACAGATATATATAACTTATAATCTAAACTCTAAAAAGATATTTTGATCACACCATTGTTTTAGTTAGGGTATTCTTAAGCTATTAGAGCCTAAAATAAATATCCGCCTGTTAAGTTTATAAAACCCTAATCGCGGGAGCTAAAACTCTAAAAATAATTAATCGCGCAAAATTTAAACTTAAGGTTGAATTAATAATAATCTAAAAATTTTGTAGGACTCCACAAAAATACTTTTAGACAAAAACTCTCAAATAAATGATATATTTGTACCCAATTAGCTTAATAAATTACCTTAAAATTTGATAATTAAGTAACCAAAGATTATTATAATATTTTCCCTCAAATTACGATGCAAGTGTGTCTGTATTTGTGGTATCGATCTCCTCGGTTTGTGCAAGCCCAAATCCTCCCCAATTTTGTTTAAATATTACACTTTCAAAGTCAACAAAACATACACACACACCAATCAAATGGAGCCAACTAGATGACCCAATTAATGTAGCAAAACAACTTGTTTAAACAATGAAGAAGTGGCGAAAAATCTGGACCAAATTCTCATGGAGGAGCCGCCTGATTCTTCTTCCTCTTCTTCTATGTAAAAACTTTTTAATATGCAAGCAAACAAAGTGATTAAAACCCCATATCCTCTAGCCTTAAAACCAATTGAATCTATAACTAAAACAACAACAAAACAAACTTAAACTCGTTCCATAAACCAACATACAAGAACAAAAGCAAAACTCCATTAACAAACTTCAAAAGCTTGGAAACAAGAATTTAAGATAAGTTTAAATTCGTTTTTAGCTAGTTTAAGTGTTAAACATTGTTCTAAAAAATGTTTCTTACTGTCTTAGGTCTGAAACAAGCTTTGAAGTGGAGTATAGAACATCCAAATTAGGATAAAAAAGGTAAAACTCGCAAAAACCCTAGTTGCACCACTTTCTTTTTATAAAATAAGATCATAGATATGCTAGGACGTAATATATTGTTATATGTATATATATAACATGTATAAACACTTAAGAACACATTAGAATCAGCTTGGATGTGAAAGATTAAGAAAAATTGATCAAATCACTTGAAAAGACTTAGAATGCAGATGAGCACGGGAGAACACGGCCGTGGACCACCCCGTATACGTCTCGGCAACAATTTTACTTCAGCCAATGATTTCCAGAATTACACGGCTGGAATATGGCTATGTTCCTCGTTGTACACCACTGGGAAATCTGTAAAAAAAAATTAAATTAAATCAAATTACAAAAATCTGATTTAGTTCTAAAATAATAATAATAATAATAATAATAATAATAATAATATCATTATTGGTAATAATAAATGTTAATGTTGATATTACTTAACAATAATAACACAAGCAATTATTATTATTATTATTATTGTGATGTGTAATATTATTACTGTTGTTATTGAAATTACTATTGTTTTAATAAAGTTATTATGAATAATAATACTAGTATTACTATCACGCCCCATAGGGGTATCCTAAACGTAACAGTCCACCACATATTATATAAGACTCTCGAATTTCTATCCGATCCCTTCGAGAGTCTTGTATAGATGTAAGGCGTCCCTTTACGACAATAGAATACTCTATTCAATGGAGTTAAGAAGTTTAATGTGGCATTCATTAGCCATAGATAATAAACCAAAACACATATATAAATTACAAGGTCTAAGGGGCATTCCCCCGCAAAATAATATTAAGTCCATTACAGTCATTCAGAGTCTTTTGGTTTCCAACGGAAGTCTAAACAAAACCGAAGTAAACTTCTAAAGAAAACTCCTAGCTCCAGTACCTGAGCTGTAGCCTGCCTTGGCGTAAGTCAAATGAATTCGTGTTGCAACAAGTAAAAACTATAGGGGCGTTAGCTAACTAGCTTAGTGAGTGAAAACTTCCATATCACAATTATGCCAAATCATTCAAGCAAGTGATTATGCAATCAAGTGAAATGCATCAAACAAGTGAGTTCAACAAACATATGACCAGCCGGAAATCATATGTAGATGGACTTGTGCCCTCCATCTCGGGTTAGCAGATTAACGAATCCTGCGGTACGATGCTGTTTAAGCTCACGGTCAACTGAACAATATTTCGTTTTATGGATCACGATTAACGAATTTATTCATTTTATGGATCACGATTAACCAACATATTCGTTTTATAGATCACGATTAACCAACATATTTGTTTTATGGATCACAAAAAACCAACAAATGCTAATGCTCCATCCTCATCGTGATATGAATGAGTTCAAAGTTATATTTAATGCCCAATAGTCAATTAATCCAATTCTTTTAGGTGACCAAACAATATTCGCAAACAATCAATTATAGCTCCTCTCTATACAAACAATGAAATATCACCCGTCTTCGATATTCTTTAATTCCAACTTCACATATCAATAGCAGTCAAATATAATTCCCAAATAATCCCATCATGAATAATCATTCTTTTTATCTTTACTTAGCAACTAGTGCAGCCATCATTACAATCACAAGCAATAATTGAAATCGGAAGTGATACTCACTCGGCCATGGTACGCCGGTTTCTTAATAGTAGTAGTCAGGTGGTAGTGTATCATCGCTCTTGGGATCACCTACCAAATAAGAATAGCCTAATAAGTATCTCATCACTTAACTAATTCAAACTATACATCTAAACTAAATAAAATCGCGATTCTCGCTATTTGTGGAAGTTCTAACTTAAAACGGCCATAACTTGGTCATTTTAACTCGGAATTTCGCAAATTTTATATCGATTTCTATCTACTTCAAAAGATCTATCTAGTTCTAATATTACTTTCAAGTTTTGAAAATAGTAAGGTCACGGAACAGAGGGATTAGATCTGTTCTGTAACTTTTCTATTTCCGAAAAATTGTTTTACATTTGGTAAAATGTTTCTAGTTGATGATTCATGTATAGATGGAATATGAATGAATTCCTAGTATGAATGTCATGTAATGACTTCAATATATACATTATCTTGATGATTTTTGATAATGAACTTTTAAGAACTCCTAATTACTCCACAATAGTCACTTCTTAAAAATCTATTCTTTCAAATTTTGCATTTCCTAGGGTTTTAGGATTTTATTCTTAGAATTTACTTGCTATCTAAATAAAAATGAGTCTTCATCATCTATACTATCCAAGATCTTCATTTCTACATAGAAATTCACATTTTTCACCTTGTAAATATCTTTTCAAACAAGCTTTTCACAAAAATCGAATTTTGAAAATTTTCATTTCTTGCATATTTCTTATGAGAAAACTTGTTTAATGCATCAAAATTTGAAGCTTTACTATATCTATTGTCTAAAGACTTCATTTAACACATAAAACTTGCAATTTGAGCTCAAATACTAGGTGATTACATATGCATCATCTCAAATTACGAATTTGACAATTTGATCACTAACTCAAAATTTTTCATTTTAATTCCATTACTTGTTTTACACATTACTCATGCCTAAACTCATTTAAACTTGTAAAAATCATTCCTTAGAGATACCTATTACATATTTCCATTTTTCATGTAAAATATGAGTTTCAAGTGGTTTCAAGGTTTTTAAAATAGGTTTAAAAAATCATCCGAATTTTCCACTAGACATTTCTAACAAAAATCTTTTCTTTTTCAAGTTCCTTGTCCTATATCCATAAAGATCTATCATCTAACACATCTATATACATGCAGGGCTAAGATTTTATGATCATTAATGCATGAAAGCTCAAAATATTCACATGAACATAAATGTCAAGAAAGATATAAATGTCTAAAACACTAGATCTACAATTTATAGTGCATGAACATGAGTTTAATGACATGAGCATAAACTTTCCATGCAAGATCTCTATTTTACATGCATGAACAAGATATTATTTCAACAAAAATTCATTAAACACAAGATCTACTTCTTGTGATGGCTTGATATTCTTGTATTAGTGTTTTCCTATTCCTAGCATTTGCTCATTGGGATTTAAGGTGGAAAACACACAAGAATGGTCTTGCCATTACAAGATAATGTAAGAACAAAGCTTGGAATCATCACCTAAATGAAGATTTGGAGTAGAAAAGAAGAGGAAATAAGCTTGTGAGTGAATGAGTGTGTGTGTAGGTCACGGCAAGAAGAAGAAGAAAAAAGTGTTTTGCAACTTTCAAAATTTTTAGAAGAGTAAAAATGAGGAGAGAGAGAGAGAAAATAAATTTATATATTGAATGAATTAGGGTTTTAGTTGAATTAAAAGAAGTAAAAATAAAAAAAATAAGAGGGATATAGGGAGGGGGTGCGCCGGCCATTGAGTGAGAGAGAGAGAGAGAAATTTGAATTTTGATAAAATTTGTAATTTAAGTAATAAAATGTAATAAATGTAATAATTAATTAAGAAACAAAATTTCTTCGAAAGAAAATATAATGAGTAGTTGTAAGAATGTAAGAATAAGGTATGGTTAGTGTATAGTGTTGGTTGTACTTGTGAATAGTGGTAAATAGTAGACAAGACATCTACTTTACCGGTAGTAAAGAAAATACGAGAAAAAGCTATAACTATAATTTTTATAGCCCGGAAAATTATAAAATTTATATTTTTGAAATTATTATAAAATTTTGGTTTTAATGAATATTCCAGAATATTTTTTTGCGTTTTTGGTCCCGAGGCATGTTTTTCTATAATTGAGCTCGGGAAGGCCCGAAATTAAAAATTTTCCGAATTTAAAACTTTCTAAGGTTTAAAATATACTTTAAAACAATAATTCATATTCATTTACTTTATAAAACTTCTTTTGTTATGAAACCGAAGCAAAGCCAGATTTAGGGTTTCTAAGCTTCTCTCACTAAGCTTGAACTGGACTGGATAAGGGTTTTGCTTTTCGAGCCCCGGAGTTTACTTGACTACTAAAAATACCAGGTTTACAACCTCCCCACCTTAAACATATTTTTGTCCTCAAAACTAAACTGACGTACCTTGTCCTTCAACTAACTCGGAGTGCTTCCTTCGGATCTCCTCCTCAGCTTCCCAAGTTGCTTCCTCAAGGGCATGATTCCTCAATAAATTTTAACGTAGTGAATGTCCTTGTTCCGTAGCCTTTGGGTTTTCTTATCCATTATCTTACGGGGTGTTCTTCATATGTCAGGTTTTCCTTCAACTGAATCGGTTCCAATTCCAAAATCCTTTCTAGGTCGGGCACATACTTTCTCAATACTGACACATGGAACACGTTGTGAATCTCGGATAGATTTGGTGGTAAAGCTAGTCGATACGCCAAATCTCCAACTCTTTCCAAAATTTCGAAGGGTCCAATATATCTCGGGCTTAGCTTTCCTTGTGTACGCATCCTTTTAATACTTTTAATCGGACTTATCTTCAGGTACACATGGTCACCTTCCTTGAATTCGAGTTCCCTTCTTTTGAGGTATGCCCAGCTCTTTTGTCTATCCTGAGCCTCTTTCATTTTTTGCTGGATTACCCTCACCTTATTGGCCGCTTCTTGTACCAATTCCGGCCCAATAGCTAACTTTTCCACTTCATCCCAAAACAGAGGGGATCTACAGAGTCGTCCATACAAAGCTTCATATGGTGGCATCTGAATAGTTGAGTGGTAGCTGTTATTGTAAGCAAACTCAATGAGATGCACATGACTATTCCAACTCCCTTTGAATTCCAAGGCACAATCTCTCAGCATGTCTTCTAGGGTTTGGATCGTCTGCTCAGACTGTCCATGGGTCTGAGGGTAATATGCGTACTGGAATGCAATTTGGTACCTAAACTCTTTTGCAGGCTTGTCCAAAATTTAGACACAAATCTTAGGTCTCTATCTGAAATAATCCCTGCTGGTATGCCGTATAATCGTACAATTTCCCGGATGTAGATCTTAGCTAGCTTTTCCATTGAATAAGTCATATTTATGGGTAAGAAGTGCGCCGACTTGGTTAACCGATCCACTATTACCCATACAACATTACAACCTAAAGGGGTCTTTGGAAAACCACACATAAAATCCATAGATATCTGATCCCACTTCCACTCGGGAATAGGTAAAGGCTTTAACAATCCGCCTGGCCTTTGGTGCTTTACTTTTACTTGTTGGCAAACCGGACATTTCATTACATAATCTGCTACATCTCTCTTTTGCCATTCCACCAATAGTGGCTTTTCAAATCTTGGTACATCTTGGTACCTCCCGGATGCATAATATAACCGGAGTTATGAGCCTCACTCATTATTTCCTTCCTCAACTCTTCGTCTTTCGGCACACACAACCTTCCTTTTATCCTGATCACATCCTTATCGTCTACTGCAAAGTCAAGGTATTTTCTTACTTGGGTTTCCTTTTTAATCTTTTGTATCAACTCGTCATACCTTTGGGCTTCATTGATTCTTTCTATTAGGGTTGGCTCTAATGCCAAATTAGCCATCTCAAGCTCAGCACTTTGGGCTATGAACTCAATCTTTAATTTCTCAAAATCTCTAATCAGATCTCTTTGACTTGTGATCAAGGCGGCTACTTCCCCATAATTTTTTCGACTTAGGGCATCCGTGACTGCATTAACTTTTCCTGGACAGTAATTTATTCCCAAATCATAATCTTTTATTAGTTCCAACCATCTCCTTTGTCTCATGTTTAACTCTTTTTGTGTGAACAGATACTTAAGACTCTTATGATCCGTGTATATCTCACACCTCTATCCACATAAATGGTGTCTCCATAGTTTCAAGGTGAAGATGACTACGACCAATTCCAGGTCATGTGTAGGGTAATTCTGCTCGTGGGGTCTCAACTGTCGAGAAGCATATGCAATAACTTTCCCTTCCTGCATTAATACGCATCCAAGGCCATTCCTTGAGGCGTCACTATGCATCATATAGGACTTTCCGGGTCCAGCAGACTCAAAATTGGTGCTGATACTAGTCGCTATTTCAACTCCTGGAAACTCTGTTCCCTCTTATCTATTCAAACAAATTTCTCATTCTTTTGGGTCAATTAAGTCAGTGGCTTGGCTATCTTCGAGAAATCCTTCACAAACTTGCGATAGTAGCCAGCCAATCCCAAGAAATTTCTTACTTCAGTAACCGTTTATGGCTGTTTCCATTCCACTATAGCCTTAATCTTTTCGGGGTCAACTGATATTCCTTCACCAGTTACCACATGTCCAAGAAAAGATATTTTGTCCAACCAAAAATCACATTTGGACAATTTGGCGTACAACTTGTTTTCTCTCAAGATTTGCAACGCCAAACGAAGGTGTTCTTCGTGTTGTTCCTTGGTCTTAGAGTATATCAGGATATCGTCTATGAAGACTATTACACACTTATCCAAAAGTGGCTTGTAAACTCTGTTCATGAGGTTCATAAATGCAGCTGGTACATTAGTCAGCCCAAACGACATCATCAGAAACTCGTAGTGTCCATAACGAGTACGAAAAGCCGTCTTTGGTACATCCTCAGGCTTTCTTCTTAACTGATGGTATCCCAAACGCAGATCGATGAGTGACAACACACAAGCCCCTTGCAGTTGATCAAACAAATCGTCGATTCTTGGCAAAGGATATCGATTCTTGATAGTCACCTTATTTAACTCACGATAATCGATACACAATCTCATTGATCCATCCTTTTTCTTTACAAACAAGACAGGTGCCATCCGGTATCTAAATAAAAATGAGTCTTCATCATCTATACTATCCAAGATCTTCATTTCTACATAGAAATTCACATTTTTCACCTTGCACATATGTTTTTAAACAAGCTTTTCACAAAAATCCGAATTTTGGAAATTTTCATTTCTTGCATATTTCTTATGAGAAAACTTGTTTAATGCATCAAAATTTGAAGCTTTACTGTATCTATTGTCTAAAGACTTCATTTAGCACATAAAACTTGCAATTTGAGCTCAAATACTAGGTGATTACATATGCATCATCTCAAATTACGAATTTGACCACTAACTCAAAATTTTCCATTTTAATTCCATTACTTGTTTTACACATTACTCATGCCTAAACTCATTTAAACTTGTAAAAATCATTCCCTAGAGATACCTATTACATATACCTTCCATTTTTCATGTAAAATATGAGTTTCAAAGTGGTTTCAAGGTTTTTAAAATAGGTTTCAAAAATCATCCGAATTTTCCACTAGACATTTCTAACAAAAATCTTTTCTTTTTCAAGTTCCTTGTCCTATATCCATAAAGATCTATCATCTAACACATCTATATACATGCAAGGCTAAGATTTTATGATCATTAATGCGTGAAAGCTCAAAATATTCACATGAACATAAATGTCAAGAAAGATATAAATGTCTAAACACTATATCTACAATTTATAGTGCATGAACATGAGTTTAATGACATGAACATAAACTTTCCATGCAAGATCTCTACTTTACATGCATGAACAAGATATTATTTCAACAAAAATTCATTAAACACAAGATCTACTTCTTGTGATGGCTTGATATTCTTGTATTAGTGTTTTCCTATCCCTAGCATTTGCTCATTGGGATTTAAGGTGGAAAACACAAAAGAATGGTCTTGCCATTACAAGATAATGTAAGCACAAAGCTTGGAATCATCACCTAAATGAAGATTTGGAGTAGAAAAGAAGAGGAAATAAGCTTGTGAGTGAGTGAGTGTGTGTGTAGGTCACGGCAAGAAGAAGAAGAAAAAGAGAGTGTTTTGCAACTTTCAAAATTTTTAGAAGAGTAAAAATGAGGAGAGAGAGAGAGCAAATAAGTTTATATATTGAATGAATTAGGGTTTAGTTGAATTAAAAAAAGTAAAAATAAAACAAATAAGAGGGATATGGGGAGGGGGTGCGCCGGCCATTGAGTGAGAGAGAGAGAGAGAAATTTGAATTTTGATAAAATTTGTAATTTAAGTAATAAAATGTAATAATTAATTAGGAAACAAAATTTCTTGGAAAAGAAAATATAATGAGTAGTTGTAAGGATGTAAGAATAGGGCATGGTTAGTGTGTAGTGTAGGTTGTACTTGTGAATAGTGGTAAATAGTAGACAAGACATCTACTTTACCGGTAATAAAGAAAATACGGGGAAAAGGCTATAACTATAATTTTTATAGCCCGAAAAATTATAAAATTTATATTTTTGAAATTCTTATAAAATTTCGGTTCTAATGAATATTCCGGAATTTTCCTGAGTTTTGGTCTCGAGGCACATTTTTTTGTAATTGAGCTCGGGAAGGCCTGAAATTGAAAATTTTCCGAATGTAAAACTTTCTAAGGTTTAAAATATACTTTAAAACAATACTTCATATTCATTTACTTTATAAAACTTCTTTTGTTATGAAACCGAAGGAAAGCCGGATTTAGGGTTTCTAAGGTTCTCTCACTAAGCTTGAACTATACTAGATTAGGATTTTGCTTTTCGATCCCCGGAGTTTACTTGACTACTAAGAATACCAGGGTTTACAATTACTAGTAAATTACTTTATAATTATCATTATCAATATTACTAATATCATTATCATTATTATTAATATTAGTGTACTTTATAAATGAAAATAAAGTAATATAACTGTAAAATACTTATTTTAAACATAAGAATGGAAATTTAAATAAGCTAAATTTTTAAATAATGTGATACCTATACATAGCAAGAAAATTATATGAAGTAGACCAAGAAAAACACGGTAACACTAAGCAATAGTGAATAAATACGAGTTGCTATAATGAGTCAGATAAGGAACAATATAAAAATAGCAATAATAATAACTATAAAAATATAAGCTTACTAAATATCAATTTTTCTAATACCCGACGAATGTATATAAGTATCAAATAAAATCAAGACAAGCAAAATGAAAATAAATATTAAATAATAATTTATTATCATAGGACCATTAAAGGACCGATATAGCAATAGAAAAAAACCCAATATCAATATAAGACACTTAGACACTCATAAGAATTTAATTATATAGTTTATGTAATATCGATGAATATATTATTCATCTCAATAGTGATTGATAAACCAAAATTATTCCTATTTTATGAATGCCAAAATGGACTTTTATTGATCATTTTATTGATAAATATTATGAATTTGGCACTTAAAAATATTAATTTATGTTTTCAGGCCTTTAAAGGAGTTATTTTATAAAAAGAAAGAAAAACGGGTCAAAAATGCAAAGTTTGGACCAAAAAGTGGTTAACACAACAAAGACAAGCCATGTCTATCAACCATGTCAAGGAAAAGGAGAATTGAGTCCTAAATCTCAAGTTTTGGAAGGACAAGCTCAGTAACATGACTTGTCACAAAGCATGTCAAACTGGAAATTTCATCTTGCAAAGACACGACCATGACATGGCTTGTCACTGGGCATGTCGTTTTGAAGATTAAAAACAGGACATTACATGACTCAGGGACAAGCTGTGCTAGTGCAAAAAAAAGACCACAGCAAAGGACACGACTCTGGGACAAGCCGTGTCCCCAGTCGTGTCAATTTCCATAGCGAAGAAAACAGCAGACTTGCTCAAGTGACATGACCTGTCCCCAAACTTGTCGATTTGACAGTCCATTACTTTTTGAGAAACGACTTTTTTAATGAATAGTAACCCCTATTTATTAAAGAAACGTCTATTGGACATTAAAAGGGTGTTACTTTGAAAAGCCAAATGACCCGTAACTCCCGTAACTTCCCATTTCCTCCATAATAAGCATTTAATTCCATTTATGTGAAATCCATTATAAATTGAAGATGGAGGAAGAATCAACAAGAAGAAGAAAAGCAAGAGAGAGCACATATAGAATTCATATCCAAGTTCTTCAGAATTCTAACAACAAGTCAAGATTATCACAGATTGAAGATCTAGAATTTTTTAGCTTTATTCTTTTCGGGTGGTATCATGATTTCAATTTTCTGTTTTGAAATTCATGTATTATCATTAGACACTATGGAAGAGTGAAATTACAGATCTGGGTTTTGTTGAACTCCATGTTTATCATGCAATGAGGCTTTGAGCTTAATTAAAGATTGAAGTTCTTTTGTTCAATTGCATGTTTTTACCCGTTTCTTAAGTTTATATGTCCGGAAATACAGATTTATGCATGATATTCATTTAAGTTAATTGAAAGATTACTTTTATGATTTGATCTATGCAATTGAAGAGATTTGTTTGTAATTCTAGACAGAATAGCAAGAATGTTCTATTATTTTTATGAGTTCATGTTATTAATGCAAATTTAGGTTGCTATTGATTGAGGAGACATCCTAATTGATTAACCTAGGTTTAGACAATTTGTCAGATTCGAAAGAATTGACATTTTGTTAACGAACTGTATAGCTTAAGAACTAAATCTTAAATATCTAGTATGAGTTGCCAATGATTCACATGATAAATTGGAGGTAAGACAAAACCTGCATCATTTGTTCATATTGAATCTTGCTTGTTTGTTATTGGATCTATGTTAATGTTGTTAAGGTAAATTAGATAAAATAGTAAACCATCAAAATTGTCGGTTACATAGTAGAGAACGGTAATACTAGTATTGAATCAAGATCATGAGGACAACACCCGTATTAATTATCTATTCTACAATTGATAGGTACACTGCTATTGCCTTTATAGTAAATTAAGAACGGGCCTTTATAAATTTAAAACTACGCTTGAAGGCAATTATCAGTGATCTTGATATTGATGAAGATTTTCCTATTAATTACTATGACTAGCCAGTATGAGCAGGTGAGTAACTTAGTCTTATTACATTGTGTGTGCTTGTAGCTTAGCTGACCTTTAAAGAAAGATAATAACCTGAATTAGTTGTATGGGTTTATTGGAATTGTTTGCTGTATGAAGTATTGATTGCGAAATCACTTTAGTGATAATAATAACAAAGTTCTGTATGACTATATTGCTTGTATAACATGTTGCTTGTTTGTGTAATGATTGACCGCTTTAAACCTTATTAAGGACTCTAGTACCATAAAGGAATTGAATATGCATTACATGATTTGTACAAGCAGCATTTAAGTAAGTGGTAGCATACTACGTGTTAGTGTTTCGGATCTATAATAATGCTTAGTATATCTAGCCACGAAGCTATTGTTAATCATAAGATTACTTTTATTCTACTCATACATAGGAACTAAATGGTAAACGAAGGATGCCGCTTTTGATATTGCTTGAAATGACTAAATTAGTGAGTTTCTAAAGCTAAAACAGGAATGAGTGTAAAGACATGATAAATTCAAAGAGACAATTAAAGGAGTATTGTTTATTTTTGAAGTTAGTCTTATAGGTAGGTAAGCCATAGTATTGTGTTCCTTCAACCCCGATGAGAGGGCGTAAATCTTCATCTTGCTTTTAATTACGAGTTATCAAGCTTGTATTTGTACATATGCTTGATTAATGCATTTCATATGATTGTTAATGAACTTGTTTGATACATGGTAAGTTCTGATTATTCACTGAGTCCGTGGTTTCGTTCATACTCCAACAGTCCTTTCAGGTTTACACTTAGGCCATAGCTGGTCACTTCCAGGTGTTTAGCTTCGGTAAGAACTTCAACTCTGAAAGTTCATGGAATATTATGGGATAGGTTCTTTGTTTTTATTTTAGTTTAAGCCCATTAGTGCTTAAATTATTAGTTATGTGTTTAGAGACTTTTAGAAAGATATCTTGGGTTGTAATGCTATATTTAAGCACTGAGATGATTATTATTTACTAATTTTTTACTTACATGTATGTCATTTCTTATCAAAGCAACTAAAAGATCCTGTTGTTTGAAAACATGTCATTCTCTGAAGGTAAATTAGTGATGGTAATCAAATGTAGCTTGTTTTCCACTACTAGGGTACCTTCAGTTCGTGACAGTTTCAAGTTGGTATAAGAGCATGGTTGCTAGTATAAGAAAGGAAAATGTGTGTAAGAAAATAAAATACTAAATGTAATATTAATAGTAAAAGTTAGATCCAATTAGAACCCTTTAGTTTATTTGGGTTGTCTTGGGTAGTGTTAGATGCACAACTAGGGATAGTATCCGTGTGATTACAATCATACAAATTTTATTATGTGCAGACTAACCCAACTTTTGCCATATTAAATGGCAAATTTTTAGTATGATGGAGGAAGAAACACTTACAGATTATAGGCACCGACTCAAAGTCCTAGTAGAAGACTTGACATTGGTAGGCATCACAAAGACCTTAGATGAAATTCTTAGTACCTAGAAGAGAGGTCTACATCATTTCTTGAAGAATTGGCTATTTATGATAGAAAGAGCTTTCCCCAACAATGGAACAGTAATAGAAACTGTTTACAGATTTTAAGATATTGATTATCCAAAGAGGTGTAGGCTTAGAGATTGACAATATAGCTTTTATAGTATCGACCAGATTAGTGAGGCCAGATCCACTAGACTTTAGAGTGTGGATACCAATTGGAGGAGATTGGATATATGCACATGACATTAGACACGATCATACTCTAGTTTAGGAGGACACTACCTATGATGATGATTGGATGCTGACACATGTGGCCAGATGTAGCTTTCCCAAAGATGTTTTGATAGATGGACCCCCCATTATTCCAGAGGAGGAAAGCGATGCCAGACGTCTCCTTAAATCACTTGGCAAGAGAAAACAAGCAACAATCCAAACCATAGTTTATATGCAGAGTGTGACTACCACTTTGCTAGATGAGAAAGAAGGAAAGAAAAGAAGCATGGAAGCAAAGAAATAGGTATCCAATTACAATTATGAACGATGGATCAGGACTACCGATGGTAGATAGATTGAGAGAGATGTACCACCACCTAGATCCATGGATGAGTAGAGGCCTGCTCCTAGAGGTATCCGGATGATGGATATAAATCTAACCTTAGCACCACCAAGGGATCGAGAGGAGAGGATTGATATCAGTGATAGTAGCTCCGAGGAAGAGGACCCTTACCCTTAATTAGGCCCTCGAGAGAAGGGCAAGGGATGTTTATACCCTAGCCCATAGAGTCAGATCTAGTTTTAGGTCATGATGTGTTTGTTTTGATAGATGATATGAGAGATGTAATATTTTGATAGACTTTTGCTGGTATGTATATATATGTAGTGTATGACATGTGAGATGATGGATATCTATCTTTTGATGTTACTACTAAAAGAAGTTAGGAATGGAGTTAATGCATATTTTTGGAATGTACATAAAACACTAATCATATAATGTTAAGTATGTTTTGGTTGTATATATACATATGTGGTGTGTATGTATATATATATATATATACATGACTGTCTTTGATGTCTTTTGGTAAATATGAATCATGATTTAATGTAGATAACATGTTTAATGTTAATAGAATGCCAAGAGGAAGAGATAGGAATAGAAACACGAGAATATCTGAAAATCCACTAGCAAATGCTCCTACACTAGCCTAGAACCGATTAGAAGATGCTTTGCAAAATCTTCAACAACAAAATGTATTGATTTTGTAACCTTTGCAAAATATGCAAGCAACACATGCAGCACTATCAGCTGAGGTGTTAGCAATGCCTCCAGGACCTCCTAGAGGAAATGAAAGGCATATTACACCGGTTCAAATTCAGGAAAATGGACTAGTGAACCTTGATGAATCTGCTGCTGAGGTGCAATGACCACCTCGATATGAACAAAAATTGCCACCATCGCCACCATTACGTCCTCAGAGGAACTTGTTGCCAGAATTTATTAAATGCAACAGGTACTTTGAAGGACCACCCGAAAAGCCAGAAGATGCTGAGGACTGGCTAGCTCAAATTGAGCGATCCCTTGATGTTTTCTAGGTACCGAAAGCTCTGAGAGTATCGTATGGAACATATTTGCTAAGGTTAAGAGCAAGAATATGGTGGAATTCCAAGCAAAGGACATTGCCACAACCCATTACTTGGGAAGTGTTTAGACAAAAGTTTCTGAAGGAGTATCTCTCGAGCAGCCTAAAAGCGAAGTTCAATACTAACTTGATGAATTTGACATAAGGAAGTAAGACAATTGATGAATATAAACATGAGTTCAATCAGTTGTTGCAATTTGCTCCAGATGATTATCGAGATAGTGATGAGCCGAAGAGTTAGACTTTTATAGCTGGGTTAGAGCCAATTTTTCAAAGGAGATTAGTTGAGTTTGAAATCACAGATTTTACAGCTATGGTGGAAAAAGCTCAAATCATTGAGCGAGCCAAGAAGTATGAGGTTGAAAGATATAGGAAACGTGGACAGACATTTAGTAAAAGAACTCATGGCGATGAAGGAACAAATTTTATTCCTAAAAAAGAAGTTCTTTAAAACTATGGGAAATGTGAAAGGTGGAAATGTTGAAAGAAGTAATATTTCATGCTGGAAGTGCAAGGGTGCTCATTACCCAAGAAATTGCCCATACCTCCAACAAAAAATGTTATTATTGTGGTGAAAGTGGACACATGGTTTCTACTTACCCAAAGAAGACTGGTGTGACTTTTTCATTTGTAGAAAGGTCGGACACATATCAACTCATTTCCTATAACGGGTGAAATAACTACTGGTCCTTCAATCTAAAGGAGTAGTTGGTGTGACCAGATCCAAAAATGGGATTACCAATGCTAGCAAAGCCACCACAACAGCTAGGGTCTATGCTACGCAGGGAACAATTGAGGATGTGGAATTAGAAGAGGAAGATGAAGGAAATATATGGAAAGAAGCCAACCCTGATGACTACAGTCTCATTGTAGGTATGTAGTTACATATTTGCTTCTCTTAAGTTATAGTATCAAACACAAACACGATTAGATGCACAATAAATATCCTTATGAATTAAAAACAACATATAATTAATAAATGATAAATAGGAGCAACTCAAGTGAGAGATCAGACTGCATATGTTTTATTTGATGCTGGAGCAACACATTCTTCCATAAATGCTGGATTAGCAAGATGTGTAAGATTTCCAATTAAAACCATGAATAAGGAATTAGGTGTTACTATGCTAATAGGAGATTTGGTGATAACCTGAGAGAGGATGAGGGGATATCCACTAAAGATTGGAGGTCAGGAATCGTTTGTTGATTTAATATTGGTAGATGTGCAGAAATATGGTATTATTTTAGGTATGACATAGTTAACTGCTATAAAAGCAAAAGTCAACTGTCATCTCAAAATAATATCTTTTGTTAATAACTAAGGAGAAAGAAAGGAGTATAGAGGCGAGATACTTAAAGAAATTGGAAGTAGGATAACAACAATTGAAGTTGAAAATGAAGAAGATATGGAGTTAAATGAATGTATTCTTGGAGCAAATCGAGGGTGAATCCAAAGAATTGGATATTCATATTATCGTAATGGTATGTGAATATCCGGATGTATTTCTAGATAAATTACCTAGATTACCCTTACATAAAGAAGTAGAGTTTTCAATTGATTTGATACCCGGAACTGAACCAGTATCAAAAGCTCCGTATCACATGGCACCAATGGAATTGAAAGAATTAAAAGTACAGTTGCAAGAATTATTGGATAAAGGATTTATCAGACCTAGTGTTTCACCATGGAGAGCGCCGATATTATTTGTTAAGAAGAAAGACGGTTCAATGACACTCTGTATTTATTGTAGAGAATTAAATAGAGTAACTATTAAGAACAAATATCCTTTACCTAGGATTGATGATCTCTTTGATCAATTGAGAGGAGCAAAAGTATTTTCTCGAATTGATTTAAAGTCAGGGTATCATCAAATCCAAATTAAGGCGGAGGATGTACCAAAGACTACATTTCAAACTAGGTATGGTCATTATGAATTTTTGGTCATGCCATTTGGACTAACAAATGCATCTGCAATTTTCATGGACTTGATTAATCGTATCTTTAGACCTTTGTTAGATATCCATGTGATTGTTTTCATAGATGATATACTGGTGTATTCATCTATGGAAGAGCAACATGACGAACACTTAAGGAGTTTGTTGCAGGTACTGAGAGACAATAAGCTATATGCCAAATTGTCTAAATGTGAGTTTTGGCTTAAAAGCATATCATTGCTTGGACATATTGTTTTTGGTGAAGGAATATCTATTGACCCTACAAAAATTAAAGCTATTGTGGAATAAAAAAGACTCGAAACTGTTACAGAAGTTAAGAGTTTCTTGGGATTGGCTAGATATTATCGGAAATTTGTATAAGATTCTCAAGATTGCACAACCATTAACGCAATCGACGAAGAAGAATGAGAAATTCTAATGGAATGATCAACATGAACGAAGTTTCCAAGAATTAAAAAAGTGGTTAGTATCAGCACCAATATTGGTTTTGCCCGATGACAAGGATCCATATCCTGTCTACAGTGATACATTCAGAAATGGTTTAAGATGTGTGCTAATGTAAAACGAGAAAGTAATAACATACGCTTCTAGACAATTAAAGCCACATGAGATGAATTATCCTACTCATGATCTTAAATTAGCTGTTATTGTTTTTGCACTCAAGATATGGTGTCATTATCTATATGGACAAAATGTGAAATATATATAGATCACAAGAGCTTGAAATATATATGTACATAGAAAGAATTAAACATGAAGCAATGTAGATGGTTGGAATTGATTAAAGATTACGACTTAACCATCAATTATCATCCCAGCAAGGTAAACGTTGTGACTGATGCATTAAGTCATAAGAATTATAGAGAAGTAGCTTCAATGATGATAAAGCAAAAAGAACTCCTTAAGGAATTTTAGAGATTAAGTTTGGGATTTTCAATACAAGGCTTGGAACCAGAACTTGGAAACTTGATCTTAGAACCTACTTTACTTTGACGAATCAAGGAAGCTCAAAAAGAGGATGTGGAATTCCAAGAAATTAAGCAAGGGATATCACAAGGGAGATATAAGGATTTCGATGTGGATGATGAAGTTGTATTGAGAATGAATAAGAGATTGTGTGTGCCACATGATGAAAGCTTAAGGAAGGAATTAATGCATGAAGCACATTATTCTAGATATACTATAGATCCAGAAGAAATGAAGACATACCAAGAAATAAAAAGTGCATATTGGTGGAATGAAATGAAAAATGATGTTGCTCAATTTGTTGCCAAATCTGATGTATGCCATAGCGTAAAATGGAACACAAAAAACCTGGTGGATTGTTGAAACTGTTGTCAATTCCACAATGGAAATGGGATCAAATTTCCATGGATTTTGTGTGCTCATTACCTAAGACGAGTGTGGGTTATGATGCTATTTGGGTCATTGTGGATAGACTTACCAAGTTAGCTCATTTCTTCCCAATCAATATGACATATCCATTAGAAAAGTTAGCATAAATATACTTGAAGGAAATTGTCAAATTACATGGTGTACCTGCTAGTATAGTGTTAGATCGAGATCCACGACTTATTTCTAGAATTTAGCAAGGATTACAAAAAAGTTTTGGGAATACAACTGAAGTTTAATACAGCTTATCATCCTCAAACTGATGGGCAAATAGAGAGGACCATGCAGATACTAGAGGATATGTTAAGATCGTGTATCCTAGAATTCAAAGGAAATTGGGATCAACACTTAACATTGGTGGAATTCACATACAATAAAAATTACCATTCAAGTAGTGGGATGCCACCATCTGAGGAGTTATATGGTAGAAAGTGTCGGTCACCATTATTTTGGGATAACTTGGAAAAAGTATTGATTGGACCTAAATTGGTTTAGAAGACAATTGACAAGGTCACGGTGATAAAACAAAGAATGAAAAAAGCTCAAGATAGGCAAAAAAGCTGGGCAAATTTGAAAAGAAGGGAATTAGAGTTTAATTGAGGAGATCATGTCTATTTGAAGATAAGTCCAACTAAAAGTCTTCATAGTGGACAAACAAAAGGAAAGTTAAGTCTAAGATATATTGGACCATTCGAGATATTGGAATAAGTTGGAAATCTGGCATATTGCCTTGCATTGCCAACAAACTTATTTGGTATACATAATGTTTTCCATGTATCACTATTAAGGAAGTATGTACCGGATCCAAATAAAGTGATTGAATTGGAACCAATTGATCTGAAAGAGAACTTAACATATGAAAAGCATCATGTTCGAATATTAAACAGAAAAGTGCAAACTATCAGGGATAAAGAGATCTGTTATGTTAAAGTATTGTGGGATTCCCGAACTGAAGAAATGACATGGGAACTAGAGGATGAGATCAAGAAAAGCTATCATCATTTGTTTGAAAATTCAATTATGCATACAAGCTTTGAAGACAAAGCTTATTTTAAGGGGGAGGGGGGAGAATGTAAACCCCAAAAATTTTCACACTAGTGCATGACATTAGAATGGAAATGTGAATTAGCTAGCAAACCTAAAGCTAAACAAAAACCTTAGATAGATCTATGAGTTGAACTTAACTCATATATGATTTAAAAGCCTGAATAAAAACTTCTCTAACCATTAATTGATACCAAAGAAAAGAGTCCATATATGGAGCTAATAACTCAAGATATATTTAAAGGTATCCAAAATTTCAAACCCGAAACTTGTCATACAAAGAGAAATAGATAGAAATATAAAAATATAGAAATAAATGGTTACTATTGAACTCAACAAAGATTTTAGAATAGAACTAAGAGTAGTAATAAGCCTATATATAGTTTTAAGTGCTAAAACAAAGATTCCTAGATAGTATTAAATATTACTAATAAGATTTCATAGAGAGTATCGAAAACTCAAGATATAAGAGTAGCTTGGCTAAGATATTAAGTACGATAGAGAGTAAACAACCAATTACGCTTTTAGTTAGGAAATGATAACCTAAAGATAAATCGTTAGGGTTATAAATACATAATAAAAATGTAAAAAATTTATACCTAATAATCTAGACTCTAAATAATATTTTGATCACACCATTGTTTTAGTTAGGGTATTCTTAAGCTTTAGAGCTAAAATAAAAATTGACCTATTAAGCTTATAAAATCCTAATCGCAAGAGCTAAAACTCTGAAAATAATTAATTGCGTAAACTTTAAACTTAAAGTTGAACTTAATAATAATCTAAAAATTTTGTAGGACTCTACAAAAATACTTTTGGACAAAAACTTTCAAATAAATGATATATTTGTACCCGATTAGCTTAATAAATTACCTTAAATTTTGATAATTAAGTAACCAAAGATTATTATAATATTTTCCCTCAAATTACGATGCAAGTGTGTATGTATTTGTGGTATCGATCTCCTCGTTTTGTGCAAGCCCAAATCCTCCCCAATTTTGTTTAAATTACACTTTCAAAGTCAACAAAACATACACACACACCAATCAAATGGAGCCAACTAGATGACCCAATTAATGCAGCAAAACAACTTGTTTAAACAGTGAAGAATGGAGAAAAATCTGGACCAAATTCTCGTGGAGGAGCCGCCTCATCCTTCTTCTTCTTCTTCTTCTTCTTCTTCTTCTTCTTCTATATAAAAGCTTCTTAATGAACAAGCAAACAAAGTGATTAAAACCCCATATTCTCTAGCCTTAAAAAAACACTTGATTCTACAACTAAAACAACAACAAGACAAACATAAACTCGTTCCATAAACCAACATACAAGAACAAAAGCAAAACTCCATTAACAAACTTCAAAAGCTTGGAAACAAGAGTTCAAGGTAAGGCTAAATTCGTTTTTAGCTAGCTTAAGTGTTAAACATTGTTCTAAACAATGATTCTTACTATCTTAAGTTCGAAACAAGCTTTGAAGTAGAGTATAGAACATCCAAATTCGGATCAAAAGGTAAAACTTCCAAAAACCCTAGTTGCATCACTTTCTTTATCACAAACATACTAGGACACAATATGTTGTTATATGTATATATATAACATGTATAAACACTTAGGAACATATTAGAATCAACTTAGACGTGAAAAATCAAGAAAACGAATCAAATCACGTGAATAAGACGAAGAATGCAAATGAGCATGGGAGGTACACGGCTGTGAACCACCCCACGTACCTCTCGGCAACAATTTCACTTCAGCCGATGATTTCCAAAATTACACGACTGGAATACGTCCGTGTTCCTCGTCATGCACCTCCTAGAAATCTATAAAAAAAAAAATTAAATTTATCAAATTACAAAATCTGATTTAGTTCCAAAATAATAATAATAATAATAATAATAATAATTAATAATAATAATAATATATTTTATTTTATTATTATTATTATTATTATTAATTTATTATTATATTGTTGTTAGTGTTATTATTGTTAAATAATATCAACATTAACATCATCTCATCATCATCATCATCATCATCATTATTATTATTATTAATATTATTAATCAGATTATTATTGATGTTGTTATTATTATTATCATTAGCATTACTAATGTTAGTATTAGTAATATTGTTAATGATACTATTAGTATGATAATTGTTGTGTTGTTGTTGTGGTTATTATTGTTGTTATTGAAATTACTATGGTTTTGATAAAGTTATTATGAAAAATAATATTAGTATTACTAGTAATTACTTTATAATTATCATTATTAATATTACTAATATCATTATCATTATTGTTAATATTAGTGTACTTTATAAGTGAAAATAAAGTATAATAATTGTAAAATACTTATTTTAAACATAAGAATGGAAATTTAAATAAGCTAAAATTTTTAAATAATGTAATACCTATACATAACAAGAAAATTATATGAAGTAGACCAAGAAAAACACGATGATACTAAGTAATAGTGAATAAATACAAGTTACTATAATGAGTCAGATAAGGAATAATATAAAAAATAGCAATAATAATAACTATAAAAATATAAGCTTACTAAATATCAATTTCTCGAATACTCGATGAATGTATATAAGTATCAAACAAAATCAAGACAAGCAAAATAAAAATAAATATTAAATAATAATTGATTATCATAGAACCATTAAAGGACTAATATAGAAATAGAAAGAAAACCCAATATCAATATGGGATACTTAGACATTCATAAGAATTTAATTATATAGTTTGCGTAATATTTATGAATATATTATTCATCTCAATAGGTGATCTTGATATTGATGAGGATTTTCTTATTGATTATTACGACTAGCTAGTATGAGCAGGTGAGTAACTCAGTCTTATTACATTGTGTGTGCTTATAGCTTAGCTGACCTTTAAAGAAAGATAATAACCTGAATTAGCTGTATAGGTTGATGGGAATTGTTTGCTGTATGAAATATTGATTGCCAAGTCACTCTAATGATAATAATAACAGAATTATGTATGATTACATTGTTTATATAACATGTTGCTTGTCTATGTAATGATTGACCGCTTTAAACCCGATTAAGAACTACTGGTACCATAAAGGAAATTGAACGTGCATTACATGATTTGCACAAGCAACATTTGAGTAAGTGGTAGCATACTACGTATTAGTGTTTCAGATCTCTAGTAATGCTTGGTATATCTAGCCACGGAAGTTATTAGTTAATCACAAGATTACTTTGTTCTACTGATACCATAGGAACTAAATGGTAAACGAAGGACACCGCTTATGGTATTGCTTGAAATGACTAACACTTAGTGCAGTTTCTAAAGCTAAAACAGGAAATGAGTGTTAAAGACATGATAAATTCAAAGTGAAAATTAAAGTGAGTACTGTTGTTTTCTTGAAAGCTTAGTCTCTACTAGGTAGGTAGGCCATAGTATTGTGTTCCTTCAACCCCGATGAGAGGGCGTAGATCTTCATCCTGCTTTGGATTATGGGTTATCCAAGCTTGTATTTGTACATTGCTTGATTGATGCATTTCATATGATTGTTAATGAACTTGTTTAATATGTGGTAAGCTCTGGTTATTCACTAAGCTTGTGGTTTTGCTCATACTCCAACAGTCCTTTTAGGTTTACACTTAGGCCATGGTTGGTCACTTCCAGGAGTTTAGCTCCGGTAAGAACTTCAACGCTGAAATTTCATGGAAGATTATGGGATAGGTTCTTTGTTTTTATTTTAGTTTAAGCTAGTTAGTGTTTAAACTATTAGTTATGTGTTTAGAGACTTTTAGAAAGATATCATGGGTTGTAATGCTATATTTAAGCATTAAGATGATTGTTATTTACTAATTTTTTACTTACTTGTATTTGTCATTTCTTATCAAAGCACCTAAAAGTTCTTGTTGTTTGAAAACACGTCTAAAGGTAAACTAGTGATGGTAATCAAGTGTAGCTTGTTTACCATTACTAGAGTACCCTCGGGGCGTGACATAAAATACCCAAAATTTATCTTTCATAGAAGTTCTGCTTAAAGTTTCTAAATCTATCTTCTATTTGCAGTAGAAATCGGGTTTATGGAAATTCCAACTTAAAATGGCCATACTTGCTCACTTTAACTCAGAATTTCACACATTATATTTCGTTTTCTATCTACTCTCGAAAAGATTTATCTATTTCTAAGGTTATTTTCATTGTAACAAGTCATTTGGGTCTTGAAACATAAGGTTATAGGTTTACCACAAAAATTCAAGCCTTTAAAAACCAAATTTTCCAATCCTTTCTTCATGCAAAGACTTGTTAAGAAAAACTTAGATATGTATATGGTTTGGAAAATTCCTTTGGTACATAAATAGACTCATATTTTATGCATGATGCTATAGTTCTTGTCTAATTTAATTATTTTCCATAAAACAACTTTTCCTATGGTTTATAAAATTGGATTTTATTGTTAAACTTTTCTTTAAGTGGTTGGAATAAAAGTTATAAATCCTTGGGTTATCATAATTAAGTATTTTATATTTTTATCTTTAAGTTTATCAAAGGTTAAAAAAAAAAGATAAAGTTTGGTCTTTTTAAGTTATCTACCAATTTTATTTCTAGGAATTGAAAAATAGAGTTTTCAAAAGTTTTCTCAAGTTGTTAGTAGGACCTAATATTTTTAAGTTGTGTTGATGGTATATGTCTTTATTATATCTATATTCTTTTATTATTTAGAAAAAATGAGTTTAGTTTAAAAAAAAATTACTTTCTTAGGTTGTTGACAAATTTTTATTTCTCTAAGTGGGTTTCTTAAAACTTGTGTCACACCCGAAGGGTACTCTTAAAGTGGCAGTTCGCCACATATAATATCAAGACATAAGAATGACTACCTTAGTCACGTGAAAGTCTCGGTATTACATGTAAGGAATACAACATAATAATAGGAGACGCTTTCGGAAGTGTGGTCTAAGAAGTAAATTTGAACATACAAGAATCTAGAAATAAGTTATCTCATAAAAGTAATTAAGAGTCTATTACATAAATCATAGGGGCACTCCCCCGCTAAACCTCCAAGGATCTCATAAAGGTTACTAGTCTTTACAAATTGCTTAAACACTTCATCAAAAGATTTTAAAGGAATTATATTCTAATCCTTCAAGTAGATTTCCTCCAAAAGCTCCCAAAATAAAACTTACGCGGATATGGTGAGACCTTAGGTATAAGAACATATGTTCCTACATATACAAAAATCTATAGAGGCGTAAGCTTTATGAGTTAGTGAGAATAAACCCGATGATCATACTTATAACAAGATATCAACCAAGTTTATTAAACAAGCAAGTGGAATACAACATATACGTGAGCATACAAGACATATAATTTTTCGAGAATCATATGTTGAATAAATTTACGCCCTTCATTCAAGGTTAGGTATTCCGGCCAATTACAACCAACATTTCTTTCAAAACCATTTTTATAGATCTTACCAGCTGCTATTTGTCATAAAGAAAAATGTAGTTCTTACCAGCTCTCACTCGCGACATACAGATACTACTGATTATGCTAATCACTACTATCATACTCTTGTCCCACCAATTGTATAATAGCAAATGAAATATGACTCAACGAATGAAGTGCATATCTCAATTTTTATTTAAAATTTAGCCATTTGAATTACAATTTCATGTAAGTAATCATCCAATTTTAAACACTTCAACATGCTAATGGAACATACAACTCATTATAAGCAATTCATGGCTCGATATACTTAAAGTTCTTTCATCGACATTATAATCACATGCATCTTCAATTTTATCTTTTCTTAAGTCTAGTGTCACTATGCTACAAGCACAATCTAAGTATGAAAATAAGGGAAGTAGACTCACTTGGCTATGGTCCGATGATACTCCCTTAATCATAATAGTCCTCGGGGTAGTACACGTCTTCATCCTTGTTTCCTAAACAAAGGAAATGCAAAAAATGAGTATTCCATGGAATTTCTAGTCAAAATTTCTAATTCTATTCTCTAGTTGCAATACAATTCATATAGGTAGAAATTCCAACTTAAAATGGCTATAACTTGCTCATTGTAACTCGGAATTTCGCATATTATATACCGTTTTCTATCTACTCGAAAGGATCTATCCATTTCTAAGGTTATTTTTGTCATCAAAATTCATTTGGATTCCGAAATCCTAGGGTACAGATTCATCAAGAAAATTCCAGTTTTCAAAACATAAGTTTGCAAACTTTTCTTTATCCAAAAATACTTGTACCAACATGTAGATATTAGTATAGTTGGAAAAATCCTTTGAATGTGTGTATATATATATATATAATATAGACTCATATCATATGCATGAATTTAGTGAAGTTGTCTGAACAATGACTTTTGTAAAACAAAGTATTCTAAAAGTTAGAAAAGCAAAACTTTGAAAATTTTCACTTAGTTTGTTGGAAAAATTTCTTGAATCATTTTAAATGAGTATTTCCTCCTTTTAATTCTATTTCTTAATCATTGGAAATAATCAAATTTCTTCCAAAAACAATTTTTAGTCTTTTTAACTTAACTTCTAGGAGTTGAAAATATGGCTCTTAAGTGTTTCTTGGTAGTAGTTAAGATTTATCAAAGCTTTCATATCCTTAGCTTTTCCTAAAGTCCATTTTACTTTAATAAACAATGATTTCCTAAGTTGTTTACTAATTTTATTTTCTAAGAAAATTTTATTTCTATAAAAGAAACTTTCTTGATGATTTTACAAAACTTGTCTAATCCTTAATATTTTAGAGTATTGGTGAAACTTTAACAAGGAAGTTTAATAAAACATTTACTAATCAAGAATTTAAAATCTTGAGTTTTTAAAGAAGACTTTTCCATTTTATTATTTTGAAAAGAGTATGTATGATATATCTACTTTATGTATCATTTGTTTAAATTCTTATGTTCTATTGTTACTAAAAACTTGTGATGAGGTTATCTAGATTTTGAAAAAGATTTGTTAATATAGATTCCCAAGATTTTATGGAAAAATTATTTCTTAAGTGACAAAAGTTTATTTTTGAAAGGAGTTCTCATCTTCCTTTAATTAAGAAAATCCTCTTTTTATTTTTGTTGAGACAATATCAATATGCTCATGCATGAACATGAGTATATAGTCATGGGAAATAAAATAATATATCATGATAAGATAAGATATATATATGAATCAGTAAGAGCATAATATTAAGATCAAGTATTGGGAACCTTAGCTTCATCAAGATAACTCGGTCAAGTATTGAGAGCCTTAGTTTCATCAAGGCAACCTAGGACTAAGAATAGACTAGTCCCAAAAGAAAAAAAAAAAGAAAAAGAAAGAAAAGAAAAGCAATAATAATAAGAGCAAGTTAGAGAATGTTAGTGAGCATTTAGGCTCTAAAAATATATAGATATACATATACTTAATAAAATATATAAAGTTAGATTAGGAACATAATAACAATAATAATAACAATAATAACAACATGATATCATAATAACAAAATAACAAATTGGAATTCTTGGCATGTGCATGAACAAAACATGAACATGTTGTTACTTCTACAACTCATGTGAGTTTCAAGAAACAACACCATGGTAATGCTAAGTTACATGACATGGGTAAATGAATAATGGTAGAAGTTTACCTGAGAGTTTTTTTGAGTTGAATGAAGATAGTTGTAAACCCCCGAAAATTTTCATAATTCATAGAAAATAATCCTAGAAGTCTAATATTAAAATTGAAATCCCAAAAATCAACTCAAGTTAAAACCAAATTCTAAATCAAGTCAAACACAAAAATTCTTAGTCTTGAGAAAACGAGAACCCTTGAAACAAAATATAAAATCCAACTATCGATTGAGTCAACATCCGTGCGCCAATCAAATGATCACCCGATTCCTAAAACGCAAACTATATATCCAAATAACGCTCGACAACGAAATGTTAAGATCTTAAAACCCTCGGTGAATTTTAGAATAAGAAATTTCAATTTTCACCAAAAGTCAAATTGAGTCAAACTTATAACCTTAGACTCGGTTAAACGATACCGAGAACTAAAAACTATTAAATAATCACAAATAAAATAAGATAAACCATAGATATCGAGATAAAAATATAAAATGGTCAAAACTCAAAAATTATATGATCTTACGAATAACTCAACAAAACCGGAAGTCAAACCGGAACCCTAAAAGTCAACAAAGCTTATAACAAACCCTGGTGTTTAAGATCCGGCAATCCCGCATTCTCAAACCCTAGAAAACAAAATTAAGTTAATGGCTTCAAATAGTTCATAATAATATAGGGTAACATAAAAATATCATATTCGCGAATTTCGAGTGTCCTTCGGACTCAAACAAGATCAGTTCTCGAAAAGCGTGTCCCGGAACTCAGAATATTAAAAATATTTCATTAACACCAAAAGACTCGTAATTAAACAAGGATTTCAAAAATATCAGTTTTAGAATTTTTTTTATAGCTAAAAATTACAGATATCGCATTATTACACGTATTTTTATTACTACCAATACTTTAATTGTCTTGTTTACTATTCATAGTACTTTTCTACTATTCATTACTATTCCTCTATCTCTACTTTTTCTTACTACCTATTCTTACCCCTACATACCTATTTCTTACAATTTTCTTTTCCCATAAAAATTCTACACCACATATTATCAAACTTCTCTTACATTTTTCTTCTAAAAATTATTTTTAATCAAATTTTCTCTCTCCCTCCCTCAATTTCCGTCCACTCCCCCTCTCTCTTCCTTCTTATTTATTTTCTTTTTTAATTAATTTAATTACATCCAATTTTCACTCCAAAATTCTATAAATACCCCATTCTTCCTTCATTCTTTCACACAATTCATTTCACTACCAAAACTCTCTTAAATTCTCTACACAAATACTCTCCATAAACTTTTCCTCTACTAAAACTCTCTTTCACCAACTACTCACAAAATTTCTCTCTACAACTACCATTTCTCAAATAAACCACATGACCATACATTCACTACCATCTTCAAACCACATAAACACTTTAGGTAAAGATTTCTTCCAACCATTTATTTTTTTCATGTCATGTAACTTAACATGACTATGGTGTTGTTTAGAAACTTATATGAGTAGTAAAAGCAATATATTCATGTTTTGTTCTTATACATAAACTTCCTATTTTTATGCTATGTTGATTTTATTGTTGTTATAATGCTAATTCCTTATTCATATATAACTAATATATTTATATATATATAATCTTTAGAGCATATAAGTTCACTTGTTATTTATTTAATTTCATGCTTTGCAATTTATTTATTTCATGCTATTTCTTTAAGACTAGTCTTTCTAGTCTTAGACTTGTCCATATCAAGTCAAAACAATCTTTTATTTATTTTCTTTAATCTTTTGGGACTAGTTCATTCTTAGTTTTGGGATGCCTTGATGAAGCTAAGGCTCCCAATACTTGACTGGGATACCTTAATGAAGTTAAGGTTCCCAATACTTGATATTTTTGTTTTGCTTGTTATTATTTGTTTCTAGTAATTTTCTTATGTTATTATTATATTACATGCTCATGATACTTGCATCTACATAATGATATTGTCTCAACTAATTTAACAATAGAATTTTATTTCACTAAAGGAACTTAAAACTAAATTTTCTATTATGTAACTTATCACAAAATAATGAAGTTATTATCAAACAACATAGCAATAGAATAATACAAGTTTTCTCAAAGTTTTCTTAAATAACAAAGATAGTTTTACCAAGGAAACATAAGAAATAAATATTTTCTTTGTATATTATGGTAACCTAAGTTTTAGTAAAATAATTTGTTAATATTCAAGTTTTTACAAAAAGCTTAAGATTTAGACTCTTTTTCACTCCATAACAAAGCTAAGAAACAAACTAGTTTTCAAAGTTAAGATGAATTCAACCCATAAAGTTATAAACCTACTTAGGAAAAATAATGATTTTCAAATTTCTAAAGAAAGAACTTGTTTTCAAATAATATAAACAAGATAAGATTAAAAACAAAATGTTTTATCAATAAAGAAAATTCTTTTCAAAAGAATAAAAGAACCAAGTTTTAGAAAACAAAAACTTATATTTTAAAAATAATAAATATAAGAAGACAAGATTCATTTTCTAAAACCATTATAAATACAAAATGATTTTCAAAAACTTAATACACTTTTGATAAATTTGATCTTTTATCACTAGAAGTAAAACTTATGAAAGACTAAAGGTTAAAGGAAAATTTACTTGTTTTTGGAAAAAAAGAATGAAGAAAATAAAATAAGAATATACTCATTTATAATAACCTATGACAATATAAAGTTTCTTCAAAAGACTTGAAAAGAAATTGTCAAAGTTAAAACAACTCAAAATGAATTGTTGTATGAAATAAATTGTTAAGACACTACCATTAGAAGTTTTGCATATAAAGTGAGCTTATCTATATACTCAAAGGATTTATCAATTATATATGCATATATATATATATATATATCTATATTTTTACTAAAGGATTTTTGAATGAAGTTGAGTTAGAAAATGGATTTACAAAAGTTTAGAAATATTCGTTTTAAATCTGTACCTAATGTTTTCGGAACCCAAATGACCTTATATGACCAAGATAACCTTAGAAATGGATAGATCTTTTTGAATAGGTAGATAACGGTATATTATAAGCGAAATTCCGAGTTAAAATGAGCAAGTTATGGCCATTTTAAAATTGGAATTTCATTTTATAAGATTTTGACAAACATAGTGAGATAGAATTAGAAAGTTTAAGTAGAATTTCTACGAAATACTCATCCCAGGTATTTCTTTTGTCTAGGTGACGAAGATACAAGATTACCGTTCTTGAGGATTACTATGATTAAGAAGATCGCGAAATGAACGAGTGAGTTATTCCTCTTAATTTCGTTACCTTGCTTGTGCTTGTAAAGTAGTAGCATTAGTATACTAAGAAAAGATAAAAATAGATAGATATTTGGGGAATTCGGGATTATGTGTATATATGTGATTCTATGTTTATGCGTGAAATAAGAATTAAGAATATCGCAACTTCAAACTACTTGTTTAATTTTGTTTACTTACTTGTATGACTGCTTATTAATTGCCAAATTGATTAATCGCCCCCTAATAAATCTTAATAAGGTTTGGCTTAAGAAAAAAAAAATGAAACGCTCATGGATAGCATCCATCGAGTCACATCTCTTTTAGAAGGCTGCTACTCCTACGCGTAGAGTTGGATTGGCTGTGATCGTGCTGTGACACGGGCCATGCTCCTTCTTAAAGAATCCAAATCACCCCGGGAATGCGACTTTAGGTTCGGAGCCGAGCCAATCAAACGCTGAGGGTGAGGACCTGGGGACTAGCAGTAGAAGATCGAGGATCTTCAACCTCGATTTCCCTAACCTTCGATACAGAGGGGTAAATCCGTTCTATATATGGTTTCCGGATAACTATATATTTTTACATAATCATGTGATTGTTGCATTGTATGCATAGCATATTTGTGAAAGTCTAAATGAACTTGTTTGAAAATACGGTGCGAATGAAAAGGAATATCTCATTAAACTAGTTGTAGCTTATACCCCTATAGATGTTGTTGAAACAGGTATACCCGTGGCTTAAATTAAGGATCATGACATTAAGGAAGTCATGAAAGGATGTTAAGCTTCTATGAAGGAAATGTAATCATAAGATGAAGTAATTTTGTAAGGTTCTTTATATGTAATGACTTATATGATTAGTGTTATATTGATTTTAATATGTATATTTATTTGATGTCAATAGAGGGATATACCCCTAAGAATTGTAACTTGATATGTTAATGTTTTATGATAAGTATTCTCTTTTCCTTATTACTTATTTATTATCAATATAAATTGCGCTACTTGATTCGTTCCCTTGGTTATGATGTACACCTTGTACATGATATGGAAGCCTTTGTGTGACTGAGGTAGTCATTCCTAGGCTTTAGTATTGTGTACGGTGGACTGCCACGTTTAAGGTACCCCTCGAGGCGTGACAATAGTAGATAAGTGTGGTATTATGTAAGTAGTAATGAATGATAGATGGCTTATGTGTAGTGAAGAATTTTGAGATATATTGAATGGAAGAGAGTTTTAGTATAGGGAATTTGTGGGGAAAGTTGTGGAGAAATTTTGGGAGAGTTTTGTTATGTAAAATGAGTATGAAAGAAATGGAGGGAGATGGAGTATTTATAGATTTTTGTGGAGAGAAATTAGATGTAATAAAAAAAATTGAAAAGAAAAATAAACGAATTGAAAGAGAGAGGGGAAGCATTGGCCATGAGTGGGAAGGAGAGAGAGAGATTCATTTTTTGTTGTTTTGTAATAAAAGTAATTAAGATGTGAAGTATGGTAGATGTGAAGTTGTATTGAAAATGTAAAAACTAGAAAAAAGGTGTATAGGTAGTAAGAATAGGTTGTAAGATAAAGTAGAGATAGATGGATAGTAATGAATAGTAGAATAGGATAATGAGTATTAAACAAGACTAATAATATACTGGTAGTAAAAAAAATATGCGTAAAGGTGTAATATCTACTATTTTTAGTTACCGAAAAATTACAAAACTGATATTTTTAAAATCCTTGTATTATTACGTACCTAACGGTGTTATCGAAATATTTTTACTATTTCGAGCCTCGAGACACGCTTTTTGAGAGCTGATCCCATTTAGATATGAAATACACTAAAAATTAACAAATATGATATTTTTAAGCTTTCCTACTTTATTGAGAACTACTTTCAATAATTATTTCAATTTTGTTATTTAGGGTTTAAGAATATAAGATTGTCGGATCTAAATACTAGGGTTTATTCTAATCTTTTGTTGACTTTTAAGGTTTTTGGTTGATTTTCATTTATAAGATTAGCATATACTTAACAAAATTTCAAGGGTTTACAACTTGTAAGTTGATTTTTATCTTTGCTTTGAAACTTGTTTAGTTTTTAGTTCTTATCATGAAGTTGGTAAAAATTGGCATAGTAACAAGTTATCATTTTTATATCAAGATTTTCATGTTACTATTTGTTGGAAAGAAAGTATATATCCACTTAGTTAGATTTTGAGAAATTTTCTTTATCAATATTTTGAAATTTCATCATGAGCATATATAATTTTTTTAAAAGAATTTGTTAAAACAATCTTCTAAGTCTTGGTAAATTTTTTTTTTTTTTTTGTTAAGTGACAAAGTTCCTTTTAACAAGAGTTTAGTCTTATTTAAAGAAAGAATCTCTTTTTATTTTTATTTGGTCAACGACACATTAGCCATGCATAAATATGATTATTTAGTCATGAAAAAGATAGGAATATAACAAAATAAGATAATAAATGATATAAGAAGCAAATAAGCATAATAATAAGGTCAAGTATTAGGAGCCTTAGCTTCATCAAGGCTTCCTAGTCAAGTATTGAGAGTCTTAGCTTTATCAAGGCTTCTACTGACTAAGAATAGACTAGTTCCAAAAGAAAGAAAAGAAAGAAAGGGAAAAAATCATAATAATAAGAGCAATAACATTAATATGAGCATAATAATAAAACATAATGTATGAACAATAAATAAAACATGAATATAATGTTGCTTTTTTAACCTCCATGGGTTTTTAGAAAACACACATTATGTTCATACTAAGTTACATGAACATAAGAATTAATCTATTAACAAGGTACGAACATATTGTTGCTTTCCCAAGCTCTATGGGTTTAGAAAACACACACTATGTTTATACTAAGATAATGAACATAAAGAAAGCTTGAAAGATTTTTACCTATAGAAGAAGAAGAAAGTAGAGAGAACTTTGGAGAGATTTTGAAATAGTTTTGGTATTGTAAAAAAGGTGTGAAAGAAGTGGAATGAAAGGGTGGTATTTATAGGAAAAAGTATATGGATAATTGTGTAAATAAATAATTCAAAAATAAAATAAATATGAGTGAAAGAGGGAGGGGCCAGTGCCATCATGAAGCAGAGAGGGAGAGATTTTTTTTTTTTTTGTATTTTTGTTAATGAAAAGTATGATGTGAGAGATGTGAAGTTGTATTAAAAATGAAAATTATAAGAAAATAGGTGTATAGGTTGTAAGCAAAAGTAGAGATAGATGAATAGTAGTTAATAGTAATGAATAGTAAACAAGACCATTAAAGTTTCGATAGTAATAAAAATACGCATAAAAAGGCTATATCTGATATTTTTAGTTATCAAAAAATTCTAAAACTATTATATTATGAATCCTTATATTATTATGAGTCTAATAATGTTATCGGAATATTTTTACCATTTCGTGTGTTTAGACTCTAATTATGAAACTGATCCTATTCGAGTACGAAACGAACTTAATTTTGGCGAATCTAATCTTTTTATGTTCTGCTATATTATTACAGACCATGATCTATGATTATCTCAATTTTATTATTCTATGTTTAAGAGCGCAGGATTGCTGGATCTAAACACATTGTTTTGACTTAGATGGTTATTAGGGTTTTTATTTTATTTCCGGTTGCTGAAGATTAATAAAACTATCGAAAAATCTAAGGGCTTACAGTGGCTCTTGGTTGCTCAATTCAGGTTTCTCATAGAATAATTACAGTATTGTAAGCCCCAGTTTTCTTTATAAACCAAGCTTGACTTCAAAAGTCGATTCGGAAACCAAAACCTAAGGTTAGAAAGAAACCTAGAAAACTTAAGTCCGGCTTCATTGAGAATAAAATCATAGATCTTATGAGAGCAAGTTGACTTTTGTTATAGTTCCAAAGAGTATATCGAAACATAAAAAGATCAGTTTTTGGGAAATTATTTGTTTCGAACCTAACCGGGATCCGTTTCGGAAAACTGGCCCCTGGGACTCGAAATTAGAAAAATATTCTGGAATACTCATTAAGACCAAAATTTAATAAGGAATTCAAAATATATTTATTATAATTTTTCGGTTTATAAAAATTACAGTTATAGCCTTTATATCATATATTTTTTTTACTAACTGGTAACTTAATTGTCTAATCTATTATTCATTACTATTCACAAGTATAAGCCCATACCTTACTCACACTCACAAGCCATACCCCTACTCTTACATCCTTACAATCAGGCCTAATCTTATTACATCACATTCCTTACATTTGCTTTTCCAATATACTTTATTACACAAATTAAATTTTAAAAAATTACAAAACTCATTTTCTCTCCCTCCCCTCCTCAATGGCCTGCGCAACCCCTTTTTTTTCCCTCATTTTTTTTTATTTTTCTTCCATTATTTTAATCACATAAACCCTAATTCAATTCCTTATATAAACTCTTTTATGGCTTCCCTTTCTCTTTCTTCATTTCACTTTTGGAAATTTTTACAAAACCCTCTCTTTTCTCTCCTCCCTTGCCCTGAACCATACACACACTCATACACTTTTATTTTCTTCAACTCCTCTTGTTCTACAAGCTTTCTAGGTATAGATGTAAACTTTACTACTACAAAAACATGTAATAGCTAGATCAATCATGTGTGCATTCATAAAAACCCCCATGAGCTTCATGCTAGGGATATGAAACCACTAGAACATGATGATCAAGCCATCACGAGTTGTGGATCTTGTGATTAAAGCTTATGTTTTCATCATGATGATAATATATGTTCATATAGTGATGATTTCATGTAGGAATCTTGCTACTACATTTTTTTCATAAGTAGTATACTTCATTTCATGCATTTAACATGATCATTATACTTAGATCTAGTTTTTTAAACATTTATTCTTTCACATGACATTGGAGATCTCATGCATTTATTATGTTTAAGATGAATGAATGGTCATAAAGATTTATGTCTTATGTAAATGAATGATTTATTATTTCTAAAAGTTAGGATATTTATGAATATGAGCCAAAAAGCTCAAGAACAAATTTGGTTTTATAAAAACAAACTTTTGTAAATTCGGATGGAAAATGAGTTGCATTTTGAAAACCTATTTTTCAACTCCAAAACATGATTTTTATGTGAAAAATGAAGAGCTTATGGAATAGGTAACAATATGAAATGATTTTAGTAAGTTAATGGTAGATCTACTAAGAGAAATTTATCAAACAAGAAAAATATTTACAAGATAGAAAATTTAGATCTTAGGATAGTTACACGAAATTCGTAACTAGGAAAAGAGGATATGCAAACACCTATTTTCCAACTCAAAATGGAAGTTTTATTAAGGAAATGAAGACCTTAGGGGATAGGAATCATGGAGCCTTGAATTTTAAAGTATCAAATGAATTTTTCTCAAAGAAATCACTTAAAAACTATTTTTACAAAATTCAAATCTAAGAATAACCAATATTTAAACACTTGTTCACAAAGTGTAAAATGAGGATTTATGTTGAAAAATGAAGACCTTAAGGAACAGATATGGTAAAGACTTAGTTTTAGCAAGAATGAATAAGTTTTATTAAGGAAAATCTCTAAAACAATTTTGGTTTGTCAAGAGCACAAAACTAGACTTACTAGGTTAAGTATTCATGACAACTTGTAAAGTAGAAGTTTTCAAAAGTATTCTCTAATAGAATATCATCATGAATAAGCATATAGGAAAATCATAACATACCATTCATGATAGTAAATTGTTAATATTGCATGCATATTTGGCATGGGTAGTAGAAATATCATAATTCCTCACAAAAAAAAAACAATTTCAAAAAAGGGAGTTCGCATACTGAACAAATCTGTTCGGATCTTTTTTGGGACTTAAAAGTTTTCAAAATTGAGATATTATATTATAATTAGATAGATCTTTCGAAGTACATAGGAATTGGTATATAATTTGCGAAATTTCGAGTTAAAATGACCAAGTTGTGGCCGTTTTAAATTGAAATTTCCATTAATGACGAGAATTATGAACTTAATAGTTTTTATGAAGTAAAATGGATTAGATATGAGTTGAAATACTCATTTGGGTATTTCTTTTGTTTAGGTGACTTAAATCCCGATAATTCATTACCATCGAATTACTATTACTAAGAGACCGGCGACCAATGGTCGAGTGAGTATTAGTTCTTAAATTCGGTTCATGGTTATGATTGTAGCAATTAGTTGCACTAGATTATAAGGCAAAAGATAAAATGGAATTGCATGATGGGAATTATGGGGGATTATGTATGCTTATTGATGAGTTGAGAAATTGTATTAAGAATATTGGAATAGGGTGATTAACTCATGCTTGTTTAAAGTACTATAGGAGTGATTGTCTGTGGAATTTGTTGATTACCTAAGAATCAGTATTAATGATTATTTGGATGGATAAATTAATATGGACATAATCACTTCACAATAGGGATGCAGCATTAGCATATGTTGATTACCGTGATCCTTAAATGGCTAAAAGTTGGTTGATCGTGATCCATAAATGACATAAGTTGGTTACCCGTGATCCATAAATGACTTATTAATTCAACAGTAGTATCGCAGCATTCGTTAATCTGCTAACCCTGAATGGAGGGTGTAAATCCATTCACATATGATTTCTGGTTGATCATATAATTGTTTGTTCATGTGGTTGATGCATTCCATACCATTGAATAATTAACTTGATTGAATCATTTGTTATAGATATCTTTATGAAAGTATTCACTCACTAAGCTAGTATAGCTTACGCCCCCACAATTTTTTCTTATTACAGTATTCATATATATGGTTAAGGCTAAGGCATCCTACCGAGCAAGTACAGGAATTAGGAGTTTCCATTAGAAGTTTATGTTTGATTTTGTATAGACTTCCATAGGAAACGCTAATATTTATTGGATGATTGTAAAACACCACGTTTAAACTTAATATTCTTTTGCGGGGAAATGCCCTAGAACTCTTGTAATCAATTATGTGGACTCATGGTTTATATTCCGATGCTTATAGTATCACAAATTAAACTATTTATCTCCATTGGTTCATGTATTCTATTGTCGTAAAGGTACGCCTTGCATCTGTACGAGACTTTGGAACGGTTGTGGTAGCAATTCCTAAGTCTTATATAGCTTGCGGTGGACTGTTACATTTAGATTACCCTATAGGGCGTGACAAGTATTGAACTGTGATTTAACCAAGCTCGGTTGCTGTCACAGTTTAAGGTGCTTCTTTGGTTAGCATGTTGGTACTCTCCCTAACTACATGGATACTTAGTGTGAAGAGAACTCATCGATGTCACTAAAGCACTTTGGAGGAATCATCTCGGTAGGCAAAGGTTAGAGGCAATCCATTGTAAGCAATAAAAACATGTCATTTTACTTTGTAAATTTTGGCTAAGAACTATAGTTTGTAATTTTTGACTGAGATGTTGGTCAAAACTACTGTAACAACTCATTAATCAATTAAATTCATCAACTTCTCTTTATTTTTTATCTTCTCTTCTTTATTATTCTTCTTCTTCTTCTTTCTTTTTTTTTTTTTTTTGACATTCAGTTACTTATCTTTCTATAAAGCATCAATTTGTTTACTCAACTCGTTAGTTAATGTATTGGGAGTCCCCTAGAGGGACCTCAAGGGGTCTATTCGGTTACCTAACCAGCATAAGTGAGAAGAGCTTCAAGGAGGTTTTGTATCCCTTTACTTGGTTCGTAGAGCACACGAGTGTAAAGCTTCAAGGAGCTCTTGAGTCCTTTGCTCCTTAGGAGTGGTTACCTCAGTTGGCCTGGAGGGTTAAACTTGCTTTTTGAGAGTTCACAAGACCTTAGTCATTCGCTTAAGAAGAAGAAGTAATAAAGTACATGTGGACATGGAGAATAGTTTTTTCATTGCATCTCCTTATGGGGTTGAACTCATAAAAGAGTTTTACAATACCTTATCTAACTATTATAAGAGCGAAAACATGTAACATACAATGTTTGTGTCAGTCTTGACTACACAAAGAATTTCCTTAAGTGATCATAATTCTAGGTCCTCAAGATAAGGTCTCCATCTAAGGTTTGTAACTTATAAGCGTTATTACCAAAGGCCTACTTTACATTTATAGGATCTTCCTAATTTGGTGCTAATTTCCCTTTTCCTTCCTTTAAGCCCATGGCCTTAAGCATCAAACACATAACATCACCTAGTTGGAGGACCTTATGCTTTACCTTTTTGTCATAGTAGTGAGCCGCCCATTGTTGGTATGTAGTTATCCTTTTCCTAATCAATTAAAGGTCAAACAAGTTTAACTACAACCATATGTAATGTCACACTCAAACATATGAAATTCATAGTTTGGATGATTGAAATCCAAACCCATGGGGATTTACACCCTCCCTAGGGGGTTAAAGGACCAATCTTCAGTAATCCATGCCTAGGAAAGACTAAGAACTAAGGAAGGGGAAAACTTCCACAAATCATAATTATTATACATATCGAACACAACCTCAAATTGCCCCTTAGTAGAATCTAAGGAGAGGATTTCTTTTAAAAACTCCTTTATTATTTATAGTGATCTTAACCACCCCTTCCCTTAGAACCATTAGAATCCCCCTAAGCACTAGCATCTCCTCAACCAATACTTACATAGGTGACGTCCTTTGGTACATTTTTAGTTCTTAGGATACAAGTAACCTTATGATATCCAATTGGAGAAACAGATCCACTGATAAGCTTAGGACTACCACAGACTCGAGATATTAGTACATGACATGGTTACTATGCTAATGCAACATGCTGTCGTGCAATGCATGTCAAATTTTAGATTAAGGGCCATACAAGTCTTAGATCAAGATATTGGTGTTCACATGATATTCAGAAAATTAACAATAAGTAATTACCCAACAACATCAAATAGATTGTTATCGCTTCCATTATTAAGGCTTGTCACAATAATAACCACCATACAATAAGCATTAGACCCATCCCCATACGAAATCAGTTATATTCATACATAACAGGTGCAACCATATTACAAGCACATCATCATGATAAGAATTCAATTCACTCACCTTTGCATCTTGCTCAAAGATCGTAGTAGTCTTTAGGAAATTCAAGGTCTTGATCGAAAGCTCCTCTAGAGCAATAAACACATATCACCATCACATAACAAAGAAGATAGAACTCTTATTAGATCTTTAAGCGCTCTAGATTCTCATTATAAACTTTTTAACTTAAGGTTAACACTATTGCGTACCACAAAGGCTGTGTAAACCCCTGTTTTCTAAGCCTTAAACTTAAGCCGGGAGGTCAACCGAGAACCTTAAGTCTTCGGAACTGGAGTTAAACCCTACAGTTTAGATCCGGCAAACCCGAGTTCGTAAATCGAGGAGTCAAAAAAATAATTAAAGTGTTTAGAATAGTCCGTAATAATATTTGATTTATTAAAAATATCAGATTGGTTTAATTTTGGCTTATTTCGAACCCGTTTGGATACTGCTTTGGAAAGCATGTCCCGGGGCTCGGAAAAATAAAAATATATCTTTAGTATTTTTAGACTCGTATTTTTATAAGGATTTCAAAAATATCAAGTTTATAATTTTTCAGATTTTAAAAATATCAGTTATAGCTCATATAAGCTTATTTTACTCTTACCGATAACTTATTTGTTAAATTTCAAAAAATAATTTATTTGATTATTTTATTTAAATCATAAAAATTATGCCACTTAATTAAAAATATTTTTCTTAATTTATTTTATATTTTTTCTTAGTCAAAAGGCACTTTTTCAACCCATACCTCAAGTACACATCCATTATCATTACTACACATTATTATGATTTCTTTTGCTTTTTCTTACACTTCATTTTCCCAAGATGGCAGCTGACCATCCCAAAAGAAATCAGCCATTTTCCTTATTTTTAATCATTTATTTGATATTTTAAAGTCTCTTTTAGTTAGAAATGGAAGCTATAAGTTACACTTTCAAAATTACAAATTACAACTCAACTAAATCACCTCCCCCACACAAGGAAATCACGCCAGCACCACCCCCAACACCCCCCCCCCCCCCCCCCCCCGCAGCTGCCTTGTTTTATTTTTTTTTTTCTTTCAATTATTTGTCACACTTTCCTCTCTATTTAAGTATTTCATTCACTCACTCTCTCACCTTTACAAACCCTCCACTTTACTCTCTCTTTTTCCCTTTCTTTTCTCTTCTTCTTTGCTTTGTCTTCTTAAGAAAACAAGCTGCCACCATTTCCATCCATACTCCCACACACTTTTCTTGGAATTATTTAAGGTAATCATCCTCTTTTAACTTCCATAGGATGTTGTAGGATGATATTATGGGTGTTTCATGCATCAAAGGATATTTCACAAGCTTAAAAAGCTATGGATGATCATGCTAAAAATTGAAGCACTCCTCTTGTTGATGATCTCTTTTTTGTTATTAGTATATTTGTTATCCTGAAGGCTTGTTTATCTTCTTATTTTTGTGATAACTTGTAGATCTAGAGTTTTAAAAAGCTTTAGTTATGTTTATGTGTAGATCTAGAAGTTTAAGACCTTCTACCAAGTTTTTCTTTTGTATTCATGGTTGTATTTTGAGTAGATCTTAGATTTGAGTTTGAATGAAAAAGTAAATTTCGTAACTTGTCAAGGCACCATTTTAAAACCCTCTTTCAAGTCTTAAAATGGTAGTTTTTGTTAAGAAAATGAAGGTTTGATGGATGTATAGCATCAAGACTTCATTTTACAATGATCAAAGTTGATTTTCAAAGTTTACTCTCAAGAACAAAAAATTGTATTTTCGGATCTAGACAAAAATCTAAAATAAAAACATGTTTTCCAACACAAAAATAAGGATTTTATTCAAGAAATGAAGGGCTCTTAAGATATGATATGTAATGGGTTGTTTTTCATGAGTTTTGATGAATTTTCTCAAGAAATATGATCAAAATAAATTTATGAAAATTCGGATCTAGGCCAAGACCCATTTTTGGAACCCATCATTCAACTTTAAAATGAAGATTTATACAAAAATATAAAGGGCTCTTGGTATAGATATCTTAAGGAATAAATTTTTATAAGTTTAAATGAGTTTTCCTAAAAAGTATTTCTAAAATCAAGTACTTTGTAAAAGACAAAATTTAGGTCTTGTTTTCATTATAAACTTCAAAGAGGAAATCCGTATCTAAGGGGAAACCAATTTTGAAAACCTCCTTTTAGATCTCAAAACAAGTATTTTATATTGAAAATGGAATGCCTTGATGATAAATAATATAGGAAAGTTATTTTCATTGAACTAAGTAAGTTTTAGTAAAGGAATTACTCAAAACAAGACAATGAGTTTCAACTTATAAATTTCGGTTTTATGAAAATGGATTTTTAGAAGTTTCATTTGAACTTTATGTTTGGGATTAGATAAGTATGTAATCTCTTAATTTTTTTTTAAAGGTCTTCTTGCAAGTTTAAGACTAAAATAAGTTGGTCTAAGTAGTTAAATAGAGCAGAAATAGCAAATCTTCTTAAAGGCTCAAATTTTGGATTTTCGCCACCCTACTGTGCTGTATGATTCCGACCCTTAAATGACCTTAAAAGTTTGAATTAACTCTGGAAATAGATAGCTCTTTCGAAGTAGATAGAAATCGGTATATTATAAGCTTAATTCTGAGTTAAAATGAGTTAGATATGACCTTTTTAAGTTAAGAATTCAACCTAGGCGAAAATTGACGAACTTAATAAATAAAATTGTTAAGTTTAATAGAACTTCATAAGAGATACTCACTGAGGGTATTCTTTGTACTTAGGTGAATTGGAGGATGGGTTACCACTTCTCGAGGACTATTACGACTAGTGAATTTCACTACATGGACAAGTGAGTTCATTTCTCAATTAATTATGCTCTTGGGTGTGCTTGTAGTAGTAGTGGCATTATACTTAGGAAAAGATAAAATTGTGATTGAATGGTGATCTAAACTTGCATGAATGAACGATAAGTATATCGAGGCAAGATTTGTTGCAATAAACTTGTATGAGCTAGTATAGATTTGGAGTGTCTGAAATCTGTATAATCACTTTTAAATTATCTAATTAATATGCCATGATTATATGAATAAACTGTACATGCATATCACGTAGTGAGTCACATATCATTGTCGAGTATGCCTTTGGTGGGACAAAGGTGTATTTGGGAGGCAGCGGTCTTTAATTAATGGGACTAGGGTTGTATGACTTATGGACCACCCCATTCAAATAATGAAACTATAGTTGCATGACTTATGGACCAACATTAAAATTGTGGTTGCATGTCTTATGGACCACCCCACTTAAGATTGGGACTATGGTTGCATGTCTTATGGACCAACATTGGAACTGTAGTTGCATGACTTATGAACTACACCAAACCCCGAATGGAGGGCGTAAATCCATTCACATATGACTACCGGAAAGTCATATGCTTGCTTGCTCATTTGCTTGTGCATTCATATGGTTGCTTAATTATAACTTGCTTGTATAGATATTTTAGCTTGATCGAATATGTTACTTGGAAAATGAATCTCACTAAGCAATTAGATTATACCCCAATAGTTTTTGTTGCAGTGTCCCTATTTTTTTTGTTGTTCCGAGAGGACACTTTGTGCAGGTTTATCACATTAGATTAAAGAGCTTTTGAGGAAGTCTGGACCTAGTATAGGCGTGGACTTCTAGGAAAATCTCTTTAATGTAGATTTAGATATTTGTAATTTGGAGCTAGACGATGAAGACTCCCATTATTTTGGCGGGGCTATGCCCCCTTGGTTTTTTTTTTTTTTTTTGTAAAATTTAACTATTTATCTGTTGTGATTTCTATTCTTAATGCTATGTATGCTTTCTTAAGATTACTCGATTCAAAGTGTGATCCTAAAAGTTGTGTAAGTACACCTTACACCCGATATGTAAACTTATGTGATGACTAAGGTTGTCATACTTAAATTTAAATATCGAGTATGGTGGACTGTCGCGTTTAGGGTACCCCTTTGGGGCGTGACAGGCTGGGTTGAGGGTCACATAGGAAAGGGTCATGGGGCAATTGGGTGCAAGAAAATATTTCACATCTTAACAAATTAAGGGTTGAAAGCTGTTAAAAACATGCATAGTTCATGTCGAGGGCTCGGCCCTAAGCCTCGACCAAAGCTATGCTTCAATGTTTTGCTTTAATTTTGGCCTTGACAAGCTTTAGTGGGTATTGTGGGTCACATTGAGAGGTCGATAGTAAGCCATGATGGTTACTATGCTTTCTTACTTGAACATTTTTAAGGTGCGACAAGGTTCAATGTTTGTTACAAGCATGTCAAGGGCTTGAGTTTTAGGCCATAACAGATGCTTTTTACATTAAAAACTTACCCCCTCGATTCTTATCCTAAGCCCACCACTAATTTACAAAGATGGTCGAGGGCCAACTTAGGCCGTGACATAACAACACTTACAACCACACTAAAGGCAAAACTTAAGCCTCGACAACAATAATAGAATAACTCTTAAGGCAAAACTAGGCCTCGACAAGCAACAACAACATAGAGGTCAACTCCAAAGCAACTCTATCATCTCACAACACTTCCAACTCTGGTCTTAACATCAAAACATGCATCAAAATGTGCTAACTCAACAACTACAAACATCAGACAGATCCAACACGAGATTAAACGTCTAAACCCTATCTCTAGAACGTCAAGAGAACTAAGAGGCTAGTGTGCACTGTTTTATTATAGTTTTTATCATCCTTGCCAAATAAAGCTTGGAAAACATTGGTTTAATCATAGATAACAGATTTATCAAAACTTCTAGGCCTCGACAAGCTCAAAAAACATAGTCTAGCACTTTTTGGTAAGCGAGGCCCAAATTTGGTTTTATGAGCATGTCATATCTATCAAACTCGACATTCCTTAACAAACTGAATTCGTTTTTCAGTTTTCCAAAACATGATATCTACTAAAATGAAGTTTCATGTGTGAATGGTGAAACATGCACATGCATTGGAGTATACAATAGAGACTCTTATTGCAACTTTTGAAAACATGATAAAACGAGGATACTATTCATAACTTCTTGAAAAAAAGTAAATGAAGTTACCTATTATGCTTTTGAAGATTACTTTACTTCTTTGTTTCCAAAACTCTAATTGTAAAGCTCGTAAACACAATATTGGGGTTTTTCAAACTAAAATGTGATGGTTTTGAAAGAATGGAGTTTGAGCAGGTAAAAGGCAGGATTTTTAGGAGAGTAGATATTTTGAAAATATCGTGTCTAATTTTTTAACACAACAACGCTCAGTTGGTGCAAACTTTCAAATAATTGTTTAGATTTTTATTTTTCATGTTAAAAGAATATATGTATTGTTTACTAGGAGTTGTCCTTTCAACAATTAATGAAAGAGGTTTTCTTTGAGAGAAAAGGACAATAGTCCATGCTTTAAAGTTTATTGTAGTTAGCATGCATAAATTTTTTGGTACTTTTAAAATAGATTTAATCATGAAAGGTCTACTTTTTAATGCATGTAAAACAATACATTTTATGACTAGAAAACATTAATTAATATATATTGCCAAACACATTTATTATTTTTGGGTGATAAAATTAAACCTTTAACTTTAATTTCTTTAAATTTTTAACTCATACTATCGCAAAACTTGGGGATGACATTGTCTACTTGAACTCGTCTAGCTTTTAGAAGACCTAAAAGAACTTCGCACACTTGTTTACACTTCTTGGCCGAAACGTACTCAATGCAACAATTTGACTTGCTAATCTTTGGACCTCTTTTATCGTATAGGGAGGTTGCATTTCCATGATTGCTTTGATCTTCTCGAGGTTAGCTTTTATTCCTTACTAGTACACTCTTCTATGGATTCAATTCATATTAAAGAGTTGGAGCCTATCAAAGTCTCTTGTAGATCACAAAGGTGATCTACAACTTCCTTATTCTTGATTATCATACTGTCTACATAAGCCTCCATATTCCTATTAATATAAGGTTTGAAGACCTCCATCATCAATCTCGGAAAAGTTGCCCCTGCATTCTTTAAACCAAATGACATTACTTGATAATAGTAATTGTTGAAGGTAGTGACAAAGAAGGTGTACACCTTATCCTTAGGATCCATCTTTATCTAATTATAGCCTAAAAAGGTATCCATGAAGCTCAAGAGCATGTGCCTCTAAGATGAAGTCAACGAGTTGGTCTATACATAGAAGTGGGAAGTAATCTTTTGGGCATGCCTTGTTGAGGTTAGCGTAATGGAGACACATGCACCATTTGCCATTTAATTTTTTCACTAATACAACCTTGGAAAACCAAGTAGGATAATTCTCTTCCCGAATAAAGCTTAATCAAATGAGTTTTTGCACTTCTTTTTCTTTCATCATCTGCCTCTCTCTGACAAGGTATCAAATCTTTTGTTACACTAACCTTTAAGCCTTGTTCATGTAGAGTTGATACATGATCATATTTGGGCTTATCCTTGTCATGTCGAATGGTGACTAGGTGAAAAAGTCTTTATTTTCCCACAAGAATATGATCAATTGCTCTTTAAACTCATGTGGCATTGAGGTGCTTATTTGTCAAATTTTTCATGCATTTTTCAAGCAAGGCCTCCTTGGTCAACTCAGCGAGTTGGTTTTGACCCTCAAGTCTATCTTCGGATTCTAATTCAACAACACACACTCAATCTCCTTTTAAGGCTTTGAGGTAGAGCTTCTTAGGTTGTTTTTTGTCTCATTTACACACCCCTACACCAATGGGGTTTAAGAACTGAACATTGAGGTAGAGTTAAGAGACTACCATCCAAAATCAACTGGATGGCTCTGTTGAGGATGTCATTATACAGGGACTAACTTCAATGACAAGAAATTCGATCGAATGAGTTGTGTAATGCTCCTCATCGAGTTCAAAGGATAGGTAAAAAAGAGTATGTCAGTGCTATTACCCACGTCGATCATTACCCTCTCACTTTTCATCCTCAAATGCAAGTAAAAATGACTAGGGCATCCCGGTGTGGTGTTTAGACATCGTCTTAGTCCATGTTAGAGAAGGAAACGGAGGTATCAACCTTTAACCTCTTTGCCTCTAAGCTCATCACTCTATCTCCCCTTTTTAAGCCTAAGATTGAAGGGGTGTTTTGTTAACAAAAGGTAAGTAACCCTCCAGTTATGGTGTTAAGCTCACCATGACATTCCCTATCTCTACCTCCTTATGGTTTGTTTAGTCAGTGAGTTCTTCAGATCAAAAACAATTTTAAAGAACACAAAGTTAAAGTTTTCAAAAATTTATAAAGCTAATAGATTCTGTTCAACTTTGGAAGCAACTACTGATGTCAGACAAGTGTAACTACCGGAGTAGCATCGAAAATATTATGTGGTATTTTAGGGGATCGTTGGCATCTACCTTAACACATTTCATCTATTATCTAGCCAAAGAAAATTTAGAAGATCATAATGAAAATAGAAGTTATACTCTGGTTAATGAAAATGTACAGATGTTCTCAAGGTAAAATTGAAGATAGGTTTGTAATAATGCAAGATGAAAGCCTAGGGATTTGCTTCACCAATTTCTTATCATATGTTTTCTTAACAAACTTAGGGAGAGAGTTATTCGCTAGTATATTTGCACTGTCAAATTTACTAGGGTAAGTTAAAGCCTCTCTCAAGGTTAGTAACTCTAGATCTAGACCAGACCACCAGAATCTCTTCACAAGTTATCAGTGTTCTAGATCCATATAAAGATTAAGAATCTTTTGTTTCAAAAACAACCTAATGAATTTCAAAAACAAGTTACAGAATGTTTCACCATCCCTTTTTCAAGGCGATTATGAGCAACTCTATAAGTAGCCCACATCTATGCAAACGAATGATCTCTCAATCTATTTAGTTGAAATCAAACACTAATCTAAAAGTTGAACCGCACATTTAGACTCATGAAAATAAACTCAACCTACTAATTACAAATACCTAGTCAATGTTTACTTAAAAACACATTTAAAATCACATGAATCAGGATTTGGATCCACAAACCCTAAGCTATAGAAGATTATTTCTTCATGCATGTAGACATTAAGCACGGATTCTGAAGAAATAATATAGAATTAACAAAGAATCTTAGAAATTATGTTTGGAATCTTACAAAAATACAAACAATGAGTTAAAATGATTTTACCCAGAACATTTCTTGTGCTCAAGAATTCTCTCTCCATATTATGTTAGGAATTTGTTACATATGCTACATACATTAATCGCATACCTGTGCGCATTCATTTATAGGCTAGAAGCACAAAAATCATGACAATTTTATTTGCTAACATGGTAGATTCTTTATAACCGAATTCATTATTTACTCATAAGGTGACTTTTCATGGGGTAGGTCGAGTGCTTGAATCTTGCTTGAAAGTCAGGTCTCAACCTAAGCTATGGAATTCTCTTAAACAGCTCGAGTTTCTATTTAGATTCAACTACAGGGTAATTAAGATTGTTAATGGCTCAAAGCACTCGATCAAAGCTGTGCTTTTCCTCTTGAAATATGGTTTTGTCCTGATTTAGTTGCGAAGTAGATTTAGGACTAGACATTATGGTGTGACAAAAGCTCTTTCATAAAGTTTAGGGCTCGATCACCTTAAAACAGATGTTGAGAGTCATGTTGAGGGCTCGATGTAGGGTGTGACAAACCATTTTACCTGATTTTAACTTGCTGTTTTGGCTTCGACAGGCAATTTCGTAGAGATCAATTAGTTTTGTTTTGCACAATTGATGTTGTTTTGCTTCAATCTGATTCAAATCCCTTTGTTTCTGCTTCTTTTGATTCGAGGGGCTGAAAAACAACATTTAAATGATAAAAATAGCATATTTGTAGGAATTTACCTAAAAATGCATCATATTAAGCCCAAATTCCTATGAATAAAATAGAGTAAAATAGACTTATTAGGGCTACCTATACTATTCCTGGTTAGTCTTTTTGTCATCATTGGCATTAACATCAGTTTTGTGCCTCTATGCTAGTTGCTTAACTCGGTGCGTGCTCTAGTCAATATAGTTCTTAAAATATCCTCATTGGATAGTATCTTCAATAGCACTTCTAAGCTACCAACAATCCTTTGTCATGTGATTGCAATTGCGATGGCATTAATAGTAATCTTTTGAATCCTTATGTCTCTAACTGGGTTTTATGGGATGGGATGGAGGCAAGATGCCTTGGCCCCCTAACCTTTAAGAAAAATTTGAGTGGGGATAACTTCAATAGGTTGAGATTATTGTATAGTATAAAATGCTTCCTCTTATTATGACTCATATTATGGGAGTTGGATGGCTCTGTTGGAACCGTTGCAATCCTTTGTTATGCCTTTTGTCCCTCTAATGACCTGGGTCATCTCGATTAGGCTTGACCATTCCATTAGTCTCTTTCCTTTCATTTTTTGTGTCTTTCTACCAAATATATTTTTGGGCTTTCTTCCTAACTTGCTCGAGGGTAAAGAGCTAATACTTTGAAATGGAGTTAAAGAAGGGACTATCGATTAGCACTCATTGTTTGATAGCTATGAGGGCTAAACCTTGGTTTAAATTGGGCATCTCCAAGCATGCTTTGTTGAACCTTACAAGATACGCTCACAAAGGCTCTTTCAGCTTCCACCAAACCTTATGTAGGTATGAAGCCTTATTTTGGGAGGTTTGCTAAACATGAGGTGAACTGTAAATAGCTCAATGAACTAGTTGAATAAATCAACGATTCTTTCTAAGAGTTTGTTCAGCCATGTTCATGCAGCACCATGGAAGGTTGTGGATAATATTTTATACCATATGGTTAGAGCAATTATGCAACATCAAAGTGGAGCAAAACTGAGGGAGGTGGTCCTCCGAGTCAATTATACCATCATAAGTTTCCAAATGCGGAATTCTAGTTCATGTTAACAACTTCAGATTGAATCACAACAATGAATGGAGACTTTCTCATGTTTGCCTTAGCTATTGAGGCTTTATGTAAGATATCCTTCAAGTTAGAGAGCTTCTACATCATGTTGTCAACCTCAACTATCAGGAAAGGTGGTTTCTCCTCAAGTGTTAATGGACCATGGTATGCATCGTCAATAGGAGCTTGGATTAAGCTAGGACATGCATGATGCAACCTTTGGCGACCATCATTATGGTGCCCTTGATCCTTGTGGATACTTCCTAAGTGTTTTGAGGCTTAAGGCCTTTGAGAAGCATTGGAGTTGCCTAATCTTGAGAATCGGTAGCCTTTCTGTAATCATCGGGTTCATGCTTAGAGTTGAGAAATGTCTACGTTTGTTGTTGAGGGATATCACTTGTGTGATATCTTAGATAAACATCTAGGTGACCTACTTGGCAGTAGGGTTGGTGATCTACTCCTGCAATTGAGCATTAATGTACTTGATCTTTTGATCTTTGAGCACCACTTGATGGCACAAGCTCTCTAACTCCAATATGCACTTTGAATCAATGACCTCAACATCTGCTAGGGTTAGAAATGTTGCCTAGTTTTACTTAGTTGCTTCGGTAATGGCTAAAGGCATGACAACAATAGTGCTAGTTTTGGGTTAGTTGTGAGTCCTTATAGATCTTGCCATTATAGAAGAAAACTTAGGAATATAGGAACTAGAACTCAAGAATAAGAATAGAGGGTAGCAAATAAGAATCTGTGATGAGAGTTCTCTCTCGTTTCCCACATATAGCACCACGTTTTGCAGAAGGTCATCTACTAGTAAAGTAATGGGCCAGAAAATATAGAACATGGTTAATGGTTCGTTGGGGGATTATCCAGCATGGCCACTATAATACTTAAGTCAGCAATTGTCTAAGAGAAAATGGGTAAACTTAGATAGTATATTACTTAGTTGCCTAAAATGCCCCTTACCTTTGGTATGGAGGTTTATTTATAGATGGTCTCCATAATAAAATGAGGGGTCCAATAGAATCCTTACATTCCACATATAATATCCCTAAATTTATTAGCTGACTCGGGCCTGAGATGGAGAATGAGGTCGAGTATGGATGGTAGCTATATTGGCATTTGTTTCCCCAAGGACACGGTAGTGTTGAATAGGTTACAGAAGGCCTCCAAGTATTAGGTTATGACCATTAAGACCATGATGCCATCAGCCTCCATGTGAGGAGTTGTGACTAGAGTCATACGAAACTTCGGCCCTTATGGGGACTAAGATCCTTATGGAGCTCAAAAACTAGACCGGGGTCCTTCCATGGTTGAGACTATTGTGTTGGAACCTGAGGTCACAATTAAGGTCGAGGTCCTTCATGGGCAAGGGGCTCTTTAGGGTTTTTAGGCCAAAACACTTGGGAGACTTCTCATGGGCCTACTAATTCATTGAGTTGGCGTTGGATCCAATAAGCTATGGTCAAATATCTCTTATCAACAACCTCATTAGCATGATTATTAATCATCTTTAGCTTAGCCTAACTAATGTTTAGTTTTCAATAATTTTTTTTATTCTTTGTTAGTGGTGGATGGAGATGGTACCAAGATAAAAGGTACATCAATTTTCATCATCAATAGCAATCGACATGTGGGTCAACATATCTTTTTTCTAGTTTCACTTTTGTTTTAGTGTATGTATAAATATATATATATATATTCACATTTGGATTTATATATTAATTTATGTTTTGTTATAACAATATTTTTTATTAGTTGTGCATCACATGAGCTACCAATTTATTATAGGTACCCATCTTGGTAGAAATTTTGTGGTTTGATCTTTATTTGTTAATGCAATAAGTTTTTGTTTTTTTTTCCTTTTTAAAGGACATGTTTTATTGGTATTACCTTTCTAATGCTTACAAAAAGGAATTATAGAGTGGTTCTATATTACAAAATTTTAGCAATATCTATTCAAGCGTGTTTTTGTTTAATGTATTACAAAATAAACATTACTAATGATTCCTATTGCAATATTTAAACTTCACATATGCATTAAATTTAGTGATCATCAAAAATTTTTATTAGAGTCAAATGGTCACATTCAACATTGCTAATTTGGTCAAATGATCACGTCGGGATGTTATTAGTAGAGTTGAATGGTCATATCTAGTGCCATAAATTTAGTATTATTTTCACATTTAAACAATGCTACTTCAGTTCAACGGTCATGTTTAAATGTTGTAAATGTAGTCGGATGATTTCCAATAGCTATAGGTCATACTTGAACACCATAAATCTAATCATATAGTTACATTTAACTGTCACGAATTAATGTTATTAGTATTTGCTATTATTAAATGTCGCGAATACTATTCTTTTGTGACGTTCAAATTGGAGGGAATAATGTATAATTGCATTCGTTACACACTTAGATGTCACCTCTATGTTAGTTTCGTTAATGTTTAACACCACACATTGAAATAAATTTAGCAAATTAACTATATGTTGCAATATATATATATATATATATACACACAAAAACATTTAATATAACATACCTAATTTGTGACACACCTTTTGCAACTTTTCTTTGCCACAATTAATAAATGTCATAAAATGTATTTGGTGACAATTTTTAAGATTTATCCATGCGCATTTTTGTGTACTTAAATATATCTTAGTTAAATAAACATGTAAAAGATTCTAAATATTAAATCTTATTTACTTCAACATGTGGTGAGCAAAGAAATTGGTGATTTCTGCACAAAAATCTCTAATGAAACATGGAGTTATGAATTTCCATCTCTACTCAGGATTGCTTGTCTAATACTAAAATGATCCAAATACCAATAATAAGAAATTAAAATCAAATGAAGTCCATGGAAGCCAATTGAAGTCACACAAGAATTTAAACGACTAAATTTTTTCAAAAGTTCTAGCTTTGCCTTAAAATTGAGAATGATAACTATAACATTCACATGTACAGAGAGTACATAACATTAACTAGTTATAAATAAGATATAATGAGATATAAGCCACATGCCAAAATAATATTGAACATTGATAAATAAAAGAGAACAAGAAGAAAATTCAAGATCATTAGCATACGTACTAGGGTATGAATTCTTAAGAAACAATGGTCATTAATATGAATTTACAAATGGAGGAAGCCTTAAGAATGAGACATACATAAATCATTCAAACACTAGATAAAATTTCGAGGTTGAAATTTTATTTTAAGAGGGGAAGAATAAAATGATCCTGACACCAATAATAAGAAATTAAAATCAAATGAAGCCAATAGAAACCAATTGGATTTTATGAAAATTCAAACATGCTTATTAATGCTAGGACATGCCTTAATTGTTTAATAATAGCAGAAATGAACTAAAGATATCTAATCAATTTAATTAATTGTGCATTCTTTGTAACAAGATATGATGGATTATATGTTAGAAGCATCGCTATAACCTCTATAAGAAGCTATGTTAGAACTTATGCTAGAACTTTTGCAAGAGCCTTTAAACAAAAGATAAAGTTTTTACAAGAGTGACATGAAGGCTTTATTTTATTAATGAACAAGTTATTGTTAATGAAGACCTAGCTCCACTCATTAGATATATGTGGTTAATATATCTAATGCATTCCACTTAATGATGATTTAAAATTTATGACGATTTGGCAAGTGATAAGTTTGGAACTTGGAAATTCTTACAAGTCCTTTAAGAAATTTTACTTGAAGATACTTATATTTGGACATGAAGATATCGGACGAAATAGTTAAAAAAGATTAGCTTGATATGATAATATGGATAAGATATGCGCTACAACCAATTTCCAAATATTGTAAAGCTGCATATCATGTGGTTAACAACATCTTCTAAATATCTGCAAAAGTTTATAAATTCAAAATTTTAAAGAGTAAAAGGCAGCGATGAATCGAAGGATAGATAAAGATATTTCATTCAATGTATCATGATAACGATATGCGAATTTTGTGGGATCGTATCAAGCTTTCAAATGTTCCAATTTCAATTGGATAAGTTTTGTTGTTTCAAATATATCTCTCAAGAAGTGAGATTCTTTCAAGGAAGCTATTATACACAAAGGATATGTAGGAAGATGAAGTTCAAATTTTGAAGATATGCTTGCATTCACAATTCTAAGCTCAATACTATTATACTTAGCTTTGTCATAACTTCCTTTAGAATTTTCATCAGAAGCAACTTATGTTACATTTTACATTACACCTTGCACTTAAACTTTTGAGAACTCAATTATATCTCTTTGAAACAATCCATTCTCTTTTTTTTTTTTTTTTAAAGTAAGATCAAGAGGATTACTCTAGTATCATGTAGTTTTGGATTAGCTAGGTGTGAGGCTTGGGAGAAAAAGCTAGATAGCATTGTGCTTGTAATCTATCAATTGATTTTGGATTAGTGAAACGACTAGTGTGGACGAACAAATCCTTAGCAATAGACCTAGAAGAAAGAAATGACTCATGAGGAGAAATCTCTATAAATCTTGAGCCTCATTTACTTTACGCACTTTAATTTATTATTATTTTATTACATGACATTGGTTAATTATTTGTGCATGCAAAAATAAAAATGTGTAAAAGTTTTTAATAACAAATAATCCACCCCTCTCCTCTTATTTATTAACTAGGTGATGAGAATCAGATGGCATCACATCATATTTAAGTTTATGTCTTTTTAGGATATTTATTATTTTCTTAGGGATATTTATTGTATTTATTATATTTGCGTTTCTGTGTCTTTTCGAATTTCTTTTTATGTCTTTTCATATTTTCTTGTTTAATTGTCAAGTTTGTCTTTACATATTTCTAGGAGTTATTAATAGATTGTTTTTTGTCAAGTTTGTCTTTAAATGATACGGAAAACCTTAAGTATATTAAACCTAAGACCCAACGTTCGTCAAATGGAATTAATCCCAACAACCGTCTAAGAAAACTGGTGGAAACCGTGACCCATTGCCTATATGGAGGCAAGAACCTTGGTATAGTCGTAGATGCTACAACTGGTGATGGCAAACCGATTGATAAGTCAAGGAGTTGAACACCACGGGAAACTCCCGATAAGTTCATAAATAAGTTTTTTCCAAAACTCAAAGAGTAGAAACTCTCATATATCTTGGGTCGCGGTTTCCACTAGTTTTTTTAGACGGTCGTTGGGAATCAATTCTATTTGACGAATGTTGGGTCTTAGGTTTTATATACCTAAGGTTTTTCGTATCACTAGGACCAATAAAGTAATTGACACATGATTTAATGATGTTAAGTAGGGTAGTGTTCAAAAGCACGATAAGTTCAATTAGATATGCAATTAGACTTTTTAAAGTTTAAATACTTAATTGAACTTTTCATAAAAGTTCAAGTAACAATTGGGCATTATCCCTTTTAGATATGTGATGAGCATTAAATCAACTAACATTAGAATATATTACTAAATACGAGTGTTTTTTATTGTTAATAGGAAAAATTACCATTAACCAACAGTGAGACCATTGGCTAACTACTATTAAAAAGGCCTTTTTGCAAGCTAGTACTGGGTCTGTTTGTTTTGGCTTTTTTCCGGCAGATACAGACACTTTTTCAAACTTTTTGCTAATAAATTATTTATCAAGAAATTAGATATAGATTAAAAAAATTGACAGTTTTCATCAAAAGATCAAATAGAATAAATATAGATAAAATTTATATGCAAATCGGATATATTTACAATATTTTAAAAAGATACAGATACAGATGAAAAACAGACAATCCAATAGACCCACGTGTTTTAGGTTCACTTAGAAGTTAAGTTTGATCTCGAGAAGTTCTTTGTTCTTTGCAAGCTAGGAATTTGGGTTCACTTGATTCTTTTATTTGATGTTCAAGGCTTTGACTTGATATTGTAGAAAGCTGAAAAGAGGCCTTTTTATGTTTAAAGTTTTGAATTGAAATTGTGGAAAGAGGAAAAGAGGTTTATGATGTTTATGGTTTTGACTTTTATTCATTTTCAAACAATTGTTAAGTGAAGGATTTACTGTAACGTGGAATTTTTTAAGGGAATAGGATATAACATAATTTGAAATTACATGGATAATATCACCGGGTATTCTCTAATATATTTCCCTTTATTTATAGTAAAGCAAATTGACTTATAGTAAAAGGCCCTTCAAATAGTAATTAGCCAATGGTAAATTACTACCTCTTGACAGTAAATTAAGGATGGGAGGTGGGGGGTTTTGATTCACCGCATCTTATATTTGTAGAATATCTATTTTTTTTCACCTTTTAATTATAGCATCTATATTTATCAATCAATTTATTAAAAAAATTAATACAAAAAAATTATATATTGTTTTTCAAGAAAAATAGATTAGAAAATAAAAAAATCAATAAAAACTACAAGTAGAAAGAAAGGGTAAACCTGTATGGTATTAGAATTCTCTAATTGATTTTTCAAAATAATTTCGCATGTTTATTTAATTAACATACTAAAAAATAATTTGAATGTCGGTTAGTTAATAATTTATCATTTAATAATTTACATCATAACAGTAATTATAAAAAAAATTGTCACAAAATCAAGAAATTATTATTTATGGTATACTAGTAGTAAATGTAATAATCTAGGATAATTTATTTAGTTAAATATAGATTTATAAATATGAATTTAATGTGAGTTATTGTTAATAAAAAAAAAAAAGTAAAGTTAAGATAGAGAGAGAGATAAAGAGTATCATTTAAGTAATAAATGCATCATGAAGAAGTAAAATGATAATTATGTAATTTGAACCAAAGACGTCTTTGCTTCAAAAACAAATATTTAATCACATAAATATGTATTCTACAATGTTTTAATTTACTCTATGAAATATAGAGATTGTATATATATTGACATTACTTGAGCTTGAGCGCCAAGGCTTTTACCGACACATACACACACATATGCACAAAAAAAAAAAAAATCTATCCATGCTGTGAATGTTGTCCACTAATAATAAACAATATTCATCATTAGTAATATAGGCTAATGTTAGTTAATTTGATATCCATTATAGTAAATTTTCCTAAATGACAGTCCATTCCTCTATTCAGTAGTCATTCTACAGTAATATATTACTATTTTTAATAGTTTCTATTACATATAGATCTATTTGTTTCATCATATTCTAGTTATTTTGACATCATATTTTTATCGTTTTTAAATAGATATTTGTCTAAAAACAGATACTAATAAAAAACCGAATAGATTTGATAGTGTGTGTGTGTCTATATATATATATATATATATACAATTATAGACACAGATCATATATAAATAGAAATTCGATAATCCAAATAGACACTAATATAGAAAGTGTCCGTTCTTAGATATATGATCTAATATTAGATAATTTTGTATCAATTATGATAAAATATATCTCAAAACACTTATCTTTAATACAATTATTTCCAAAATTCAAATATTTACTTTACATTAAAATGTTATATTAATATAAAATATTTTTGTATGATTAATAAAATACACAAAAAATATGCAATTGTAAAATTTTTTAGATCATATTATAATTGAAATGATACTTTTGGAATATTCTAATGGATAGTAAGTCATAACAACTTATGATATAATGCTTATATATTTTATGTTGCATAATATTTTGATATGCATTATAACTATACAATGAAAAGTTTTTTTTTTTTTTTTTCTAATCATTTGTGTGGTTATGGACAATTATAGTGATGTTTACGTTGTAACATGCATATTAATCGGTCACATAAAATACTATTATTTTTCAATACAACACAACAACATTGTAAAATTTCATTGTAAGTATTAAATACCGGTATATACAATAATTTAATAAAAAGTGATTGTCCTCGTATGATAAAATATTTTTTACTTAAAAGGACATTTTCAATGTAACAAATAAGGAAAAACAATATATATATAGGTATATATTTCAAAAATTTTTCTCTTGAAACAAACAAGACAAGTGCTATATAATTTTAAAGAAAAAAAAAAAAAAAAAAACGAGGATCAGCAGTTGGAATGCAAGTACCGAAAATCAGTTTCTCTCTCTCTCCTTGTTTCATGCTTGGAGTTTGCTGGCTTGGAGATCAAAGTCCAATAAGTATTAGTGCATCACCTTTATCCCTGACCTCGCTTGAAAAAAAAAAAAAGGTCAGTTATGGAACAAAATAATAATAGAAATTACTTTAAGAACCAAAGATGACAAGAATACACTCTAGAAGTACATTCTTTAGCTGAAAAAATATACAAGAAGCAAAAGATTGCCTTAATTTTACTTTTCTTGCAGGATCCATTGAATGGAAATGGGTACCTGAAAGTATGTTATATCAAGAGAAGAGTGAGGGTTTGATTTTTTCAGATTGTTGTACTGTCGAATATTGTCGATTGTTGTTGCTTGTTGGAGAGCTTCTGTCATAGTGGACTTTGTATTGTGGGAAGATGGTTGGGCCTTTATTAAAAAAAAAAAAAAAAAAAAAAAAAAGGCTGAGCTTGAATTGCTAATAGTGTCACATTGTCTAGACTCTTCATATATTCTGAAAAAGTTTATTAGGAATGAAACACACAATCTTTGTAAATGAAAAGTAAATAACACAAGCAATTTAAAACAATTTGATACCCAAAAGATAGATAGGTATAAGAGTGGGACTACTTCGTTCGTGAAAGAGAGGATAGGCCTTACGTGGGTTTAGACCGTGCGTAAAAATTTAGATGCGTAAATTCAATTTCATTATATAAATTCAAAATATTAAAACAATTATTAAATAATATATTAAAACTCTCCAAAAAGCTGTGCTCTCTACCTTATTGTATTGTTTTTCAAATCACATGCATTCAATAATTTGATCAACATCTTTCAAATGAATTTATCTTTATTGCGCAAGTATAGATTGTCTTCAAGCCCAATAATGACTGATCCAATCAAACCTTCACATAGATTGTGAAGATTTGATCTTTCATTTGGCTCCATAACGATTTCATCTAATATTATTAAATTCTTGAGATAGTTAATTATAAAAATAAGTAAAATTTAAGTAACTAATTATAAAATGTGTTAAGGTTTAGGTAGTTAAATATAAAAAATAGTAAATCTTAAATAGTAAATCGACATTTTTAAACTTCATTACTTAATTGCATAAATTGATGAAATTCAAATACCAAATGTGATATTCACTTGTAACCCTAAGTTATAGGTATTACAACTCACCACTGTCCTTCTCTTGTTAAAAACACGCTAAGGCTATAATACATTAAATCCACACTTGTCAATTCAAATCATAAAACTCTGATAAATGGATTTTAAAATCTCATATAAATCTCATAAACTATATAATCCAAAACTTCAAATCATCTAAATCAAAAGAAACCTAATAAGAAGATTCATAAAGTTTTAAAACGTTAAATCTCAATATGTTCTCAATAACATCCTACCTACTTCCATATCCAAAAACCTACTGATCATCAGCTACGTAGTCTAATCCACTATCACCATTCCCATGATCCATGAATATATCACAATCAGACAGATCATATACTACATCATCATCACTTGTACATGAAAATGATAAAGGGGTGAGAGAAAACGCCTAGTACGCCATACCACAAACAAATGCATATGCATACACAACATGTATAATCAGATGCAACTATATCTAATGCAACAAACACCATTTCTTATCTTATATTAGTCGACATGCAACATAACTGTCACGCCCCAACGGATACCCTAAATGTGACAGTCCGCCACACTCAATATTAAAACTTAAGTATGACAACCTTAGTCATTCCCAAAAACTTTTATATTAAGTGTAAGGCGTACTTTCACAACTTTAGAGAACCGTGTATGGAATTATAAAGTTTAAGAAGATATAAATAACATATTTAAGAAAGAGGACTCATAATAATCATTCATTCATATCAATGACTCTACAAACTTAGGGACATTTTTCCTGGATCACTAATCTATTACATGGATATTTGTACATTAATATTAATGCTACACTTCATCTAAATTTCTATTATCCAAAAGAGATTACCTGCTCGCAAGGTCCTCGTAGCCTTAACCATAAGTAGGGAAACTGCAAAAGATATCTATCGGGGTATAAGCTAATAGGCTTAGTGAGAACTATTTCCATAAATAACTTATTGTAACAAGATTCAAACAAGTTGATTAATCAAACATATGTAATGCAACAAACACGTGGGCAAACAAGCATATAGTTTTCCGGGAACTATATGTTGAATGGATTTGCGCCCTCCATTCGGGGTTTGGTGATACATAACCTCAATTGAAGTAGTTTTAATTAAAAAGTTTTCATGCTCGCGAGCACTCATCGCCAAGCATTCCAAATCTACTTGATTGACCTTGCTTTCGGATCTTCCGCCAAGCATTTTCCATTAAGCCGCCAAGCAATCGCTTTCGGATCATCCGCCAAGTGTTGCTTTCGACATGAGCTTACTATCCTTCTCACCCAAGGATAATAACCCAAAATGAAATATGACTCACTTCATAGTATTCATGAATTCATTTATTTATACAATCATAGCATAATTATTTTAATTTTAGGGCGATCAAGGAATTTCATACAAATCAATACTATACTAAAACAATCATTTAAAACAATTCCGGCTTCGATATTCTTTAATAATTCATTCAAGGAATTATTTAACATACACATCGGTTTATCTTTTCCTAATTCTAATGCAACTAATTTACAAGCACAACAAGTATAGCATTTAATGGAAATAAACTCACGATGCCGTGTCGTCTATTCTTCTAAGCGGATGAGTCGTTCACACACTCCACTTAATCGTAATAATCCTCGGGGTAAAGGAATCCTTCCTCGGGGTCACCTAGCCAAAGAAAATACCCATAATGAGTATTCCTTGATGATTTTCTTGAAATTTGACAAAACAATGTCAAAAGAACGTTAAAGTTCGTATAAAGGAATGTTCCAACTAAAATGGTCATAACTTGGTCATTTTAACTCGGAATCGCGCATATAATATACCGATTTCTACCTACTCGAAAAGATCTACTCATTTCTAAAATTATTTTCATCAAACAAGGCGATATAGGCTCTGAAACAGTGGCGATAAAATTCTCCACGGATTTCCAAGTAAAAACAACTTGGGTTCAAGAAATCAAAACTTGTTTGATAAATACTTAGTTATCTATATAGTTGAAAAATTCTCTTTTTATACCTATATAACTCATATTTAATCATGCTCAAGTGTTTTGTTGTTCAATTATTCTTCTTAAGTAAAACAAGGTTGAAAGACTATAGTTTTCAAAAATTGTTTTTGTAGATTTCTTGAAATGAATACCTTGTTTCCTTTTGTTTTCTAAAAAGGGCTTTATGTTGGTTTTATTATTTTTCCTAAGTAATAAAATTTTCTACTTTCTAAGTTACACTAATACTATTTTGAAGTTCTTAGGAAATATGTTATTCTTCATATTTATTTTTCTTGTGCAAATTCCTTTGTTTGTTTTTTTTTTTTTTTTTGTAAAAATCTTTACTTGAAATTTCTCATTCCTTCCTCATATCTTATGTTTTTCATAAAATCATCCGTGCATGAAAATTTATTTTCTTCATAAAAACAATGTGGAACAATTAAGAACTTTTTGTAGTAAAACTAGTTTCTAAAATCTTATTGACTTCCTCTTGTAACTTGAAAAGGAATAACGTTATTTTTGTTTCCAACTCATAGATTTTCTTTACCTATTTGTTTGTAAAGGTTTTTACTTGAAAATTCCTTAGCCATTCATCTTATTTATCTTTATAAAAAGAACCATTTTTGTATCAACAATATTTTCTTTTGAAAAACAAGGTGGAATAGTAAAGGTTTAAGTAGCTTTTTAAAGTAAAAGTAGTTTCTAAAATTATAGTGAGTTCTTTTGTAACTTAAAAAGGAATGAGTTTATTTTTGTTATCTTATAGATTTTATACTTTATAAACTCATCTCTAAGTGACAAAATTCTTCTTTTGTTTAATTATCTTTAGAAAATAAAATTTTTGGACAACAATCTAAATGAACATGATTATGAGAATAATAGTAAACAAAATAATATAAAACATAAATAATAAAGTCAAGTATTGGAGTCTTAGCTTTTTCAAGGCTCCGGGACTAAGAAGTAGACTAGTCCCAAAAAAAAATAAATTGAAAAAAGAAAACTTGTTTTGACTTATGAGGATAAGTCTAAAACTAGAGACTAATCTTAATTCAACAAGGAATAGATATAAAATAAATAAATTGCTTTGCATGAAATAAATAAATTGCAAGTGAGCTTATATGCTCTAAAGAATATGTATATATATATATATAGATATAATAATATATTAACAATAATAACAACATAAACATAAATGGATTGGCATGAACAAGAACAATACATGAACATAATGTAGTTTCCATAACTTGTAGTATTTGGAAACTCATACTATGGTCATGTAAAGTTACATGACATGAAGAATAAGAAGAAATATGAAGTGGTTATCTAAAGGAAGCTTTGGTATGGTTATGTGGTTATGGGTTTTGGTTGTTGGTAGAGATTGTTGTAGAATTATTTGAGAGAGTTTTGGGATGGTATTTTGAGAGAATTTTGAGAGGAAAATTTGAGAGAGTTTTTGTATGAATTTGTGGGTAGTGAATGTGTGAAAGAAGTGAAGGTATGAGGGTGGTATTTATAGGAAAATGTGGAGTGATTTTTGTGTGATTAAAATAAACAAAAATTAAAACAAAATTGAGGAGATAGAGAGAGGGGGGGCGCGGCCATATGGGTGTAGAGGGGGAGTGAGTGACGTTTTTGATAATTGAAAATGTAATGTGTAAGGTAGATGTGAAATAAAGTTATGGGAAAGGTAAAAAGTTAAGTTTATAGGTTATGTAGAGTGTAAGAATAGGTGTAAGAAAAGTAGAGATAAAAGAATAGTGCAGAATAGTAATGAATAGTGAATGTAAAGTAGATATGACTAATAAAATACCGGTAGTAAGAAAATACATGTATAATAGCTATATCTGTTATTTTTACTTACCGAAAAATTACAAAACTGATATTTTTGGAAAATTCATATTTTTATGAGTCTAACGGTGTATTCGGAATATTTTTATTATTCCGGGCTCCTGGACACGCTTTTCGAGAACCATATCCGATCGGTTTCAAAGGACACCCGAAATTCGCAAAACTGATATTTTTATAAAACCTATGGTTATTACGAACTATTCTAGCTAATTATCCCAACTTCGTTTTCTAGGACCAAAGAAAAGGGCAATACCGGATTTAGTTTGATACGGTAAACTAGGGTTTTGTTGACCTTTAGAGTTCCATTTGACTTCCGGTTTAGGGTTTTATGCTAAACCAATTCCGAAAATTTTAGGGGTTTACAATAACTCAGAACCATAGTACTCTAGTTTCGAACCTAGAGTATCTCATGACTCTTGAAAAACAATCAATATATAAAATAGGTAAATATACATATATTGGTGTTGGATGTGATCCACCCACTCATGACCATACTGTCAAAACCTAATCTACCATAATCATTTCTATGCACGAGTCCACTCGGGACAACCTCACTCATAGATCATCAAGATGCCTCGTTAGTATCACACTTTGTGTGGTCTTTACTAACTAAAACCAAACACAAGCAACAAAACAATTTTATATGTTATATAGAATTAGATTAATTTGATATTCTAATCCTACACACCACCAAACAGATCTAAACCTACAAGCACATACAACAAACAAGATAAGGTCGTACCTGAATCAATTTTAAGGAACAGGACTCCAAATCCCAAAATCCTGATCACATAAACAGAATAGATTTTTATATCTCTTTCATAGAATAAACCTAATTTCAAACATCACCTAAAACCCTAATCTCCAAAGAATAACAAATCCATACCTTCTTCCTTGAATGAAACACAATATCTTCTCCAAATATCAGATTCCCTTAACAGATCTTATAAACCCTAGAATTCCATTTAAAGTAATTCGATCTATCAAAAAGATCTCTTCTTTAACAAATTATAAGAATAAAATGGATTTATACTTACCTAAAACTTTGGATCCGATATATTCTTGATTGTAGAACCAAATCACCAATGAAACTTAAGATTTTTCTCCAATGAAAACATCTCCAAGAACTTGATTCCTCACCAAAACCAAAGAGACAAACTTTAGGAATATGATCAAACTAATAGATTGTTGAAAGGAAAAAAGGAAGAACCCACTTACCTAGGGTTTAGACTTAGGAAGAGTTGTGAAGAGGGAACAAAAGGGTTAATGGGGTATTTATAGGCTTTGGGAAAACCTAATTTCAAATATTTCATTTATTGTCCTTCTTTATGCTCTATTACATCTCCATAAAACCCTATTATTTATTAGTGTATCACATTCATTATCCTTCTTTATTATTTTATTTGAATGGACTATTTTACCATCTTATTTTATAGCATACGATATTCCTTACCCTTCTTTATAATTTATTTATATACTTTAGGATTGACCATAAAACCCTCTTATTTTATATCAAATAACATATTTATCCTTCTTTATAATTATTTATCTGTATATTACATTTCTTCCTTCCTACAATAAACTTTCGTCCTCAAAAGTTACTTGAATCATTATCTCCTTTTTATTCATGCGTCCATTAGATCTTTGTCACTTATACAATTTTCTACTTATTTCTAATTCTTATACCATATTGATCATTTTCATGGTTATATCTTCTTATTAGAATATAATACCATTGACGTCTCCTTAATCTTTAACTTTCACTACTCAAATTAGATTCACTTTCTCCACTGCTTCATGGCATATCTCTTGAATATAATTTAAACTTATTATCAATATCCATCAAGAAATCTTGCCTCAACCTTGTTTTATTAAATCTTCAATTCGATTTCCTCGAGCAATGTTTAGAAAGTTGAAAATATTAACCATAGTTTTAAATTCTAAAGGTTGAATCTTACATTAATCTGGAGCTCCAAATCTCATTGTGTTGCTTGTACTTCTATTGATTTGACTTAGTTTTTATCCTTATTGTTCCATATAAAAAATAATTCACATCACTTACATATCATTCATCTAATCTCAAAATACTCATTTCATATTAATTAATAATATTTCTCAATCTCTAATATATAATTTCTTCTATTTTCCATCAATATATATAAAGCTTAAAAATTAACACTTATGTCCTTAGGCAAACATTCAAAATCACCAAATAACTTCTAACTCGTCTTTTGACATCAATACTCCTAACGTTCCAATATTTCTTGATATCTAGATTACTAATGCATTTTGTCTCCAAAATTTTTTTACCATACAAATTCATTCTTTGCCCCAAGATTAAGTGATTGTTCTTCATTTACAATTTGTGCTATTTCAATTGTCTTCCAAAACTTGTATTACTCTTTTATATGGTAATTTATATCTTCATATAGATTTTCTTTAAGAATCATTATAAAATTCATCATTATAGATTAGTGTAGATATCATATATGTGTGTGTGTATGTATGTTTGTATATATACTTGGTATAGAGGATTTGCTGGCTCTTGTGCTTCTGTTTGTTATTGGCATCTCCGTTGTTATTGTGAATTAGAAAGGTTATTCCCATGTTCATATGGAAAAGTTGCACTTTTCCTATGATTTAACTAAAACCCATATGATTTGTGTTTTTTTTTTATTTATTCATTTTTAGTTTATGATCTTAAAATTTTTTGGGTTTGGAGAAAGAATAATAGCTTGTAACCTGTTTGGATGAGGTTAAGAAAGGGTTTAGGTCATCCGCTTCCTTAACAGGGCGGGATTAGGACCCAGTCTTAATTTTGGTGGAGCATATTTGAGTGAAAATATGGATTAAACTTGATTTATACTCATACCAATTTTAGGTTATAAAATATACATATATAACAATATATTAATGTTGATAAGATACATCCTAAAAAAGACAATATTGAGAATATTAATTTCTCTGTTTAGAATTAATGTAACGAGTGGCTCAAAAATTCTGGCTGCGACCATGTGAGCTGAAATCCATTGAGATCATAGAAAATGCCAAGTTGATCCGGTTAGATAACGGGCTATCTAATTATAGTTATAGAATGTCCATGTTAACATTGGATATTTTGTCACCAAAAGCAAAAGCAGGCCCAGTATACCGCAGTTTTCTTAGGCCTTTAATTCTCCCTCGCTGGAGAAATAGCAATTATCCAAGTAAAGAACAAGACCAGGTCTAACGACTATGGACTTGTCAGCCCAGTCTGCGACAATTTTGGATGGAAAGGGCTGGATTCAACACCATGCCCCGCATCCTCCTCCTTTTTTTTTCTTTTTAAAATTTTTAATATCATTTGTTTATTTATTCTTTCTTTTTTTAATGGCGGTATAAAATTTCAATGGATAACTTCAACTTTGATATTAATTTACAGTATGCGAGTAACCCAAATCATGGGTAAAACTCTAAAATGATAATCTCAAAATATGATTCTACTTTCCACAACTTTAAAAATATGCAAACAACTCCTAGAAAATTCCTAAAATCATAAAATCATCGCCTTTTATTGATGATTTTAGGAATTTAGCAATAAATTAGTAAGTTTTATATATTTTGAAAATTTATAGAAATATTTAGAAGTCTATCTACATTTGACAAATTACTTATAGCATTGATTCATAATTAGGAAAAAAAAAAAAAAGAAAAAAAATTATGATGCTTGTATATCTATATAATTTATGCTAACCTTTTCATTCGCCACATATTTTTATCATATAGTTTTATATGGTAATTTATCAATCCTATAATATTATTATTTGATCATTTTATTTAAGGAAATAAACTTGTTATTGCATTTAAGAATATGACTAAAAAAAAAGAACCATCATTGCTATTTAATCTATATCTATCTATCTATCTATATAATCTAAGCTAGAACTCTTTCATTGGTAGCATTTTTTTATCATATAGTTTTATATAGTAATTTATCAATCCCTCTAATATTATTATTTAATAATTTTATTTAAGAAAATAAACTTGTCATTGTATTTAAGAATATTGACTAAAGAAAAGAACCATCATTGTTATTTAATCTATATCTGTCTATCTATAGCTATCTATATAATTTAAGCTAGAACTCTTTCTTTCGCAGCGTATTTTTATCATATATCTTTATATGGTAATTTATCAATCTCTCTAATATTATTATTTGATCATCTTTATAATTTAAGTAAGAACTTTCTCATTCATCTCTATACCCATTTGAAGGAATAATAAAGTATAATTTATTCCACGTTTACTTTAATCCACATTAAATTATGTAGTTCATCTTGATGCTTGGTTGACTAATTTAGATGTTTCTATATGTTTTTCCTTCTTGGATTAAGACTTGACAATTCCAAGAAGGTATGAAACTTTACTGATTACATAAGTCTTTCCTTCGTAGAGAAATTATTTGAGGATTTATTTCCGGTTAGGCATTCTCTATTAAAACTAATAAAAGAACATTCATTAAGATAATAAAACAAGAAATTGAAAAGCTTCAGCAACACAAGTAATATACCACTATATAAACAAAGATTGTAACTTCCATTGTGTAACTTTTAGATATTGCATTGCTAATTACATGCAAAAGTATGATTTTCTTTTCATTATATTGTCAATTACTTGTAGATATGAAGATGGGCCTAATCATCAAGTACAACAAGAACAATATATGGAATCTGATGAGTAAGATAAATCTAATTATGATTATCAAATATGATTGTTGTTGCATATGATATTATCAAGCATCATTCCTTTCATATGTTAGCTTTTATTTAATTTAAATACGTTGCTTCTTTCGTTTTGCAGAGCGAAAGATATTACATATATGAAATTCTATCTTACTAAGGTTTAAATTTCACCTTATTATAATTTTTCTTTTCAATTTAATAAGTATAAACTCTTTATTTCATTTAATCCACTATATTTCATTTAATATGTAGTTCTTCAAGACCAAAAATTTTGCAAATGAGCTGTTATACAAGGAGTTCAATAAATTAATTCTAAGTCACTTAAATGTATTCATAGAACTATAATTTGATTAATATCCTTTCTAATGTTTCATTTGTTTTATAAGTATATGGCTATGTCTTCGATGAAGAAAACAATTGTGATTACGGTTCATGTGATATGAACTTCGTAATAAATTTTTAGTGTATTAGAGTATTATTTCATTAATCTTTTGATTTCTTTTTCATGTCTTTTTATGCAATTTATGTAATGTTTTTAGTTTCTTCTTCGTCTACGGATCTTGCATATAATTAACTTTAACTATGTTGTTCATTGTCGAAGTTCATTTTTATTTAATTTTACCCCTATAACATGGATGTGTCATCTGCTAGTTAATATTTATTGACTTACAAAGATCGTAGAAGGAAAGAATGAAGAGAAAAGAAAATAGAAAATAAATTTTAAATTCCCTTATTCAATGAAGAATGTAATTAGGAAGGAAAAAAAATGAGAGAAAATAATTTAATAACCCACAATTTTCATTCTTTGTTTAAACTAGAGAATAGAGAGGGAAATTAAAAGCTTTGTTAACTTCCCAACTTTATCTCTCTTTCACCGTTTCTTTCACTTAGTTATTATATTTAATAATTATATTAGTAATTATGCATTATATTTCTTTTTGTCTTGTTATACATATTTATCCATCTTTCGATAGCACAATTCATGCATACTAATGCGCTTTTAATGTTGATTTAACTAAGAAAATGGTAGAGGTAAGTTTTATCCGTGGTACCTAAACTTTTTCATTTGTAATGGAATTGTACATAAAAAAAGTTGTATTGAGAAAATACCTAAACTCTTTAACGTTTCACTAAAAGTCCTTCTTCTTCCTTCTAACCGTAAACGCCAAATAAAAAAAAAATCCTCGAAAAGCTCATCAAAGCTGAAGGCATCATCGTACTGACATATATTTATAACACACAAGTATAAATAAACTTAAACATGAATTGAATAAAAAAACAATTTGAAAAATAAAAAAAAAATTAAAATCAAATCAAATAATTAAAAATCTTTCACTTGCCTTCTCTCTCTCTCTCTCTCTTCTTCCTTCTTACTCTTCATCTTCTTCTTCTTCTAACCATAAACCCAAAAAAATAAATAAATAAATAAATAATCCCAAACATCAGCACCACCATTCACTCAAACCACCATGGAACACAAACTAACACTACCGTCCAAACCCATCGAAGCTTGAATCACGAACTAGAACCACTGTCAAACGCCTTTCATCATCATGTGTTTGTCGTTCTTAAGACAAAACACTCTTTCCCTCTTCAATCAGCCAATACGTTCAAGATAAGACACATTTTATAGTTTCCTATGACTTTTTACTTTGTTTTTTATTGGCTTAGTCTCTTTTTTTTTTTTTTTTTTTTTATAAAGTTTCAATCTTTGATGAAGTCCTTTTTGTTTCTCTTTCAAGAAAAATGGTCATGGTCTTTGGACGTTTTTATTGTATGTGCTAATTTAATGTTAAACACCCATTACATTAAACATGAATAGGATTCTACAATTTTGGTAGTTTCTTGTTTTGTTTACGCAGGGAATTTTTTTTTTTTTTTTGTTGTATAAGTAGGGAAGTTATATTTTTTTTTTTTGTTTTTTTATGTAGGGAAGTTAGATTTTTTTTTTCTTTTGGTTCGAGAAATGTCTTAATGGCCATTTTGTATTTTGGGTTAAACATATATATTCTTGGCCAGTCTCAAAATCAAAATTTCCTAGTTTCTTAAAAATTAAAACTTTTGATTTTAGACTCGTTTCAGTAATTGATTCTCATTTCTTGAAATTACCTGCTGGTTTCTCGGAAAAGTAAAGGTTTTTTTCTTTTCTTTCATTTTTCCATTCTTTTACCCAAAAAAGATAGTGGGATTTAAATTATGTTCAACTTTCTTTTCTAGAATCTATGATGTGGATCTAAAATTGAGAGCCAAAAAGCGACCTAGCTTGTAAATTAATGAGTGTAGGTGCAGTATAAGTTAGAGATTGAAATTTTGGTAAACTTTTAGTAACATTTTTATGGTGTTAACTAGAGCTTTTAAGCTCCACTAATGGTGTTCATTCTTCTATAGAGAAAGAGGAGAGAGAAGAAAGTGAAAAACTAAATAAATAAATAAAATTGTCAACGTGGAAAAAAATATTTTTAATCATTTTTTTATTGTCACATCAATCAATGGATGGAAAAAATGGATGATTTACATTCATAAGTACTCTTAGTGAAACTTTTAAAAAGTTTAGGTACTTTCTCAATACAAAATTTTCTTTAGGTACAATTTCGTTATAAAAGAAAAAGTTCAAGTACCATGAATGTTACCTAAATGATCGAATACAAATTAGTCAATCAAGTTTATAAAAAAAAAGGGGGTTAATATAAAAAATGATACCTAAACTTTTGCAAAATGTTCAAGTGGGTACCTAAAGTATTATTTTGAACAGTTTGGTACTTAAACTTTTGCAAAAAGTTCAATAAGATACTTAAAGTTTGGTTTTGACAATTTTGCTACCTGAATAAGGTTTTCACGGACTTTTTTCATACATAATTGAACTTGCTTCATGTATTAAAAAATTCCTCGAAAACTTTATTTGGGTACTAGAATTATCAAAACCAGATTCCATATAAGAAAAAAGTTAGCAAAAACTTTGTTGAAATACCAAATTATTTAAAACGAAACTTTAGGTACCTAATTGAACATTTTCGAAAGCTAAATCATCGTTTTTGTCATTTACTCATATGAAAATTTAGGAAAATGACAAAAATATTTTCAAAATGAGCGCCAAATGCTTAAGTTTTTGCATGTTAAAAGAGTATCATATATGACTTATCTCTAACCTCTTGGTAGGGGTGGACAAAAAACCAACTAAACCGAACCAGAAGATAGATCCAACAAACTAAACCAAAATTACATTTTTTTAATGGTTCAGATTACGGTATGGATTTTCTATATCAAATAGATTATAGCTTGGTTTGATGCATAATTAAAATTGAACCATTTTAAAAGAAATGAAAAATAAATTAATTGACTAAAGGCTAAAGAGCAAAAAGTAAAGAAATAATTCTTAACCCAAATAATATAGCTCTAATCTTAATTCTTATCAAATTTTTTTTCTAATATTTTCTCAATCGCTCAATTTTTCCATTCATATATTAGACCCTTCTCTTTTCTTGATCATATTTCTTTTCAATTTTCTCTTTATGCCAAGCCTTAACTACAAGATTGACATCTCATACCATGCTTGAAGGTGAAGAACTTCTTTAGATTTACCAAAAAATTTGTAACCTTTTCATTTTGTTTCATCATCGAGATTCATGAATTGACTCGGGCATTGTGAAAGACCATTAATATAAGAAAATATTTTTGTTGATATGTCGAAAAATGTAAGTTGTAAATTATTATGATAACTTAAGTTAGTGCTTAGAAACTATGTGACAAAACGAGAAAATGTTGACTAGTTGTGAATTTTTGTACCTTATACCATTAATTGAAGAGGCATAGTATTTGCCTTTAGAAATGATAGTATAATTACATAACATTGACATGATAAATTTATAAATGTATGGAAATAGATTGTAGTGACGTGTATAGGTATAAGATGGCAAAATTACCATGTGCAAATGAAATGGGACCATCTTGAATTGAGATTATAAGTGTAGTATTTATTATGCATTGGCTATGAACATCATATATGGAAAATGGTTAATGTCACGAATGGTACTTGAATTTTAGTAAAATATGTAGTTAGCTATCTAAACTTTGAAATTGATCAATTTGCTAAAAAAAAATTTTATATACACCAATGATACCTAAATGATAATAGTTAATATACACAAAAACTGATTTTGGTTTTAGACATTTGTATTTAACCATCTGAGGCTTCCAAAAAGGCACATGAGTATTGTACGGTTGAATATCCCAAGGTGTGGATAGTTATAATAGGATCGAAAGGTTATTTATAATAAGAAATACATTACATACATGTAAATCACATACATGAATAGTATTATATAACTCTTATAAGGAGTTCTTAACTATTATATCAAGCTAATAAACATTGTTCTTGGATTATTTTTACACAAAATAATATTCTATTGCTTTAGTCCAAGTCTTGGCTTCTTTGCTAATATATACCAGTTCCAACTTCTAGATATAGATCAATCCTATTGATCCCTATAACCACATAATTCTATAGGAAAGTGACCAAACAATAGCTTAGTAAATAACCAAAACTTAAAACAATATAATAATGTCAAGCAAGTTTAATTAATAAACATTTGCAATGCAACATTCAACCATGTGTGACAATTACAGTTTTGATGACTGGAATCTAAACCAATGGAGATTTACACCCTCTCTTGGGAGTGGACTAGCTCTAGTAATTCACGTCCAAGAGAGACTAAGGACTAAGGAAAAAGAAATCGTTTTCAAACTCATTTACTATTTTAAAAATACATATAAGTGTTATAACTCAACTTAACCTTATAACTTAGAGACTCCACTAAGTATTAGCTATCTCATGTCAATGCCAATAGGTGACGTCTTTTGGTGCCTGCTTGGTTCCTGTAAGGCTGACAACACAGTGGTAACCTTCCATAGAACTAGAATTTCATTAAATTCCTTGGAAAAACTTAGCATTACCATAGAGCGAAGATACTAATACATAGTGTAAACATCATGCAGATGCAACTTATGCAGTTATGCAATCCATTTCTATTATATTTAATAGTCGATTAACATTTATACCAGATTATTTAGTGACCAAACAATTTTTAAACAATCAACAATACATATTATATAGTCAGTAACAAGCAAATAATTATCACTTATAATAATCAAGTTTGTCATTCATCCAATCACCATATAACATATATTATTCTCATCCCTATACATAGCTAATTACATCTGTATTTAAAACTGGTGTAAGAAACAATGTGAAAAGATCAAATTTACTCACCTGACTAATCTTCACTTAGCCACTGTAGTAGCTTATGGGAAAGTTTTTGTTTGGATCTATAATCCCTCTACGATAGCAAACATGCATTACTAAGCATGTAACTAGACAAGAATTCCTATTAGTGCGTAAGTATCCTAATCTCGTGTTTTAACTTCCTTAGTTTGTTTGTCCTTAACGAATTATGAGTCGCTACGAATACAATGGTTCCGCTAGCTGGTTAGTGGACATGGGTTAAAGGGACAACAAGTCAAAAAGCTAAACGAAATTGAAGAACTAAGTTTAAGAAATCTTAAGAAAAAGTTACATTTTTTAATAGCAGGATCAACTGTAGGCATCATTGTGACCACGATTATACAAATAATCGCGTCTTATGTAAAATCGTAACTTAAACCACAGGTTCAACGACAAGCACGATCTAAGGCATGGTAGAAGTTGTGGTTAAACTTCAACTTTACCTCAATTTCTCAATTTAAACTGCAGTTTGCAATAATTGGCACGATTTTGGCTGCAATTTGTCTCACAGTCAAAACAACAACTTCTATTTACTTCACTTAGCAAACTAACTCCTCCTCAGATAGATCCACAATTAAAACATAGCCAAAGACCAAATGTAAACCTCTAAAGTTTTACGATTGGTTGAGCTTAAACCCTAATTAAAATGTCAATCGAAAACCCTAAAATTAACAAAACCCTAATCAGACGCAACCGTTTAAATCCAGTAACCCCAAGCTCGTAACCCTAAGTGAGTAAATAAGAGATTAGTATGAAAAATAGTTCATAATAGCATAAGAGAGCTTAAAAATATTATATTAGTCAAACCGCGATTCGTTTTGAACCCGATCGAATACAGTTTTCGAAAAGTGTGTCCCGAGGCTCGGAATAGTAAAAATATTCCGGATATACTGTTAGACTCGTAAAAATATAAGGTTTTTGAAAATTCAATTTTATAATTTTTCGTTAGCTAAAAATATCAAATATCGTATTTATACATGTATATTTTTTTACTACCGTACTTTATTAGTCATATCTACTTTACATTACACTATTCATTATATTCACTATTATCATATCTCACTTTTTCCTTATAACCTGTTCTTACAACCTATTCACATATTTTCTTACAATTTTCATTTCCAATACAACTTCACTATCTCACATCTCACTTTTCATTAACAAAAATACAAAATAACAAATTTTCCTCTTCTTCTCCCCATGAAGTAGTGCCGGCCCCTCCCTCTTTCACTCATAAATAATTTAATTTTTACTTATTTAATTAACACAAATTATCCTTTACTTTTTCCTATCAATGCCACTCATTTATTTCACTCCTTCCATACACTATCGCTCTCTCAAAATTTTCTCTAGTTTCTTCTTCTTCATAGGTAATAACCTAAATTTTCTATATGTTTATTTGCTTAGTATGAACATAGTGTGTATTTTCTAAACCCATGGAGATTAGGAAAGAAAACAATATGTTCATACTTTGTTCTTGTTCATAAATCTATTTTTATTTATGTTGTTCATATCTATATCTAACTAAATATATTTATATATATCTTTTAGAGCATATAAGCTCATTTGTTATTACAATTTATTTACTTTTCTTGTAATTTATTTACTTTTCTTGCAATTTATTTACCTTCCTTGCAATTTATTTATTTTACTTGTAATTTATTTACTTTTAAGTTATTTTAATACTAGTCTTTCTATTCTTAGATTTGTCATCATCAAGTCAAAAAAATTTTCTTTTTCTTTTAGGACTAGTCTATTCTTAGTCCCAGGAAGCTTTGAAGAAGCTAAGACTCCCAATACTTGACAATTATTATTAGTATGCTTATTTAGTTCTTATATTATTTATTATCTTATCTTGTTATATTTTTATCTTTTATAAACTACATGATCATATTCATGCATGGCTAATAAGTTGTTGTCTAAATAAAAAAAAAAGGAGAATCTTTTGTATGAAAGAACAAAATTTTATCATTAAATAAATGTTTTTCCCAAGACTTAGAAAAAATGTTTTCAAATAAATTCCTTTTGAAAGTTTACATAAGCTCATCATGAAATTTCAAACTATTGATAAAGAATTTTTTTCAAAGTCTAAAGATACTTTCTTTTCAAGTAACAACATAGGAAATCTTGATATATAGAAAATAACTTGATACTATTTTTACCAACTTTCTAACCTAAGAGCTAAATAAGTTTTCAAGAAAATCAACTTACAAGGAAAATGAAAATAAATTTTCAAAAAATAAACTCATCAAGTACTACTAAAGAAAACTTTCGAAAACTCTATTTTTCAATTCCTAGAAATAAAATTAGTAGATAACCTCAAAAGACCAAACTTAATTTTCAACTCACTTTTGATAAACCAAAATATCAAAATATAGAATATTAGATTTTGATCATCCAAAAATTTATAAGCTACTTCAACCACATAAAGTAAAGTTTAAATCTAATTTTTCCAAAATCTAAAAAAGGTTGTTTTAAGAAAATTAATTAAATAAGACAACACCTTAAATCATGCATAAGTTATGAGTCTATTTATATATCTAAAGGAATTCTTTTAAAGTATATATACATATTTGAGTTTTACTTAAATAAGCTTTAGTGAAGGAATGATTAGAAAATGTTGTTTTTCAAGAAGAGAATTTCGTGGTAGATCTTTACCCCTCTAATCTGAGACCCAAATGACCTTTTATGGTAAAAATAACCTTAAAAATGGATAGATCTTTTCGAGTAGGTAGAAAACGACAAATAATATGTGAAATTCTGAGTTAAAATGAGCAAGTTATAGCCATTTTAAAATGGAATTTCCTTCAATCCGATTTTTACCACAATTTAGAAATAGATTTAGAATCTTTAAAATAGAAATTCTATGAAAGACTCATTTTGGTTATTTCATCTTGTTTAGGTGAAGAAGGAAGCAATATCGCCTTCCTGGAAGATTATTTTAACTAGGAGCGATCGTCATGGAGTGAGTTAATCCCTTACTAATTTCGTTTCCTTGAATGTGCTTATAAGTAGTGGCATTAGAAATTAAGGAAAAACAAAGAGAAATGTTGTGTGATTTAAATGTATGATTGAATGAAGTGGTTGTTGAATAAAAAGCTAAGTATATCGAAAGAGGAATTGATGAATAATTTATGTTTTCTTGCGAATGGTATGATGAATATTATTTAGGTCACCTTTAACTTGAAAGTAACAATAAATGGATATACAAATATAAAAGAAGATTCATGCATGATATATTGTAAGTCACATATATTTTTTACTACTAATCTTCGTGTGGGGAAATGAAGAGTTATAGTAGTGGCTAGTAGGTAGCCGGAAAGTTACATGGGCAAATAGGAGCCAGTAAGTCTGCAATTATTGATAGTCATATAGGTCGGTAACTACCCAACTCCCAACATTGAGGGCATAAAATCCATGCTACACATGGTTTCCGATTAATCGTGTGTATTTTGTTTGCTCATGTGATTGATGCATTCACATACGGTTGTAAAAAATACTTGTATATTTTATGGAAATGCTTTAAAGAAAGGAGTTATCACTAAGCTAGTTTTGCTTATACCCCCTATAGCTTTTTGTTATAGTTTGATTACTTATGGTTGGCACCAAGGAGCTCCTTTTGTCAAGTATGAGCTAAAGTTATTAGGAGTTTTTGGGAGAAGTTTACATATTTTAGTTTTTAGGTGTAGACTTCTAAGAAAAATCTCAATAGTAGACTTTTTTTTTATTTTTATATATGATTTTAAGATGGCTTAGAATAGCAAGACTTTTAGTACGGGGGAATGCCCCCAAGAAGTTGTAAGAAACTTCCATTTTAATGATTATTACATGTTTACCTTTATAAGTTCTTGCATGTTTTTATTATCTACTTAAACGTAATACCCCTTTGAGTCTCCTTGTCACGCCTCAAAGGATACTCTAAACGTGATAGTCTACTACACTCAATATTGAGGCTTAAATATGACAACCTTAGTCATCCCGAAAGTCTCGATACCGAGTATAAGGTGTACTTTCGCGATCGTAGTGGACCAATCTTTGGATCATGCTATTTAAGCAGTTATACACAATAGCAATCAAGAAAATAAATCATAACAATATAACTAAGGTTCATAAGAAAACTATTAAGGAGTCTTTACAACATTAAGGGGCATTCCCCTATTACAGATAACTAAGTCAAATAAAGAGTGTAAGCTCCGAAAAATTTCAGTAAATAATCCAAAATAAACGTCTAAAATAAACTCTAAAAATGATTTCAAATTAAAACCGAACTTCGACTAGTCCTAAATCACGAATGAATCAAGAAATTTCTTAATCTTGAGAAAATGAGAATCCTTAAAAATAAAATAAGAACTCAACAGTCTTTAAATCCAAAACCACTACATATGACAAATTTTATACTTAACTCTGACTTGTAAAAACAAGTAATATAGAACTTAAAAACAAATTATTAAAAAGTAAATAACGATAAACTTTCGGAAATAAAACTCAATTCAAGAATTCCAAACATTAAGAGATATTAAATACTTACAAAAAATAAAATTTAAAATAAATTTCTCAAACTAAATGTATTGTATAAACATAAAACATCAGTTTCCAAATTGGCAAAGATCTAAACCGGAAAATCACCTGGGAACCCTAAGTGGAATATAGTAGTGTAAGTCCGGCAATCTTGCGCCCTTAGCCCTAGAGGCCGAGGTGTGGTTTAAGCGTGTAGAGTGGCTCATAGTAATATAAGGTTGCTTAAAAATATCAAATTGGTAAATTTTTGACCTATTTCGAACCTGTTCAGATACAGACTTTGAAAAGCGAGTCCCGAGGCTCGAGATATAAAAAATATAACATTAATACCGTTAGGCTCGTATTTTCATAAGGATTTCAAAAATATTAGTTTTACAATTTTTCGATAATTAGAAATACCTGATTTTGCGATTATATTCATATTTCTTTACTACTGGTAATCAACTAGTCTTTTGCACTATTCACTATTGTTCATTACACAATTTTACTATTCTTATAAACCCTTATATTTTTAGATAAATAATTTATATATCATAAAAAATTTTTGTTTTTCTAAAATTTAGTTCATTTCAGGTTTTTACGAGATCAATTCTGTTTAAGACCCGATACTAAAAATAAAATAAATTAATTTAATAATTGAAAAATATTGTTATTTTCATAAAATAACTTTTTTTAATTTTTCGGGTTATAAAAATATCATTTATAGCTCATGTTCGTGTATTTTGATCATATCGATAACTTAATTGATAATTCACTAAAATAAATAAATAAATTATCTTATTTTAATTTTGAAAAATCTGCTACAAAAATTTGGAATACATTTTCTATTTTTTTCTTATTTTTATTTTATTTATTAAGAAAGTACTCTTACAAACCCATACCTTTAGTACACATTTCACACATCACTTCTTTTTCACTTCAATCGTTCTACACTTCATGTATCACTTCATGAAGATTTTTTACCTTATTTTGGCTACCTTTTTCCTTTGAAATCCTTCAAAATTGATTAAAGTAAAGATATTTCAATCTTTCTTTGAGAAGCCACACATACTATTAACTACACATTACAATTCCAAGTTAAAAATTAACTAAATTCCTTCCCTCTCTCTCTCTCAATTCACGCCAACCATGAGGACATTATGGCTGCCATTTATTTACTTTTTTACTTCATTTAAAGTGTCTTTAACTCCATCTATCTTTCTCTCTCATTCACACATTAACCTTTTATCATTCTTTACACTTTTCCTCTCTATTTTTCTCTCTTCCTCTCTATTTTTCCTCTCTTTCTCTCTTCATTTGTTCTTCTTCTTCCAAGAACACTTGCTGTCCCTATTCAATAAATAAGCTTCCACATATATTTCTTCAAGATCCTTTGGTAAAACTCTTGTCCAAAGCTTCCATAGATGATATAGGTAACGTATAATGAGAGTTTCATGCATCAAATGACTTTCCATAAGCTTAAAAGCTAAGGATGATGATGCCAAAATAAAACACTCATCTTATCCATGATTATCTCTTGTGATATTATTATTTTCTTGCTAGAAGTAGTTATATTTTGTAGATCTAACTTTTATATAACTTTGATTATGTTTATGTTTAAATCTATGAGTTTATAGTTTACTAGCATGGATTTCTTTTATATTTATATTTATAGTATGTGTAGATCTTGGTTTTAAACTCAAACAAAAATGGTGAAATTCGTATCTAGGCAAGACCCATATTTAAAAAACCACTTTCCAAGTGTCAAAATGGAAGTTTTACTTGAAATAATGAAGGCTTAATGGGTATATATCATCAAGACTTCATTTTTTATGGTTCAAAGGTGATTTTCAAATTATTTTTCAAAACAAAATTCTATTTTCGGATCTAACAAAGGCATTACTTAAAATGCTTTCAACTCAAAAATGAAGTTTTTATTCAAGATATGGAAGGCTCTTAAGATAGATATGTAAGGGTGAGTTTTCATAAGTTTAGATGGATTTTATCAAAAGATATATCCAAAAAAAATTTCGTAAATTCATATGTCAACCAAGGCCAATTTTGAAAACCCATTTTTCAACACGAAAATGAAGGATTTGTTTAAAAAATAAAAGGCTTATGGAATAGGTATCAATAGGAGATGTTTTTGATAAGTAAATGGTAGATCTACTAATAGAGATTCTCAAAATAGGAAAATATTATAAAGTATAAAATTTGAGTTTTATCCTAACCTTGTGAAATTCAGATGGTTTCAAGACCATGCCCTAAAACCCTTTTATCAACTCAAAAACTCGTGTTTTATATGAAAAATGAAGAGTATAGATCATATATATCTTCAAGTAAAGATTTTTATAAGTTGAGATGGGATTTGCTAAGAAAAACATGTAGAACAATGAGTAGAAATAATGTAGGAAAATTCGAGTTGTTTGTCATTTTAAGAAATTCGTAATAATGGAGTAATGACATAAAAACACTTACTTTCTAAACTCAAAATAGAAGTTTTATTAAAGAAATGAAGTCCTTAGTGGCTAGGTACGGTTGATCCTTAATTTTGTAAGTATCAAATGAGTTTACTTAAAGGAATCATGTAAACCCTAAAATTTTTGGTTAATTTTAAGTTTGATCTAGAATTAAAAGTCAACCGAAACCCTAAAGGTCAACAAAAGTCTAGTACAAACCCTAGATTTTAGATCCGGCTTTTCCGTTTTCGTTAGCCCTAGAAAACGAAGTTAGAATAATTAGTGATAATAATTTGTAATAGCTTTAGGTTATATAAAATATCAGATTTGCGAAATCCGAGTGTCCTTCGACTCAAACTAGATCAGTTCTCAAAAATCGTGTGCCAGAACTCGGAATAATAAATATATTCTGATAACACTGATAGGATCGATTTAATATAAGGATTTCAAAAATATCATTTTCGTAATTTTTAGATAATTAAAAATATCAGATATCGTAATTATACGCATATTTTCTTACTACTGATACTTAAATTATCATGTGTCATGCCCCGGAGGGTACCCTAAACGTGGCAGTCCACCGCATATAATATTAAAGTTAATGAATGACAATCTTAGTCATGCAGGAGCTTTGATATCACATGCAAGGCGTGCTTCCAAGATAGTAGGAGACTCACAGGGATATTCCACTTAAGTAGATAATAAAAGCAAGCAAGAACTTATATAAATAAACATGTAACCTTCATTTAAATAATAATTCCTTACATCATCTTAGGGGTATTCTCCCGTCTTAAAAGTCTTGTTACAACTACAAGTAATCATAACTATAACATAAGCCTATTATAGAGATTTTCTTATAAGTCTATGTTCAACACAAATACATATAACTTGTCCCCAAAAACTCTTAGTAGCTTAAGCTCGTACCTGACATACGGGGCTCCTTGGTGCCAACCAAAGGTAATCATATTGTAACAAAAAGCTATAGGGGTATAAGCAAATCTTAGCTTAGTGAGATAATTCCATCTACAAGACATTTACGTAAATCAAACAAGTATTTAAACAATCATATGAGAATGCACCAAACATATGAACAAACAAAATATATAAGATTAACCGGAAATCATGTGTAGCATGGATTTTACGCCCTCCATGTCGGGGGTTTAGGAGGTTATAGGCCCATACGACCATCAATATTTGTAAATTTGTTGGCTCCTACTTGCTCTGTAGACTTTCCGGCTCCTACTGGCCCATGTAGACTTTCTGGCTCCTACTAGCCACTACTATAACTTCCTTGTTTCCCTACATGAGAAAAGTAGTGAAACAAATGTGACTCACGAATATGATATGTATGAATTATTTAATATATGTTTAACCAGATAATGTGAGTTCAAGTTAAAGGCGATCAAAAACGATATTCATCATATCAATGCAAGAATCACAATTTAATTATGATTCCTCTTGCAATATTCTTAACTTATATTCAACCAATCATAAATTTAAATCACACAATACTTTTATCTTTTCCTTAATTTCTAGTGCTACTAATTACAAGCACAAACAAGGAAATGTAACTTAGTAAATGATTAACTCACTCCATGTCGGTAGATCCTAATCGAAGTAGTCTTCCAGGAAAGTGATCTCGGTTCCTTCTTCTCTTAAACAAGATGAAATACCTAAAATGAGTTTTTCATAGAATTTCTATTCTTGAAGATTCTAAACTTTTCTTAAAATCGTGCAAAAATCGGATTGGAGGAAATTCCAACTTAAAATGGCCATAACTTGCTCATTTTAACTCGGAATTTCGCATATTATACACCGTTTTCTTCCTATTTGAAAAGATCTATCTATTTCTAAACTTATTTTCATCAAACTAAGTCGTTTGGGTTCCGAAAAAGTGGCAACCAGCTTCACCACGAATTTTAATAAACTTGATTTCCTTCTTTTATCCAAGGCTGATTTTGAAGAGATAGATATTGAAATAGCTTGTAAAACCTTTGAAATGCATATACATATATTTATTGACTCATATCAAATGTATAAAGTTAATGAAGTTGTCTCAACTATGGAAAGTAAAGTTTTTTAAATATTTTTGGAAAGTGAGAACTTTTGAAATATTCCTTTTATTTTACTTTGAAAATATCTTAAATTATTTCAAATGAGTATTTTCTTTTCCTAAATTTAATTTCCGTAATCTCTTTAAATACCTAAGGAATGATTTTATTTTCTAAGCTTAGTTTCCAATACTTTTGAAAATAATAACAATTCTATATTTAGAGAAATAATTTCTTGGTTTCTTGAGATCATTCTATTTTGATGAAAAGAATTTCTAGCACTTGATGAAAAAGTGAAGTTTTTGTAAAATCTTTGTTTATTTCAAAAAGTTCTTTCTATGTATGTTTATGAGCTCCTCTAGATTTCTTTGAAAAGTTTGTTTAAGAAAATCACTTCCTACTTTTATTTCTAGAAAAGAATTTTTAAGAAAACCTTTCCTCATTTATTTTGTTGAGACAAAAGTCATTATGTTCATGCATGAATATGAATCATAAAGTTATGAAAACATAAAGAAACATAATAACTTAAAAGGATAAGCTAATAAAGAAATAAATCAAGTATTGGAACCTTAGCTTCATCAAGGTATCCCGGGACTAAGAATATACTAGTCCCAAAAAGAAAAAGAAAATGTTTTGACTTGATGAGGACAAGTCTAAGACTAGAAAGACTAGTCTTAAAAACAATACGAAAGTAAATAAATTGCAAAACAAATGAGCTTGTATGCTCTAAAAGATATATATAGCTACATATATATATATAGTTCATGAACAAAAACAAAGCATGAACCTATTGTAGCTTTCTTTAACCTTCATGGTTTAGAAAACACACACTAAGCTCATACTAAGTAAATGAATATAAGGAAAAACTTGAAGAAATATTACCTAAAAGAACTAAACTTGAGAGAACTCTTTGGGAGAGAATTCTTGTAGAATTTTGGGAGAGTAACTTTAGTGTAGGAAAAGTATGAAAGAAGTGGAAGGAATAGGGGCTATTTATATGAAAATGTGGAAGGTTAATTGTGTTAATTAAATAAATGAAAATAAAACAAATTGGAGGATGAGAGAGAGGGGCCGGCGCAAATTGTAGAGAGGAGAGGGAGAGAAATTTATTTTTTTGTATTTTTGTAAATAAAAAGTAAGATATGAAAGATGTGAAATTGTGTTGGAAATGAAAATTATAAGAAATAGAGGTATGGGTTGTAAGAGTAGGTTATAAGAAAAAGTAGAGATAGATAAATAGTGTAGAATAGTAGTAAATAGTGTAATGTAAAGTAGACATGACAATTTAAGTACCGATAGTAAGAAAATACACATGTAAATGTGATATCTGATATTTTTAGCTACTGAAAAATTATGAAATTGATTTTTTTGAAAATCTTATATTTTTACGAGTCTAATAGTATATTCGGAATATTTTTACTATTCCGAGCTCCGGGACACGTTTTCCAAGAACTGTGTCCTATCGGGTTCAAAATGAGTCGCGGTTTTACTAAACTGATCTTTTTAAGCTTCCTTAGATAATTACGAACTATTCTACCGCTAAACTCTTTCTTACTCTCTTAGGGTTTCTTAAACAGGGATGTCGGACTTGAACGGTTACGATAGACTAGGGTTTTGTTAACTTTGGAATTCCAGTTGACTTCTAATTAGGGTTTAAGCTTTAATTATTCATAAAACTTCGAGGATTTACATCATGTCTACTTTACATTACACTATTTACTACTATTCTATACTAAATTTATCTTTACTTTTTCTTACAACCTACTCTTACAAACCATACCCTATTCTCTTACAATTGTCATTTCCAATACAACTTCACATCTTTCATATCTTACTTTTCATTAACAAAAATACAAAAAGATAAAATTTTCTCTTCTCTTTCTTCAAAGTTGCGCCAGCCCCTCTCTTCCTCTTCTCTATTTGTTTTATTTTTTATTTATTTAATTAACAGAAATTTCCTTCCACATTTTCCTATAAATACCCCATCTTCCTTCCACTTCTTTCGTATCTTCCATACACTAAACTTACTCTCTAAAAGTCTCTCCATAAACTCTCTCAAGTTTTCTCTAGTTTCTACTTCTTCTATAGGTAATAGTTTTAGCTTTCTAAAGTGTTCATTTACTTAGTATGAGCTTAGTGTGTGTTTTCTAAACCATGAAGGTTATTGAAAGAAACAATAAGTTCATACTTTGTTTTTGTTCATGAATCTAATTTCTTTTATGTTGTTTTCATATATATATATATTTAACTAAATATATCTATGTAGCTATATATATCTTTTAGAGCATATAAGCTCATTTGTTTTGCAATTTATTTACTTTCCTTGCAATTTATTTATTATCTTGCAATTTATTTACTTTTATGTTGTTTTTAAGACTAGTCTTTCTAGTCTTAGACTTGTCCTCATCAAGTCAAAACATTTTCTTTTTCTTTTTGGGACTAGTCTTTTCTCAGTCCCGGGATACCTTGATGAAGCTAAGGTTCCAATACTTTATATATTCTTTACTAGCTTATTTCTTTAACTATTATATCTTTCTTATGTTCTTATCATTTTATGATTCATAAATCATGCATGAACATATTGATTTTTTCTCAACAAGATAAATAAGGAAAAGTTTTCTTAAAATAGAGATTCTTCTCAAAAAATAAAAGTAGTAAGTAATTTTTCATAAAAACTTAGGAATTTATCTTAACAAACTTTCTGAGAAATCTAGAGGAGTTCATAGGAATTTTTATAAAACATACATAACATGGAAAGAACTACTCGAGTAAACAAAAGTTTTACTAAACTTCACTTTTTCAAATACTAGTTCACAAACACCAAGAGTTTCTTTTCATGAAAATGGAAGGATCTTAAGAAACAAGGAAATTATTTCTACAAATATAGAATTGTTATTATTCTCAAAAGCATTAAAAATTAAGCTTAGAAAATAAAGTAATTCTTTGGAAATATAAAAAGATTAAGGAAATGAAATTAAAAAAAGAAAAAGACTCATTTAAAATAACTTAAGATATTCTCTAGTAAAAATAAGAGGAATTTTCAAAAGTTTCACTTTTCCAAAACTTTACTATTACAAAAAATTTATGATTTGAGACAACTTCATTAGTTTCATACATTTAATATGAGTCAATAAATATATGTAAATATATTTCAAAGGTTTTACAAACTATTATAATATCTATCTCTTTGATATGATTTTTTGTTAAAAGAAGAAATTCAAGTTTTGTGAAAATTCGTGGTGAATCTGATCACCACTATTTCGGAACTTAAATGAGTTAGTTTGATGAAAATAGTTTTAGAAATTGATAGATCTTTTCAAATAGGTAGAAAATGGTATATTATATGTGCAATTCCGAGTTAAAATGACCAAGTTATGGCCATTTTAAAATAGAATTTCTCTCCATACGAATTTTAATGATCTTATAACATAGTTCCTTATTAGTACCATAGAATCAAAAAGAAATACTCATTTTGGGTATTCTTCTTGATTAGGTAATCTCGAGGAGAATTGTTCATATCCCGAAGATTACTACGATTAGTGAAAATCTCGAACGACTCATTCATTTCAAGAAAGGTGTCATCATGGCTGAGTGAATTTACTCCCCGTTATATTTCATACTTATGATTGTGCTTGTAAATTTAGTTACATTAGAACTTAGCAAAATCAAATGAAAGTTGTGTGATAATATGTTGAAAGAATACTAAGTATATCGAAACATAAATTATTTGTAATAAAGTTGCATGTACATTAATATCTTGAAGTGTTTGAACTTAGTTGCTCACTTGAAAGAAGTTAAATATAACTACTAGACTTGAATTAAGAAATTATGCATGCCCTTCATATGTTGAGTCATATTTCATTCACTACTATACAATTGGCGGGAAAAGTGTATAATAGTGGTGGTAGGCATAACCGGTATATCATATAAGTGGCGAGTAGGAGCCAGTAATGTAAACCCCCAAATTTTTGGAATCGGTTTAGCATAAAACCTAAACCGGAAGTCAAACGGAACAGTAAAGGTCAACAAAACCCTAGTTTACCGTAACCGATTAAATCCGGCATTGCCTTTTTCTTTGGCCCTAGAAAACGAAGTTGAGATAATTAGCTAGAATAGTTCGGAATAACCATAAGTTTTATGAAAATATCAGTTTTGCGAATTTCGGGTGTTCTTTGAACCCAATCAGACACAGTTCTCGAAAAATGTGTCAGGGAGCCCGGAATAGTAAAAATATTCCGAATACACCGTTAGACTCATAAAAATATAAGGTTTTCAAAAATATCAATTTCGAAATCTTTCGGTAAGTAAAAATAACAGATATCGCATTTATATGCATATTTTCTTACTACCGGTACTTTATTAGTCATATCTACTTTATATTACACTATTCATTACTATTCTACACTATTCTTTTATCTCTACTTTTTCTTACACCTATTCTTACACACTACATAACCTATAACCTTAACTTTTTACCTTTCCCATAATTTTATTTCACATCTACCTTACACATTACATCTTTCATTTAACAAAAGTCAAAAAAATAAATCACTCCCCCTCTATTCACTACATGGCCGGCGCCCCTATGCCCCCTCTCCCCTCAATTTTGTTTCAATTTTCCCTTATTTTAATCACACAAAAATCACTCCACATTTTCCTATAAATACCCTCCTCCTCTTTCACTTCTTTCACACATTCACTGCTCACAAATTCTTACTAAAACTCTCTCAATTTCTCCCCTCAAAACTCTCTCAAAATATTTCTACAACAACTTCTACCAACAACTAAAACCCATAACCACATAACCATACCAAAGTCTCCTTTAGGTAACCACCTTCTATTATTTTTTCTTCTTCATGTCATGTAACTTTACATGACCATAGTATGAGTTTCCAAAGAGTACAAGTTATGGAAACTACATTATGTTCATGTATTGTTCTTGTTCATGCCAATCCATTTATGTTTATGTTGTTTTATTAATGTTAATATATTATTATCTATATATATATACATATTCTTTAGAGCATATAAGCTGACTTGCAATTTATTTATTTCATGCAAAGCAATTTATTTATTTATTCCATTGCAATTTATTTATTTATTCCTTGTTAAATTAAGACTAGTCTCTAGTCTTAGACTTGTCCTCATCAAGTCAAAACAAGTTTTTTCTTTCTTTCTTTTTATTTTGGGACTAGTCTACTTCTTAGTCCCGGGAGCCTTGAAAAAGCTAAGACTCCAATACTTGATTTTATTATTTATGTCTTATGTTATTTTTGCTTACTATTATTCTCATAGTTCATGTTCATTTAAATCGTTGTCCAAAGTTTCAAGTTCTAAAAATAAATTGACAAAAAGAAGATTTTGACACTTAGAAACAAGTTTATATAAAGAAGGAAATCTATGATTTGAAAACAAAAATAAAATTATTTCTTTTCAAGTTACAAGAAGAAACCAATAAGATTTTATAAACTACTTTTACTACAAAAAGTTCTTAAGTCATATATTGTTCCACATTGTTTTTATAAAAGAAAACAAATTTTTATGCATGGATGATTCTATAAGATATGAGGAAAGAATGAGGAATTTTCAAATAAAGATTTTTGCAAATAAATAGACAAAGGAATTTGTACAAGAAAATTTAATAGGGATAATGGGGTATTTTCTAAAAACTCTAAATAGTATTAGTATAGAAAACTTAGAAGGAGGAAAAATTATTTATAACAAGGTTACTTAGAAATATATATATATATATATATATGCCAACATAAAACATTTTTGAAAAATAAAAGAAATAAAATATTCATTTCAAGGAGTTTACAAACATGAAAATTCTTGTAAACTATATTTTCCTAAAACAACTCAAAAAACCGACATGGTTTTACTATAAGTAAAATAAATGGACAACAAAACTTGAGCATGCTTGAATATGAGTTATATAGTTATAAAAAGAGAATTTTTCAACTATATAGATAACTAAGTATTTATCAAACAAATTTTGATTTCTTGAACCAAAGTTGTTTTATGTTGGAAAATTCCTGGTGAATTTTGTCGCCACTGTTTTGGAGCCTATATGACCTTGTATGTTAAAATAAGTTTAGAAATGGGTAGATCTTTTCGAGTAGGTAGAAATCGGTATATTATATGCGCAATTCCAAGTTAAAATGACCAAGTTATGGCCATTTTAAGTTGAAACATTCCTTTATACGAACTTTAACGTTCATTTGACATTGTTTTGTCAAATCTCAAGAAAATCATCAAGGAATACTCATTGTGGGTATTTTCTTTGGCTAGGTGACCCGAGGAAGGATTTCTTTACCCAAGGATTATTACGATTAAGTGGAGTGTGTGAACGACTCATCCGCTTAAAGGAATAGTCGACATGGCATTGTGAGTTTATTTCCATTAAATGCTATATTTGTTGTGCTTGTAAATTAGTTGCATTAGAGTTAGGAAAAGATAAATCGATATGTATGTAAAATAATTCTTTGAAAGAATTTTAAGAATATCGAAGCCGGAATTGTCTTAAATGTTTGTTTTAGTATATCATTTGATTTGTGTGAAATTCCTTGATCGCCTTAAATTCAAAAATAATTATGCTATGACTTTATAAATAAATGAATTCATGCATACCACGAAGTGAGTCATATTGCATTTTGGGTTATTATCCTTGGGTGAGAAGGATAGTAAGCTCATGTTGAAAGCAGCACTTGGCGGGAGATCCAAAAGCGATTGCTTGGCGGAAGATCCGAAAGCAAGGTCAAATCAAGTAGCTTCGGAATACTTGGCGATGAGTGCTCACAAGCTTAAAACTTTTTAACTAAAGCTACTTGTTTTGAGGTTAAGTATCACCAAACCCCGAATGGAGGGCGCAAATCCATTCAACATATAGTTTCCGGAAAACTATATGCTTGTTTGCCCACGTGTTTATTGCATTACATTTGTTTGTTTAATCAACTTGTTTAAAATCTTGATTTCAAGAAGTTATTTATGGAAATAGTTCTCACTAAGCCATTAGCTTATACCCCAATAGATATCTTTTGCAGTTTCCCTACTTATGGCTAAGGCCACGTGGACTCTGCGGGCAGGTAATTTCTTCTGGATAATAGAAATTTAGATAAAGTGTAGCTTTAGCATTGATGCACCAATGTCCATGTAATAGATTAGTGATCAAAGGGAAATGTCCCTAAGTTTGTAAAACCACTGATATGAATAAATGTTTATTACGAATCCTCTTTTCTTAATATGTTTTTATATCTCCTTAAGCTTCATAATTCCATATATGGTCCTCTAAAGTTATGAGAGGACGCCTTACACTTAATATAAAAGCTTTTGGGAATAGCTAGGATTGTCATACTTAAGCTTTAATATTGAGCGTGGCGGACTGTCACGTTTATGGTACCCTATGGGGCGTGACAAGTAAGAACTACATAAATTGGTGGCTAATAGGAGCTTGTAATAACTACAAGTTTTTGATGGTGTATAGGAGCTGGTAAGATCTATAAAAGTATTTTAAAAGTTGTGGCTGTAATTGGCCTAAATACCTAACTTCGAATGAAGGGTGTAATTCATTCAACATATGATTCTCGGAAAGTCATATGTCTTATATGCTCATGTGGTTGTTGCATCCCATTTGCTTGACTAATAAACTTGGTTGATAATTTTCTTTGAGTATGAATTTTTGAGATTTATTCACTAAGCCCATAAGCTTACGCCCCTATAGGTATTTACATTCTTAGGAACACCTATTTTTGTACCTGAAGTCTCCTCATATCCGCGTAAGTATTCTTTTGAAGCTTTTGGAGGAAATCTACTTGAAGATTTAGATTAGAATTCCTTTGAAATCTTTATTGTAGTATTGGATTTTGTAAAGATTAATTCGATCTTTGGGATTAGCAGGGGTATGCCCTTAAGAAATCATGTAATAGACCTTTGGTTATTTATGCTATAATATATTTTATTTATGGATTATTGTATGTTCATTCTTACTTGCTTAAACTATACTTCCCAAAAGCGTCTTCTATTATCGTGCTAGACGCCTTACATATAATACTAAGGCTTTCTCATGACTAAGGTAGTCATTCTTGAGTCTTGATATTATATGTGGCGGGCTGCCACGTTTAGGTTACCCTTCGGGGCATGACAAATCACTACAAGAATAATTTTTACAAAATTCGGATTTTGGGATGAACCATATTTAAAAACATGTTTACAAAGTGTAAAATGAGAATTTTATTGAAAAACAAAGGCCTTAAGGAATATACATAATGAAGGCTTAATTTTAACAAGAATAAATAAATTTAATCAAGGAATTTTTCTAAAAATAAGTGGGGATTGTCAAGAATACAAGACTAGCCTTTCAAAGTTGATTTTTCATAAAGTCTTACAAAGAAAAAATTTTCTAAAAAATTTCTTTTATTCAATATAATCAAGAACATGTATATATATATCTCATGACATATCACTTATGTTAGTAACTTATTCATATTTCATGTATACTTGCTTTAGATAGTAGAAACTTCATGAACTTTTACAAAATCAATTTTCTAAATTGGATTTCGCTACTGATCTGAACTGATTAGATCTTTTCAAAGCTTAAAAGTTTTCAAAACTTAAATATGATACTAGAATTAGATAGATCTTTCGAATTAGATAGAAATCGGCATTTAATTTGCTAAATTCCGAGTTAAAATAACCAAGTTATGGCCATTTTAAGTTGGAATTCTCGCTTAGGATGAGAATTACGAATTTGATAGTATGTATAAGATAGAATGAATTAGTTTTGAGTTGAAATACTCATTTGGGTATTTCTTTCCTTAGGTGTCTTTTCTTTCGAGGATTCGTTGCCACTTGACTATTACGATTAAAAGGCCGGAGTCCGATGGACATGTGAGTTTTTCCTCTTATTTTGCTACCTTGCTTGTGTTTGTAGCTAGTTGCATTAGAATTAGGAAAACATAAAATTGCGATGAGTTGTGATCTAATCTTGGTTGAATGAATGATAAGTATATCGAGGCGAAACTTGTTGTAAAATCATTATATAAGCTAGCATAGACTTGAATTGTCTGAAATTCTCTATGATCGCTCTTAACCTATATAATTAACATGGCACAATTATATGAATAAACTGTACATGCATATCACATATTGAGTCGCATTGCATTAGCAAGTATACCTTTGGTGAGACAAATGTATATTAGTGAAGGCGTGGAAGCCAGTGTTAACATTAAGGATGAAAAATCGCTTAAGTTAATGGAAGTGGGGTAGGCACTTGAAACTACCACATAAAACAACAGATGTTGTATAACTAAGAGAAAGAGATCGAGAATTGTAAACCCCGAATACTTCCATCATAAGATATGACCCTAAATTAGAAATTATGAAGTCGACTAGTAACCTTAAGAGTTAATTAGAAACCCTAGTTTAGATAGATACTCTAAATTTGATCGGTTTGGAACTCATAGACTTTATAAAAGGAATTCTTGAACCTCAAGTGATTCCAAAAACAAGATTTAGTATTCCGAGTTAATAATTCAAATCTTGATCAAAGGAAACTTCCAATCCTAAACCCGAATCTTTGTCAAACAGATGGGATATATAGGAAAACCTAAATATGAATATTAAGTGATTACCTTAATATCTGATAGAGACCGGGAATTAAAACAAGGTTTAGTAATGAACCTATATTTAGATTGGAACCCTAAAATTTGAGAGTTTTAGTCAGTAATAAATTACTTTGATAAGATTTCATAGTGAGTATCCAAATCTAATATATATAACTAGTATAGCCTATATATTAGTAGTAATATTACATAAATTACTTGATAGGGTTTTAGTTAGGAAATTGTGATTTCAGGATAAACGGTTAGGATTATAAATACCCAATAAAAACATAAATTGATGTATAACTTGAGATTTAGACTTCAAATATAAAATCGAGTCATACCAATAACCAAATTAGGGTTTTCTAAAGCCCTTGGAGCCTGAAACGAAAATTGACCCGAAAGGCTTTTCAAATTCAAATCGCGTGGGATGAATTTTCTTAGACAATTAGATACGTGTTAATTAAAGTTTAAAATTTGTACTTTTTGTTAAACTAAACACTTCTTTGGATTCATTAAAAATCTTTGTATATGTATATGTACTTATATAAGTTAAAATATACCCTAATAGTGTATTAAACTACCCGAAAACCTAATTAAACAATATTTAACTATTATATAATATATATATATATATCAATTCGGCTTGCTGGAGACGTTTTCATCCAAGATTGAAGGGCTGTGATGTCCTTGAGAGATGTGAGCCGGTTTTTCTTCAAATCATTTGCCAAAAGTCAATCCAACTCCTCTACAAAACAAATGAAATTGTGCCAGATCATCCTTGCCTTAATTACAATCAAACAAGGGAAGCAATGGATATCAAACAAGAGCAAATTGTATCAGATATCACGGAGGAATGCGGCTCAAACTCGCATTCTTTATATATACACATAAATGAGTAAACGAAGTCGGACGGACAAACAAATGAAATCCAAACTCCTCCAAACTTTCCAGAACCCATATACATATCATTAGGAGTGGAACCAACTTAGGAACAGATTGTTAAACGCCCATAATCATCGAGTTCGAAAATTCGAACAAAATCTGGGAAAAACGCTTAAGAACGAGCTTAAGGTGAGTCGATCTTATTCCGTGAGTGTTCTTTCAATTTTAAGGATGTATACTGATTTATAAACATCTTAGGAAGCTAACCAAGGTAGCTAGAAGCTTCGAATCTCATCGGAACGCCACAACGAAGGTATTTTTCCTAAACCCTAGCCGAGCTTGATGATTTGAGAACATGAATAGCATGTTGTTTTTAGATTATGATTCTTGGATATATAAGTTTATTAAGTCATTAGGAGTCTTTTGGAACTAAAATCACGATGTTTTGACGTCGGGATTCGTCGGAAATGGACATAACTCATCGGAGAAGACGATGAACAGTACTTCCCGATGAGCCCAGGCTCGTTGTACGGGCGTACAACCCCTCATCCAGAACGTTGTACGGGCGTACAACCCTTATACAGCGCTTTGTACGGGCGTACTAGCCATATACCTCTCAACCAGAGCTTTGTACGGGCGTACTTAACCCCGTGCAGCCCTCTGCTCGCAACTTTGTACGGGCGTACTTATTCCCGTGCAGCCCTCTGCCAAGCAACCTTGTACGGGCGTACTTAATACCTTGTCATATTAATATAAAAACTCGAACTTTATTTATTATTTATTTAAATTTAAAAATAAAATTATTTTCTGACTTTATTAAATATAGGATGTTTAGATACTCAATTTATTTTCGAAAATATTATTATTATTATTATTATTATTATTATTATTGATAGTATACTTAGTTGAGATACTATTTTTGATAATAATTATTAATGTTTATGAAAAGAGAAAAATAATTTCGAAAATAGTTCTAATAAAGTAAATAAACTCTTTTATTAGTAGATATGTTGTCTTAGTAAAATAAATATATGTATAAACTATGAGTTAGTAAATACTAAGTTTATACTAGCATATTTGTATATAAATAGGTAACAATGGAAATTTAAATAATCCAAATTTATGAGTATAGGAATATATATACTCTATAAGAAAAATTTATTAAATAATTTAAAAGATAATGGAGAGTACAAGAATCTAGAAATTAGAGTTATGTCGAAAGAATTAGCTGAAAATAAAACAGAAACCCAACCGACCAATAGGACACATAAATAGCTAATTTGTATAGTTTGGAATTTAATAATTATATTATTATTTATCTCAATAGGTGATTCGGGTATTGGAGAGGACCTACCTGAAGATTACTACGATTAAATAGGATGGGCAGGTGAGTGACTCAGTCTTATTACATTGATTGTGTTTGTACTAATAGTGGACTATAAATGAAAAGATAATGAATATTGGTGATCTGTTTGAAATAGGAATGTTGTGTATTGTATTCCATTGATTGCCATGTCACTCTAAAATAAGTGATAATACAATTGCGTGTATCTTGATAATGTGTGTAGTATGTAATTGAATGTCTGAATTGCTTGATCACCCTCAAATTGACTAAAAACTACTGGTACCATAATGTAAATAAATCATGCATTACATACTATGCATAAAAAGCATTGAGTAAGTGGTAGCCTACTACGTGTTAGTTCTCGGATCTCTGGTAAGGCTTGAATTATCTAGGCCAGAGGGCTAGTAGTTAATTGCAAGATTACCTTTGTTCTGTTAGTACCATAAGAACTACATGGTAAACGAAGGACGCCGCTTATGGTATTACGTGAGGATAACTAACACTTAGTGGAGTTTCTAAAGCTAAACAGGAAATAAATCATGAAACATGATAAGTATAAAGAGATAACTAAATTGAGATTGTTATTTCCTGAAAGCTTAAGTCTCTCCTGGGTAGGTGGACCATAGATTGGATCCTTCAACCCCGATGGGAGGGCGTAAATCTTCATCCTGTTTGGATTCCGGGTTATCCAAGCTTGTAATGTTCACTTGTGTGATTGCTGCATTCATATGATTGTTAAACAACTTGTATGCTTTGTGTAATAAGTTCTGGTTATTCACTGAGCTCGTGTTTTAGCTCACACTCCCACAGTCCTTTCAGGTTCACTCTGCGACCGTGGCTCATTACTAGCAGGAGCATGGTCCCGGTAAGGAAATAGAAGCCAGAAGTTTAAAGTTTAGTATAGAATTAGAATATCTACATCTGTAATAATCTTATGGTGCATGTAATGTGCATTAGAATCATCAGTTCAGGTTGTAAGGAATTCTGAAGCGTATGATCTGTAATATAGTAGTTTGTGATAGTTGTTTACTAATTAACATCTTATATATGTTTGTTTATTCCATCCAAGCAACTAAAAGATCCTGTTTTTGAAAATCATGTCATTCCTAGAAGGTAATCTAATAATGTTAATCGAGTGGTTCTTGATTATTATTATTAGAGTACCCTCGGGGCGTGACAGATTTTAGTTGGTATCAGAGCATGGTTGCTGGTATAGGAAAAACAAATATATGTAAGAAGTTGAATTAGTAAATGTGCAGTTAAAAATACCAATTTAGACCAAGTAGAACCATGTGAGTTAGTGGGATAGTTATTAGTAGAATTAGATGCACAATTAGGAATAAAATCTGTGTGATTACTAATCATACAAATTTTATGTGCAGTCCAATCCCGCAGTTTGTCATATTAAATGGCAAATCTTTAGCATGATGGAGGAGGAAACCCTTACAGATTATAGGCGCCGACTCCGAGTCTTAGTAGAAGATTTGGCATTGTCTGGCATTACAAAGACCCTGGATGAAATTTTAGCACTTGGAAGAAAGGTTTACAACCCATGTTGAAGACTTGGTTGTTTTTAGTAGAAAGAGCTTTTCCAGATAATGGCACAGCCGTAGAAACCCTCTACAGGTTTGAGAGATTGATCATCCAGAAGGGTGGAGGCATAGAGATTGATAATATAGCCTTCATTGTGTCAGCCCGATCAGTGAGACCTGATCTTCCAGACTTTAGGATCTGGATTTCCTATTGGAGGTGATTGGGTATATGCACATGATATCAGGTATGATCATGCCTTAGTCCGGGAGGATACTGCTCCTGATGATGAGAGGATGCTGACACATGTGATCAGAAGCATTTTCTAGAAGTGTTTTGACAAACAGGCCCCCTATCATACCAGAAGAGAAGGTGAGACTCAGTCCATTAGGAGATCAGCTAATAAAAGAAGACAAGCAGCTATGCAGACCACAGTGGTTATGCAAAGTGTGACTACAGCTATGATAGATGAAAAAGAAGGTAAAAAGAGAAGGAAGGAAGCAGAAAAATTTGTCTCCAATTATAATTATGCTCATTGGACTGGGACTGCTCATGGGGGGTGGATTGAGGAAGATGTGACACCTTCTGATGTTATGAGGAACCTGCTACTAAAGGTATCCGGATGATGGATACCAATCTGACTTTAGCACCACCAGGGAGTAAGGGAGGATGGAGAGTGATGATAGTGTTCAGAGGAGGAGGATCACTATCCACAGTTGGGCCCTCGGGACAAGGGCAAGGGACCTCTGTACCCTAGCCCATAGAGTAGCCTTGATATATGCTTGATAGATATATAACTATGTACTGTTTTGATGAACTTACTGTATATGAGATATGTAGTATGAAGCACATAATCCTGTAGTGGATAAAGAGAACATAGAACTAGTGTTAGTGCAAATTTTGGTTGTACATAAAGCACTAACTATATAATATCATGTGTGTTTTGATTATGATATGGATGTGAAATATGTATGATTACTTGTAATCTTTCTTTGATTGAGTTTTGAAATTAATCAAGTACTATGTTTTATGATACTAGAATGCCAAGAGGAAGAGGCAGGGGTAGAAATGCAAGGATATTTGAAAATTCCCAACAAATGTCCCTCCACCACCTCAAAATCCACTAGAGGATGTGTTGAAAAACCTGCAACAACAAAATGTGTAATTTTACAAGCTCTACAAAATATGCGAGCTACACATGCGGTACCTCCAACTGAGTACCAGAAGCTCCTCCTGTGAACACTGGGAGGAATGAAAGATATACTACACCTGCTCAATTTCAAGAAAATGGACCGGTAATCCAAATGAATCGGCGGCTGAGGTACAAGGACCAATAAGATATGAACCAGAATTACCACCGCCACCACCATTGCGTCCTCAAAGAAATGTATTGCCTGAATTTATCAAATGCAATCGGTACTTTGAAGGATTACCTGGGAAGCCCGAAGAAGCTGAAGATGGCTAGCCAGATTGAACGATCTCTTGATGTATTCCAGGTACCGGAAGCTTTAAGAGTACCGTATGGAACTTATTTGCTTCGGTGAGAGCGAGATTATGGTGGAACTCTAAACAAAGGATATTGCCTCAACCCATCAGTTGGGAAACGTTCAAACAGGAATTTCTAAAGAATATTTTCCCAGCAGTTTAAAAGCAAAGTACAGTACTGACCTGATGAATCTAACACAAGGCAGTAAGACAATTGATGAGTATGAGCACGAATTCAATCGGTTGCTCCAATTTGCACCAGATGCTTATAGAGATAGCGATGAATTAAAGAGGCAAACTTTCATGGCAGGATTAGAACCCAATTTTCAAAGGAGACTAGCCGAGTTTGAAATTTCCAACTTTGCAGCCATGATTGAAAGGCCAGAACCATTGAACGTGCCAAGAAGTATGAAGTTGAAAGATATAGAAAACGAGGATTGACATTTGGTAAAAGAGTTTGAGGAAGCAGGGACAAGTTTTGTTCCTAAGAAAAAGAGATTCTTTAAACCTATGGGAAATGTGAAAAATAGGAATGTTGAAAATGTTTCGTGCTGGAAATGCAAGGGAGCTCATTACCCGAGGAACTGTCCACATCTACAACAAAAATGTTATTACTGTGGTGAAAGTGGACATATGGTCTTCGCATGCCCAAAGAAAAGTAGTGCAACTTGTTTCATTTGTAAGAAGATTGGACATATATCAACTCATTGTCCACAACGAGTGAATGCAGTTGCTGGATCTTCCAATCCTAAAGGCATTGCCAATACAACTGGACCTAAGAATGGAAATGCTAGTACTAGCAAAGCCATGACAGCAGCAAGGGTATATGCTATGCAAGGAACCCCAATTGAGGAAGGAGAAATAGAAGAGGAGGATGGAGAAAATGTGTGGGATGAAGCTGATCCAGACGATTACAGTCTCATTGCAGGTACTTAATTGATAATTAATTGTTTATTTAAGTAGTTTAGTCGGTATAACCCTACTTGGATAAACAAACATTCTTGTAGAGAATAATAACCTATGTTTAATAATTAGGAACAATCCAATTGAATGGTCAACCTGCTTATGCTTTATTTGATACGGGAGCAACACATTCTTTTATCAATACTGGATTAGCAAGGAGATTGGAATATCCCATCGAGACCATGACTAAGGAACTAGGAGTTACTACACCCACGGAGATTTAGTGATGGCTCGTGAAACTATGAAGGGATATCCATTAGAAATTGGGGACAGAAATCCTTTGCTAACTTAATCTTGGTGGACATCCAAAAATATGATGTTATCTTAGGTATGACATGGCTGACTGCTGTAAAAGCAAAAGTCGATTGTCGTCTTAAGACAATATCTTTTATGAATGACCAAGGAGAAAGAAAAGAGTTTAAAGGGGAAGTCCTCAAGAAAGTCGAAGGGCGAATGATGACCATAGAGGGTGAAAATGAAATAGATATGGAATCAAGCGGGGATAATCATGGAACGATTGAGGATGAATCCAAGAAGATAGATGTTCATACTATCAGAACAGTATGCGACTATCCAGAAGTATTTCCTGATGAATTACCAGGATTACCCCCACATAGAGAAGTGGAGTTTTCAATTGAATTGATACCTGGAACAGAACCGGTATCAAAAGCTCCATATCGCATGGCACCAGTAGAATTGAAGGAACTAAAGGTGCAATTACAAGAATTGATGGATAAAGGATTTATCAGACCAAGTGTGTCACCATGGGGAGCACCGGTCTTGTTTGTCAAGAAGAAAGACGGTTCCATGAGACTCTGTATTGATTACAGAGAATTAAACCGAGTAACTATTAAGAACAGATATCCTTTGCCCCGAATTGACGATCTTTTCGATCAATTAAAGGGAGCAAAGGTGTTTTCTCGAATTGATTTGAAATCTGGTTATCATCAAATCCGAATCAAGGCAGAAGATATACCAAAAACGGCATTCCGACTAGGTACGGTCATTATGAATTCCTAGTTATGCCATTTGGATTGACAAATGCACCTGCTGTTTTCATGGACTTGATGAATCGCGTTTTCAAACCTTTATTGGATGTTTGTGTGATTGTCTTCATAGATGACATACTAATATACTCGGTTACAGAGGAACAACATGATGAACATTTAAGAACCGTATTGCAGATACTACAAAGCAATCAGCTTTATGCCAAGTTGTCCAAATGTGAGTTTTGGCTCAAAAGTATATCCTTTTAGGACATATTGTGTCAGGAGATGGAATTTCGTTGATCCTGCTAAGATTAAGGCTATTGTGGAATGGAAAAGACCTGGAACTGTTACCGAGATAAGAAGCTTCTTAGGATTGGCAGGATATTATCGGAAATTCGTACAAGATTTCTCAAGAATTGCACGACCACTGACGCAATTGACCAAAAAGAATGAAAAGTTTGTATGGAATGAGAAACGTGAATGGAGTTTCCAGGAGTTGAAAAAGAGACTGGTTTCTGCACCAATACTAGTTCTGCCCAATGACAGGATCCTTACACTATTTATAGTGATGCATCCAAGAATGGTTTGGGATGTGTATTAATGCAGAATGGAAAGTGATAGCCTATGCTTCTAGACAGTTAAAACCACATGAGATGAATTACCCTACTCATGATCTAGAATTAGCGGCTATCGTCTTTGCACTCAAAATTTGGCGTCATTATTTGTACGGGCAGAAGTGTGAAATATACACAGATCATCAGAGCTTAAAATATATTCACCCAGAAGGAATTGAACATGAGGCAACGTAGATGGTTGGAGTTAATCAAAGACTATGATTTAACCATCAATTACCATCCTGGCAAGGTAAGCAGTAGCCGATGCTTTGAGCCGTAAAAATTATGGAGAAGTAGCCTCAATGTTGACAGAACAGAAAGAGCTCATTAGGGAATTTGAAAATTTAAAGTGGAATTTTCAATACAAGGTCTGGACGCAGAACTGAGCAGCTTAACCTTGGAACCCACTTTACTACAACGAATAAAAGAGGCTCAAGGAAAGGATGAAGAATTGCAGACAATCATCAAAAGAACATCCCAAGGGAAATATAAGGATTTTCAAATAGATGAAAATGGAGTATTAAGATGAATAAAGATTGTGTGTACCCCGTGAAAGTTTGAGGAAAGAATAATGAATGAAGCACACTATTCTGGATATACCATCCACCCAGGCGAAACTAAGACCTACCAAGAGCTGAGATGCATATTGGTGGAACGGGATGAAAAATGACATTGCTCAATTCGTAGCCAGATGTGAAATATGTCAGAGGGTAAAAGCGGAACATCAAAAACCAGGAGGATTGTTGAAACCATTGTCTATTCCAGAATGGAAATGGGATCAAATATCTATGGATTTTGTGTGTTCGTTACCTAAGACAAGTGCAGGTTATGATGCTATTTGGGTTATTGTGGATAGACTCACTAAATCAGCCCATTTCTTGCCAATCAATATGACCTATCCTTTGGAAAAGTTGGCCCGGTTATATTTAAAGGAAATTGTGAGATTACATGGGATACCAGCTAATATAGTGTCAGATCGAGATCCACGGTTTGTTTCAAGATTCTGGCAAGGATTACAAAAAGCATTGGGAACTCAGTTGAGGTTTAGTACGGCCTATCATCCCCAGACCGATGGACAACAGAAAGAACAATTCAGACAATGGAAGATATGTTGAGATCATGTATCTTGGAATTTAAAGGAAATTGGGATCAACATTTGCCACTAGTGGAATTTGCATACAATAATAGCTACCATTCAAGTATAGGGATGCCACCTTATGAAGCTTTATGGTAGAAGTGTCGATCTCCATTATTCTGGGATAATATGGAAAGAGTACTAGTTGGACCCGAACTGATTCAAGAAACAATCAACAAGGTTTCAGTGATAAAAAGAAGGATGAAAGAAGCCCAATAGACAGAAAAGCTGGGCAGATTTGAAAGACGGGAACTAGAATTTAAGGAGGGAACATGTTTACCTGAAAGTAAGTCCAATAAAAAGTCTTCGCCATAGACAAGTAAAAGGAAAGCTAAGTCCGAGATACGTAGGGCCATTTGAAATACTGGAACGAGTGGGAAATCTAGCGTATCGTCTTGCTTGCCACCCAAACTATCTGGTATACATAATGTTTTTCATGTGTCGGTACTAAGGAAGTATGTACCAAATCCAGATAAGATTGTTGAGCTGGAACCAATTGATCTGAAAGAGAACTTGACTTATGAAAAGCACCCTATCCGAATCCTAGACAAGAAGGTCAAGTTCTCAGAAATAAAGAAATCCACTACGTCAAAGTGCTATGGGATCCTTGGACTGAAGAAGTAACTTGGGAGTTGGAAGAGGAAATCAAAAGAATTATCCACAGCTGTTCGAAAATCCAGGTACGCTCTCAAGCTTTGAGGACAAAGCTTATTTTAAGGGGGGGAGAAAATGTAAACCCCGAATACTTCCATCATAAGATATGACCCTAAATTAGAAATTATGAAGTCGACTAGTAACCTTAAGAGTTAATTAGAAACCCTAGTTTAGATAGATACTCTAAATTTGATCGGTTTGGAACTCATAGACTTTATAAAAGGAATTCTTGAACCTCAAGTGATTCCAAAAACAAGATTTAGTATTCCGAGTTAATAATTCATCTTGATCAAAGGAAACTTCCAATCCTAAACCCGAATCTTTGTCAAACAGATGGATATATAGGAAAACCTAAATATGAATATTAAGTGATTACCTTAGTATCTGATAGAGACCGGGAATTAAAACAAGGTTTAGTAATGAACCTATATTTAGATTGGAACCCTAAAATTTGAGAGTTTTAGTCAGTAATAAATACTTTGATAAGATTTCATAGTGAGTATCCAAATCTAATATATATAACTAGTATAGCCTATATATTAGTAGTAATATTACATAAATTACTTGATAGGGTTTTAGTTAGGAAATTGTGATTTCAGGATAAACGGTTAGGATTATAAATACCCAATAAAAACATAAATTGATGTATAACTTGAGATTTAGACTTCAAATATAAAATCGAGTCATACCAATAACCAAATTAGGGTTTTCTAAAGCCCTTGGAGCCTGAAACGAAAATTGACCCGAAAGGCTTTTCAAATTCAAATCGCGTGGGATGAATTTTCTTAGACAATTAGATACGTGTTATTAAAGTTTAAAATTTGTACTTTTTGTTAAACTAAACACTCTTTGGATTCATTAAAAATCTTTGTATATGTATATGTACTTATAAGCTAAAATATACCCTAATAGTGTATTAAACTACCCGAAAACCTAATTAAACAATATTAACTATTATATAATATATATATATATCAATTCGGCTTGCTGGAGACGTTTTCATCCAAGATTGAAGGGCTGTGATGTCCTTGAGAGATGTGAGCCGGTTTTTCTTCAAATCATTTGCCAAAAGTCAATCCAACTCCTCTACAAAACAAATGAAATTGTGCCAGATCATCCTTGCCTTAATTACAATCAAACAAGGGAAGCAATGGATATCAAACAAGAGCAATTTGTATCAGATATCACGGAGGAATGCGGCTCAAACTCGCATTCTTATATATACACATAAATGAGTAAACGAACTCGGACGGACAAACAAATGAAATCCAAACTCCTCCAAACTTTCCAGAACCCATATACATATCATTAGGAGTGAACCAACTTAGGAACAGATTGTTAAACGCCCATAATCATCGAGTTCGAAAATTCGAACAAAATCTGGGAAAAACGCTTAAGAACGAGCTTAAGGTGAGTCGATCTTATTCCGTGAGTGTTCTTTCAATTTTAAGGATGTATACTGATTTATAAACATCTTAGGAAGCTAACCAAGGTAGCTAGAAGCTTCGAATCTCATCGGAACGCCACAACGAAGGTATTTTTCCTAAACCCTAGCCGAGCTTGATGATTTGAGAACATGAATAGCATGTTGTTTTTAGATTATGATTCTTGGATATATAAGTTTATTAAGTCATTAGGAGTCTTTTGGAACTAAAATCACGATGTTTTGACGTCGGGATTCGTCGGAAATGGACATAACTCATCGGAGAAGACGATGAACAGTACTTCCCGATGAGCCCAGGCTCGTTGTACGGGCGTACAACCCCTCATCCAGAACGTTGTACGGGCGTACAACCCTTATACAGCGCTTTGTACGGGCGTACTAGCCATATACCCTCAACCAGAGCTTTGTACGGGCGTACTTAACCCCGTGCAGCCCTCTGCTCGCAACTTTGTACGGGCGTACTTATTCCCGTGCAGCCCTCTGCCAAGCAACCTTGTACGGGCGTACTTAATACCTTGTCATATTAATATAAAAACTCGAACTTTATTTATTATTTATTTAAATTTAAAAATAAAATTATTTTCTGACTTTATTAAATATAGGATGTTTAGATACTCAATTTATTTTCGAAAATATTATTATTATTATTATTATTATTATTATTATTATTATTATTGATAGTATACTTAGTTGAGATACTATTTTTGATAATAATTATTAATGTTTATGAAAAGAGAAAAATAATTTCGAAAATAGTTCTAATAAAGTAAATAAACTCTTTTATTAGTAGATATGTTGTCTTAGTAAAATAAATATATGTATAAACTATGAGTTAGTAAATACTAAGTTTATACTAGCATATTTGTATATAAATAGGTAACAATGGAAATTTAAATAATCCAAATTTATGAGTATAGGAATATATATACTCTATAAGAAAAATTTATTAAATAATTTAAAAGATAATGGAGAGTACAAGAATCTAGAAATTAGAGTTATGTCGAAAGAATTAGCTGAAAATAAAACAGAAACCCAACCGACCAATAGGACACATAAATAGCTAATTTGTATAGTTTGGAATCTTAATAATTATATTATTATTTACCTCAATAGGTGATTCGGGTATTGGAGAGGACCTACCTGAAGATTACTACGATTAAATAGGATGGGCAGGTGAGTGACTCAGTCTTATTACATTGATTGTGTTTGTACTAATAGTGGACTATAAATGAAAAGATAATGAATATTGGTGATCTGTTTGAAATAGGAATGTTGTGTATTGTATTCCATTGATTGCCATGTCACTCTAAAATAAGTGATAATACAATTGCGTGTATCTTGATAATGTGTGTAGTATGTAATTGAATGTCTGAATTGCTTGATCACCCTCAAATTGACTAAAAACTACTGGTACCATAATGTAAATAAATCATGCATTACATACTATGCATAAAAAGCATTGAGTAAGTGGTAGCCTACTACGTGTTAGTTCTCATCTCTGGTAAGGCTTGAATTATCTAGGCCAGAGGGCTAGTAGTTAATTGCAAGATTACCTTTGTTCTGTTAGTACCATAAGAACTACATGGTAAACGAAGGACGCCGCTTATGGTATTACGTGAGGAAACTAACACTTAGTGGAGTTTCTAAAGCTAAACAGGAAATAAATCATGAAACATGATAAGTATAAAGAGATAACTAAATTGAGATTGTTATTTCCTGAAAGCTTAAGTCTCTCCTGGGTAGGTGGACCATAGATTGGATCCTTCAACCCCGATGGGAGGGCGTAAATCTTCATCCTGTTTGGATTCCGGGTTATCCAAGCTTGTAATGTTCACTTGTGTGATTGCTGCATTCATATGATTGTTAAACAACTTGTATGCTTTGTGTAATAAGTTCTGGTTATTCACTGAGCTCGTGTTTTAGCTCACACTCCCACAGTCCTTTCAGGTTCACTCTGCGACCGTGGCTCATTACTAGCAGGAGCATGGTCCCGGTAAGGAAATAGAAGCCAGAAGTTTAAAGTTTAGTATAGAATTAGAATATCTATATCTGTAATAATCTTATGGTGCATGTAATGTGCATTAGAATCATCAGTTCAGGTTGTAAGGAATTCTGAAGCGTTTGATCTGTAATATAGTAGTTTGTGATAGTTGTTTACTAATTAACATCTTATATATGTTTGTTTATTCCATCCAAGCAACTAAAAGATCCTGTTTTTGAAAATCATGTCATTCCTAGAAGGTAATCTAATAATGTTAATCGAGTGGTTCTTGATTATTATTATTAGAGTACCCTCGGGGCGTGACAACATTGCCACTCGAAACAACACCTATATACCATCCATCAAAACCCATAGCCACTCAAATTTACGATCAATGACCTGTATTGAGACCCAATAAACAACACCACTAGCAACCACAATCAAGTACCTAACCACCAATGCTATCTACTAAATACAACAGACTCCAAAACCCCAAACCCAACTTTACCATGACCCACACCCACTACCATTGATGCCATCCATGCACACCATGCTACCCTAGACTAGTAGAGAGACAGAGAGAGAGACCAATCAACCTGTTTGTTGCCTGATCCAAATCCTTGCTAACTTGAAGAGAGAGAGTTAGTGAGAGACAAAAGAAAGAGTTAAAGAGAGAACTAAAGAGAGACCAAGATCAAGAGAGAGAGTAGTGTGTTGAAAGTCGGAGAGAAGAGAGAAGTAGTAAGAGTAGAGAGAGGTTGTTATGTTCGATAGGAGGATGATAGCGGTTGTATGAAACTGATGTCTCACATTTTCAAATGGTCATTCTTTAGGGGAATTGCAGGAGGACTTGGAAGGCTTGCTTTCTATTGTCCCACATTGGCGAAGTGTTGAAATCAAACCTTTTATATATTATTAAGTCCAAAAGGAATGTTTGAAAAGATTTGGATTTGTGAAAGACTTGAGGATAAGAATGAGCTTAAGTGGGCTTTTGAGGCTCAAAATATTTATTCTTATAAATTAAAATTAATTATATAATTATAAGTATAATAACGATTAATTATATAATTGCAAGTATAGTAACAATAATAATAATTATGACATATGCAACATGCCCTATATAACAAGACATGGGCAAATAGGTCATGGTCCATGGCTCGACCCATTTTAAAGCAAGCCAATTTTACCTATAGGTCAAAGTGGGCTAGCCCTTTATTAGTTAGGCCAGCCGATAGACAAAAATTGAAAAAAAAAAAAAGGAAAATGAAAAGTTTAAGAACCAACCAAATGAATTTTCAGTCAATCCTTGATTTTAAGATCATGTAACTAAGTAGAAGAACATGTGTTGTGGTCGTCATTGGGGGATGATTGTTAATATGAAGATAAAAATTTCTCATATTTTCATTTCAAATGGTATCATGCTAACCACATCATTTTTTCCAATAAGAACACACAAATCTATAGAGCTCACTATTGGTAGGTCCCTTGCACATGGGGCCCACATGAAGTTGAGAGAGAGAGAGGATGAAATGAAAGAAGAAAAGTTGGCTACGTAATTCATAGTAGCTAAGTATTTGTAAGTTGGTTTTTTGAGTTACTTACAAAATGCTTAATGGCTAAGCATTTTTTTTTTTTTTATACAGGCATTCTACATGTTTCTTTTCGGTAGGAATTATAGTCTACTTTAATCGACTTTGACAAACAAGCATGGTTGGAGAATTTTACCTATAAATAGGCATTTGTTGCAAAACACTTGTGTGCCATTATTTTGAATTTATCTTAATTATTGTGTTGTGCCTCTAGATTATTTTTCTAGAGAAATCTCTATCTTATAAGCCATTTATTTTTATTTTACTTGCTTTGCTCATATTTTATTTATTAGTTATTCGCCTTCTATTTGTTATCTCCACTACATCAGCTCTAATAATTGGTATTAGAGTTATATTTGGGTAAACATATCTACTTATCGTATGCTTTATATTTGTCGCTAAGTTGTGGATCCTCTACATCAAAAAATAAGGTAGATTATTCATTCATTTGAATCATAGAGGCGTGGATGAGCAAAATGATCAACTTAAATAGCACAAATTACCACATATAGAGAAGCAAGACGAAAGACCTCCTACTTGTGACAAAGATGTATTTACTGGTGTTTTTCATCACTAAACCTAAAGATAAGATAGATGAGGCATCAGGGTTTAAGCTAATGAACCAAAGTTGGTTACGATCTTGTTTTGATGAGAAAATGTATTCTACAAATGCTCCACAACTTAGTTAAGTTATATTAATTAGCAAAACTTGTTTTTAACATGTTTAAGCTTTATTTGTGCATGCATGTTTATGCTTTATTTTGTCTTATATTTTTGGCATAGTGCATATAGAGGAAACATACTGGCTCACAGGTAGAAAAAGATAAGGCACAATGCTTAATCAGTGGCAATCGAGGGGTAGATTGAGCCTTGGAGTTTAGGGCTCGACAAGTGTAAAACTAAGGCGGGACGAGTGGAATAAAAAAGATGCATAGACTTGGTTGTGGGTCACGTTGAGGGCTTAACAAGTTTAACTTCAGGGTGCGATAAACTCAAAACCAATACTTAACAAGCACAGACTTGGTCGCTAAGTAAACTGAGGTGCGATGAGTTTAGAAGGGGACAAGTCTAGGGCATAACAATTTAAATAATAGCCATTGCTGATGTTTAAATTTGATCGTTAGAGGTTCTCTCAAGGGTGAATGGCTATGTTTTTAAAGCTTCTATATATAGAATGTTTTAGAGTATTTTTTTTTATAAGAATAGAGCTTAACTTGCTGATAGAATGTGAAAATACTTTATTGATTTGTATTTGTATTTGTTGAGTGAATAGTATCATAGTGAGTTTAGTTGGCAAATATTATAAGTCACTATTCACATATCCTACTAAGTGTTTTTAGTAAAATCTTCATGTGTTGAGGCACCTATATGAAGCCCTACGTGTGTGTAGGTAATTAGTTAAGTCCTCTTGATCATTATAAGAAAATTGGGCTTTAGAGACAGAAATTCTGCAGTGTAAAATGGGTAAAACAAGTTATATTTCTATAAATAAAATTAGCGATGATGGTTTTTGTGATAGAAATTTATGTTTACAAACAAAATTTTTGTCTCTAAAACCAAGTTTTCTTACAGTGGATGATTTATTTGTGAAGTCCTCTTTGTGAGGCAACTGTTTTTTGTTGATTGAATGAAGTGTGAAGTTTTTATTGATTGAGGTAAATTGTGGACCATGGAGACTAGCGGGTAGGTTGAACTCCATATTAAATCTCGTGTAATCTTCTTCTTCCTTATCTCTTTATTATTACTATTGTAATTGTGCATAAAAGGATTAAAGAGATAACGGTTGGTTAAGTGTATTTAAAATTGGTTTTAAAAAATCCCATTGTAGCTTTTGCTTTTTCAATATATACATGTCAAACCTTAGTCGATCGATATTTTTTTGCAACATGAGCATGAGAAAGTATGTGGTTTTATCTAATAGGTTATCGAAGACAATGTGCATAATCACATTTGCAATGAGAATCATGCACAAAGATTGTGGAACAAATTAGAGGAGTTATATGGTTCTAAAATTGACAATAATAAATTGCTTTACTTGACAATGTTGCTCCAAATGATGTATTGGGAAGGTACATCGATGGCAAATCATTAGAATGGCTTTCAAGGGATCGTAGAGCAGCTTTCAAGGATGGGCATAAATTTTTACACTGAGATACTTGCTCTTTTAATTCTAGCCTTGATATTAAAGTTTTGAGAGACTTTAAGAATTTCACTTACAAATTCTACACCAAACGGTAGAGTAAATGTGGAATATGTCAAAAGTGGAGTCTTAAATGAAGAAATAAGACAAAGAACATAAGGGTCTTCTTCATTATAGGAAGAAGCCTTTGTTACATAATCTAGGGGAGGAGTTAATCTAGAGGTCCAAAGATCAATGACAAGAAAAGAGGAAAGTCAAATAAATATGCCAATGTTGAGTGCCATCACTATAAGAAAAGGGGGCATATAAAGAAGTTTTGTCGAAAGCTCAAACATGATAAAAAGAAGAATAAAAGGAAAGAACAAAGGAAAGATGACAAAAATGATGACGAAGAGGGGAATGTTGTCGAGGAATTCAACCTTATCTATGATGATGATGATATGTCAATCTTGTCGTCCATGAGACAAGCTGGGTGATTGATAGTGGTGCTACTATTCATGCTATATCTCGGAAAGAATTCTTCTCATCCTACATGTTAGGTAATTTTCGTGTTATAAGAATGAGAAATAAGCGTTTTTCAAAACTTATGGGTAAAAGAGATGTTTGTTTAGAGACAAAGAATTGTAAGTGATTGGTCCTTAAAGATCTCAGGTATATTCCATATATGCATTTGAATCTAATTTCAACAAGCAGGCTGGATGATGAAGGTTTTTGTAATACACTATTTGATGGCAAATAGAAGCTCACCAATAGCTCTTTGGTAGTGGCTAGAGAGAAACAGTTCTCTAAGCAATATTTTATGAAAGCAAAGATCTCCTAGGATGCTAAGAATGTAGTAGAGAATGATAACACAGTTGAGTTATGGCACAAACATCTCAATTATATGAGTGAGAAAAGTGTAACATTTTTGGCTAAGAAGAACGTATTATCTAGATTAGATCAAGTTCATTTGAAGAAGTGTCCTAATTTTCTAGCAGGAAAGCAAAATAGAGTCACTTTCAAAAGTTCCGCTCCTTCTATAATAAAGAATATACTAGATTTAGTGCACTCAGACTTTTGTGGGCTAATCTCAAAGTCACTTAGTGGTACTCGGTATTTTATGATTTTTATTAATGATCACTCTAGAATGACATGGGTATACCTTTTGAAGTCCAAAGATCAAGTGTTAGATGCTTTTAAGCTATTTCTTTCTCTAGTTGAGAGGCAAACTAGCAAGAAGCTAAAGTGCATCTAAATAAACAATGTTAGAGAGTACACTGCACCATTTCATGCATAGTACAAAGCATGGTATTCGACATCAGATAACACCTCTAAAAACACCTTAGTTGAATGGCTTAACTAAGAAGATGGATAGAACTTTGATGGAGAGTCAGATGTCTACTTTCACATGAAAAGTTGCTAAAGACATTTTAAGGTGATGCTATATTTTCAGTTTTTCATGTGTTAAACCTTTCACCAGTGTCCTTCTATAGTTAAATACTCTTGAAAGAGTATGGCTAGGAAAGGATGTTTCCTATGATCATTTGCAGGTGTCTAGTTATTAAACCTTTGTACATAGTTTAAAGGATGAGAGCTCGAAGCTTGGTGTCAAGACACGACAATGTGTGTTTATTGGCTATGGTAATAAGTTTGGTTATAGGTTTTATGATCTAATTTAGAAGAAGCTTGTGAAAAGCCACGATGCAATGGTCATTGAAGATGAGACCATCAATGATATAGAGAAGGCTCCAAAGAATGCTTGTAGTTCTTGTAGCAGTATAATAGACCCAGGGATGATACCTTCAACAATGGTGCCAAGAGAGGTTGGAGATGACATACAAAATGATCAACCTCAGATAGATGATGTAGATGCTTTCTTTGCATTTCCATTTGGTGATTTTGATGATGATGGTATTCATGATCAACCATAAGTTCCATTGGGTTCTCTAGCATTAAGGAGATCTATTGAAGTTCGAAAACCCTCTACTACATATCCTACATATCAATATGTGTTATTAACTGATGGGGAGAACCATAAGACTGTGAAGAAGCAATGGATGATGAACACAGAAAGAAGTGGATTTAGGCCATGCAAAATGAAATGAGATCCTTGTATGAGAATGAAACTTTTGAGCTAATGAAGTTATCAAAAGGTAAGACAACTTTGAAAAATAAGTAGGTACTCAGGATAAATCATGACGAACACAATCCCCAGCCATGATTCAAAGCCAGATTAGTTGTCAAGGGATTCAACCAAAGGAAAGGGATCTACTTTGATGAGATATTATCATCGGTGGTGAAAATGACATCCATTCAAACAATTCTAGGGTTAACAACAAATTTTGACTTGGAGATCGAGTAGATGGATGTGAAGACTATCTTCTTTCATGGTGATTTGGAGAAAGAGATATACATGAAGCAATCATAATGTTTCATGGTTAAAGGAAAATATGATTATGTTTGTAAATTGAAGAAAAGCATGTACAGCTTAAAATGGAGTCGATTATAGGGGAGCATGGGTATAAGAAGATTACTTCATATCACTGTGTATTTGTGTAAAAGTTCTTTTACAATGATTTCATTATTCTATTGCTCTATGTGGATGATGTGTTGATCATTAGCCAAAATTTTCCAGAACCAACAATTTGAAGAAGTAATTAGGCAAGTCTTTTGCTATAAAAGAATTAGAGCCAACAAAACAAATTCTTAGCATGAAAATAACAAGAGATAGAGTCGCCAAGAAATTATGGTTGTCATAGGAGAAATACATTGAGAAAGTGCTTTATAGATTTGATATGGACAAAGCTAAAGTGGTTAGTTATCCTCTTACTAATAACTTTAGATTGAGTTTTAAGTAGTGCCCTTCTACTAAGGAAGAGAAGGAGGAGATAGATAAGGTTCCATATGGTTTGATAGTTGATACTTCGATGTATGTCATGGTACGTACACAGCCACATATTTCTCACTCAGTTAAACCTTTTAAATTCTAGAAAGGAGCATTAGGCTATAGTGAAATGGATTCTCAGATACCTTCATGGTACCTCTAAAATAGGCTTATGTTTTGGAGATGAAAAACCTATATTAGTTGGTTACACAAATGCAAATATGGCTGGTGATGATGACTCAAGAAAGTCTAGATTAAGATGCTTTATTTCATTTGTAAGGAAGCTATGTCATGGTATCCAAGATTACAGAACTGTGATGTGATCTCAACAACTGAAGCAAAGTTTATTGCAGTAGCTGAAGCTTACAAGGAATTATTGTGGATGAAAAAGTTCTTAAATGAGCTTGGTTTCCACCAAGAGAAGTATAAGCTATTTTGTGATAGTTAAAGTGCAATTCATCTTAGAAAGAATTCCTCCTTTCATTCCATATCAAAACATATTGATGTGGGATATCAATGGATTAGAGATATACTAGAGAAGAGATTACTACGTCTTGAAAAGATCTATACTGATGAAAATGGATAAGATATTTTGACCAAGGTTCTTCCAAGAGATAAGTTTAAATATTGTCGATTAGCAGCAACATTGGTGGAGCCTTCCATGTAGTCGGGAAGGGGAGAATTGTTGGTGGCTCCCTTCCACAAGAGGCCCACATGAAGTTAAGAAAAGAGAGAAGAAAGAGAGAGAGTGTGTGAAATGAAATATGAAAATTTGGCTACATAACTCATGGTAGCCAAGTATTTGTGAGTTGGTTTTTGGGTTTTTGGACTGACTTGCACAATGCTTAATGGCTAAGCATATTCTGTGCGCATGAATTCTTGGATAGAAAACTAAAGCAAAGTTTGCTTTCAAGAAATTTAATTTAAAGAGAGATAATTTTAAGGAGTGACAAAATAGTGATGTTTATTTTTAGTGTTTGGTAAACATTTTTGTGCCATTATTTTGTACTTATCTTAATTTGTGTTGCGCTTCTAGATTATTTTTCTAGAGAAGTCTCTCTCTTGTAAGCCTACTATTTATATAGTGGAAGAAATTTTCAGAGTTAGTCTCACGGACATAGCCTATGCAAAAGGTGAACCATGTTAAAATTTTTTGGAGTTATTCATTTTTATTTGCTTGCTGCGCTCGTATTTTTCTTGTCATTTATCTACCTCATATTGCTCTTTTTGCTCATTGGCCCCAACACTTACATTCTCTCACCATAAGAAAACTAGGCTTTTGCGATAGAAATTTTACGACGAAAAATAGGCAAAACAAGTATATTTCTATAAATACAATCCACAATGATGATTTTTGCAATAGAAATTTACGTTTAGAGACAAAATTTTTGTTCCTAAAGCCCAGTTTTTTGTAGTGTAAACCATAGAAGTAAAAACAACATGATTCATATAGCGCATTCCTAAAAACCAAACGCTAAAGCTTGCATTAGCATTCGATAATCAAAGAAATGCTAGTATTTAAAATTCCAAAATCATAAATGAAAGAAAAGGATACCACTCAAGAAAGCACGAAATGCACATGGAACGCACACAAATAGACAGAATCATCTTTTTACAGTTTTTCATGTAAATCTCACACTAGTTGTCTCTCTCAGGTTCTGTGTTGAGTGTCTCTTACTAAGAAACTCCACCTTACTTAGGCATTGTTCCTACAGATGGACTTTCAATTCCTTATGGTTTTGCAAACTGACCTTCTAGTTACTTAAGGGAAGGGTATATGACGTTTACAAGAAACAAATGATTGACCATGGTTAGTTTAGCTTACTTTAGCCCATTTAGCCCACAAGCTAAAGCGAGCCGATCTTGAGTAAAGTGATTATGAGCCATTTAACCTGTAGACTAAAGCGATTGAGATGGATCGGGCCATTTTTTCGAGATACACACCTCTCTATATAATACAATTAAAAAGTTATAGGTGTGTACAAATGACAAAAGTTAACAATCAAGCTTCTCTAGTTAACATCAGTTGTGAATTTGGACTTTTTATACACTAGTTAAAGCTTGATTTATTGTATTCCTTGCTAAAATCACAAGCACACACCCTTGCTACAAGTTGATAGTTCATAATCCTATCAAACTTCTCAATGTTAGATATAGTCTATTGCATTACAATTACTAAAATATGAAACTTTAACATACGTTTGTAATATTAACTTTTAGTTTTACTACCTATTGTGTGATAAAATATAGTAATTATGCCATATCTAGATGTTTTAACTTTTATTTAAGATTGTATTAGTGCTAACATTAACATGATAATAGAGTAGGCAAACATAAGTTCAAATCATAAAGACCCATTACAACCCCATTAAATTAAATCATCCGATTAAGGTCCAGTCAAAGTCTCGGCCTCATAAGTGAGAGAGGTTGTTAAGTGATAAATATAATAGCCATATCATATCTGCAAACTTAAGGTTTTTTATCAAATTGTTGTGACACTGACCTTAATACTATCAATTTATTATACATATCTTCACAATGAGAGCAATAAACATAATCAAAGAAACATACAAAACAAATCTATGATTGGGTGGGTTGGGTCAAAACCCACCCCAAACCCAGCAGGCTCAGGGCTTTAATTCAAGGAACCATAAATGTCCCATACAAACCCACCAAGTCTTAGGACGGTTCTGATTTGTCCCTTAAAAAAAAAAAAGACAAAAATTTAAAGATAGAAATTTTCTAAAATTAAAATAATAAAATTTTAACCTTAAATATATAAAATAGTCTAAGAATATACTGGTATCTATCCCATATTCACTTATACTATCAAGGATGTGAAATTATTTATGTATAAATACATTCCTATTGAGTTGAAATATTAGCAATGTAGGATCAGAGCAGTACTCTAAAAAAGTCTTAAAAAAAAAAAGGAAGTCTCACATTATTGTCTAGATGCAAAATCCTTTTCTTAGTAGAACTCTATATAAATCACGAGACATGGTAGTTTTGAATTATATTTATCACATATGTTATTATCAATAATGCATTAAATATTATGTATCGATAATTAATAATTTCTATTCATATAAAAAATAGTCTAAACATTAAATCTTATTTACTTTATTTAACTTTTCTATATGTTGGTGTGTACATATTAGGAGACTAAGTAAGAAAATAAGTACAAAAGTAGAAAAGACTATTAAAACCTTCCGCAACTAAATTATATAGCTATCTTGGGCCAAAAAAAAATTATATAGCTATCGAGAGGGATTGGATGGAAGGGGCGAAACCTAATTTACCGTCTCACATTCTTCAATGTCTGATATCTGTCTTAAGTCAAAACCTTAAAAAAAAAAAAAAAAAATAGAAAGAAGAAGAAGAATAGAGATTATAGCATGTCAAAACAGAGCCAAAATCCTAACAGATGCAGTCGTAATTAAAGTTGGCCATTATTGAAACCCTTTTTTTTATATAGTATTTCATCAATCTACACAACTATTACATTAGAATGTAGTGTAGATACGTTACTATTAAAAGTGGAGATAACCTCAGCTTATACCTCAAATTAGAATTAATTTTGACTGAATTCAAGGGTGGAGACACGATCAATTACATAAGAAATTATTGCAAATATAATCAATGGACGATTAATTATTTCACTCTTGAACGAACTTGACTAGCTTCTTAATGCCTATCCTTTTCTGTATTCAAATACATTATACATCACAGCATTATATTCTGGCAAACAAAATCGACACAAACGTCGTGTCAAGTTGCCCTAGGTTCGTAGAGATAGGCCATATTGGGCAATCAAATGGTTGAAAAAATGACACTGGCAATTATTTAAAGAAATTAAATCTGAGTACTTCTAATGCTATTTCCTGTTATAGTTTTCACTTTATGGAAGGCATGACCCAGCCGCATCAAATGGATTTACCGAGAGTGATCTTATCACTCAGCATGATTAGACACCAATAAATAAGAACTTGACACTTTGCAGACGGAAGAAACAAGGAAGAAACAACAAGAAGGGGGGGGGGGGGGGGGGGGGGAGAGTGACGAAATATAATTTTAATTTGTTTAATTAGGTAAGGAATGATTGGAATGAATGAAAGTGGATGGAAATTAATGGAATGTTTTTATATTTTGTCAAAATATTGTAGAAGTACTTGTAATTAGATTGTTCTTATTTGATTATTTAATTGTATTTTTATTTGAATTTCTTTTCGATTATCACTAAGTATAATCGAAATACTCTTGCCAGATAAAAGGAAAAGAAAAGGAAAAAAAAAATCATTCTTTTAAATCTATTTCTTCTCCTTTTTCTTTACTACTCCAAACAAATAAAAGAATAATTCTTTATTTCCATTTCTTTTCTCAATCTAAACATAGTATTAAGATGTTTCATCAAAATTTCTATATGAATTTCACATATTCATTTTCACATGTTTATTGTGTTTCTTGTCTAGAGCATCACTCTTTAGAAAGGGGGATATTTCTCTTGCTTTGGTTGTAATTGGCTATAGATCGCAATGTGAGGGGATTGTAATTTGTGTGATATGAATTTATAGCAATTGACCATACATATTATTTGGGAAAATATATTTTTAACCCTTAATTATTGTTCGCTTTTCTATTTGAGTCCTTAAGCTGTTATTTATTCTATTTCAGTCCTTAATATTTTTAAACATTTACAACTTAGGACTTTTGTTGATATTGTCAACTTTTTCATCATAGTTAACACATGACAACATTTTATTCACATAAGAAAATATAATTAAATATATTTGAATCAAATGAACAAATAAAATAGTAATAAAAATAAAAAAAATTTAAGACTTAAAATAAAAATCAAGTATTAGTTGGCAATAAAATATTGGAATCTATTTTCGAGAAAAATTGATCCACTTGGAGATGGAAACTAGCTAGAATTAAAAATCACACAATTATTAGTTAATAAATTAAAAGAAAGAATTTAAAATATGCATGTTAAGCGATTGTCAACATCAATCAACTCTTTTTTTTCCTTATAATTTGATTTTTATTATTTAATTTAATTTAAATATATCTGCATATGTTATTTGTTTAAACTAGTTAAATCTATGAATCAAGCACTACTACCACTACAAGAAATTTTGGCTTTAAAGACAAAAAATTATGTCTCTAAAATGAAAAATCTGTCTCTAAAGACTTTTAGAGACACATTTTCAGTCACAAATTTTTGTCTCAAAAATCATCATCGCTAATTCTTTCAAAGACAAATTTATTTTGTGATGGAATTTCTATTGCAAATCTATCTATGTTTCGAAATTAGTTATTTTCAAATACTCAATTAGAAAATAATAAATAAAATAATTCCATCGAAAATTTGTCTCTCATTCTTAGAGAAATTATTTTAAAAAATTCTCATTTGCTTGCTATTCATTCTTCTTAGGAGGTCACCCATCATTGAATGCCAGCACACTCAATATTGAAGTTTTTACAAGTACTATTCCAATCAACCAATTCTTATGTTTATGAATAAAGTTTCACTACTATTTATTTAAGAGATGTCACAATTTACAATATTATAACCATAACACATTTTACATATATTTTATAATTAATTTTTATTTTATAATACCATTGTGCCTATTTATTAAGGATTTTTTATTAATGTTTTATTAAAATAATATATAATATTTACATATAATAAGTTTACATTTTGCAATAATTTTTTTTAATTATATATTTATTATAAATATGCAATATATTTTAGTAGTATTGTTTTCAAATATTGCATTATTATTAAAAATATTATATAGTATGTATATATATATATGAATATTATATATAATTTTATATATATTTAATGATATATATAATAATTATACTTTTTACATTACTTATTTTATATTTTATATTAACTTAATAAATTATATATTTTTAATTAATATGTTTATTATTTATATCATTTTTATTACATGTAATAATTATGTAACACATATAAATATATAAATTTTATTAGGTATATATAATAAATAAACTATAAAAAATAAAAAAATCTATTTTTCATTAATACATTAATAAAATATATATAATATCAATTTAAATATATTATATTTAACTAATTATTTTATATTTTAATATACTATTTTTTACATAGTATATTATTTTTTTGGAAAATATGTTATTATATTTTAAATAATATATAATATGTAAATATAAATTATGTAAGACATATAGAACAAAATTTTTTGTACTTTTCCTTATCTTCAGTAGAAAAACCCATAAGATTACAAGTGTAAACCTCGAGAAATTTTCATACCTATAAAAAAAGAAAGAAACATAAATATAGAAAATAGATGGTTAATATTGAACTGAACAAAGACTCTAGAATAAAACTACTAGTAGTAGTGAGCCTGTACATAGTTTCAAACCTTAAAACAAAGTTTTCTAGATAGTATGAGGTACTTCCAATAAGATTTCATAGTGGATATCAAAAAATCAAGTTATAAGAATAGCTTGGTTAAGATTTTAAATGCGATAAAGAGTAAATAACCAATTATGCTTATAGTTAGAAAATGATAACTTAAATATAAATAGATTTATAACTAATAATCTAGACTCCAAATAAGTATTTGGATCATATCGCTGTTTTAATTAGTGTATTTTTAAGCTATTAGAATTTAAAATAAAAATTAACCTATGAAGCTTAGAAAACCCGAATCGCGAGAGCTAAAACTCTAAAAGTAATTAATCGAGTAAACTTTAAACCCAAAGTTAAACTCAACAACAATCTAGAAAATTTGTAGAACTCTATACAAATTTTTGGAGATAAAACTCTTGAATGACTGTCATATTTGTACTCGTTTAACTTAATAAACTACCTTAAAACCTAAATAATTAACTAAATAAAAAATATTAATAAATTTCCCACAAATACGGTGCAAATTGTACCAAATATACGGCTAGATTTACATAGAAATTCTCCAAATGAAAATCACTAACAATTTGTGTAAGAAAAGTCAACAAATTTGATAACTAAACCAACCAAATGAAGCCAAGTAGAATCCTCATTAAATGCAGCCCAAGCAATACAATTCAGGGAGTATTTCGGTGAAACAAACCCCCATTTCTTGGCCAAATACATGCAAGCTGCAACTTCCTTCTTATATATATATATATATATATATATATCTCCCTTAATGGACATAAGAATAAAGCTTTAATATACACCAAAACATCAGTCTTTAAACTACTCAAATAGCCATCAAATTCGTCCCCTTTAACCCTAAATCACCTTCATAGTTAGCAAACCAAGCTCAAACAATCTATCTTCATTATAACACAAAATAAGCTTGGGAAAGGAATAAGAAAGGTAAGAGTAAAATTCATTGTGAGATTATATATAACTTGAACATTGTCTTAAACAATGTTTTGTTAATCCTAGGTTTGAAACTAGCTCCGGAACGAAGTTTAAAACATCCATATCATTCTCAACAAGGTAAACTTTGATAAACCATATTTATACTCTTTATATTCATAAAACAAGGATTACATACAAGCTGATATGTTGTAAGATGATATATGTATATATATAAATATATCATGTAAAAACACTTAGGAATAACTTAAAAACAAGTTAGATGTGGAAGATCATGAAAAAAATTGGTTCAAATCTCATGGAAGATGATGAATAGTGTAATTCGCAGAAGAGCACGGGTAATACATGGGGTGGTGAACTCCTTGTGTTTCTCTCTGCTTTCTTTTTTTACAGCGTATTCCTCTCGAATTATATTAAATAATAATAATATCAAACATCAATATAGGACACTTAGACGACTAGTAGGATATATTTATATATAGATATATATATATAATCTAATTAGTAAATATTTTTACTCAATAGGTGATACGAATTAGTTAAAGGACCTTCTAGATGACTATTACAACTAATCAATATGAGCAGGTGAGTAACTTAAACTTATTATATTGTTTGTGCTTGTAGCCTAGCTGTATCTTTAAAGAAAAGATAATAAACATATTCTAGTGTGTGAGATATATGTTGTATGAATTGTTGGTTGCCAAGCTATACTATTAAAAGTGATAATGAAATCCTTTGTGAAATTACTACTTGTATAGAATGTTGATTGTTTATATATTGATTGGCCACATTAAGCCTGGCTAAAAATTATTGGTACTACAAATGAAAATAGATAAGCATCGCATGACTTACATATACCGCATATAAGCAAGTGGCAGCCTACTACGTATTGGTATTTCGGCCCTCTGATAATACTTGGTATTACTAGGCAAAGAAGCTCTTAGTTCTACACAAGATTACCTTTGAGCTGTCGATACCATAGGAACTAACTGGTAAATGAAGGACGCTGCTTATGGTATCGCTCTGAAATGACTAACAGTCAGTGGAGTTTCTAAGGCTTGAAAAAAAACAGGAAATAAATGTTAAGATATGACTAATTTAAAGAGATAACTAAAGTGAGTATTGGTGTTTTCCTATATGTTTAGTCTCTTCTAGGTAGGTAGGTCGTGGCATTGTGGTCCTTGAACCCTGATGAGAGGGCATAAATCTCCATCGTGCTTTGGATTCTGGGTTATCTTGGCTTATATTTGTGTATATGCTTGATTGTTGCATTTATATGATTGTTAATAAGTGTGCTTGATGTGTGGTAAGTTCTAGTTATCCACTGAGTCCATGGTTTCGCTCACACCCTAACAATCCTTTCAGGTTTACACTTAGGCCATGGCTTGTCACTTCTAGGAATTTAGCTCCGGTAAGAACTTCATGACTGAAAGTTCATGAGAGATTATGGGATAAGTTACTTACTTTTATTTTTAGTCTAAGTTAGTTAGTATTTAAATTATCAGTTATGTATTCAGAGACCTTTTAGAAAGACAATATGGTTTGTAATATTATATTCAAGCACTAAGATGACAGTTATTTACTAATTTATGATTTACATGCATTTATCATTTCTTATCATATGAACTAAAAGATCTTGTTGTTTGAAAATATGTCATGCTCTAAAGGTAATCTATTGATAGTATTCAAGTGTAGCTTGTTTACTACTACTACTAGAGTACCCTCAAGGCATGACAACGAGGGGATGTACTTGTGTAAATCCCCGAAATTTTTGGATTCGAATTAAAGCTTAAACCCTAATTGGAAGACAACCGGATTTCCAGAGTCAACAAAACCATAGTTTATCATAACCGCTTAAGTCCAGCATCACCGTTTAAGAAACCCTAAGAGAGTAAGAAAAATTTTAGTGAATAGAATATATCGTAATTATCCAAGGAAGCCAAAAAAGATCAGTTTCGTAAAACCGAAACTCGTTTCGAACCCGATCGGACATAGTTCTTGAAAAACGTGTCCGGGAGCTCGGAATAGGAAAAATATTCCGAATATACCGTTAGACTCATAAAAATATAAGTTTTCCAAAAATATCAAATTCGTAATTTTTCGGCAGCTAAAAATATCAGATATTGCATTTATACGTGTATTTCTTACTACCGGTATTTAATTGTCATGTCTACTTTGTATTACACTATTTTCTACTATTCTACTCTATTCATTTATCTCTACTTTTTCTTACAATCTACTCTTACAACCCATACACCTATTTCTTATACATTTTCATTTCCAATACAATTTCACATATTTTATTTCTTACTTTTAATTATCAAAAATACAAATAAATAAATAAATTTTTCTTCCCATTTCCCCATGTGTAGCCGGCCCCCTCTCTCATCTCTTCCAATTTGTTTTATTTTTACTTTATTTAATTAACACAAATTATCTCCCACATTTTCTATAAATACACCCTCATACTTCCACTTCTCTCACACCACTTCTATACTAAAGTTACTATACTCAAAACTCTTTCAAAATTTCTCCAAGAAAGTTTCTTTCAAGAAGTTCTCTCTAGTAGTTCTTTTAGGTAATCCTTCTTTAAGATTTTCATATGTTCATCTACTTAATATGAACTTAGTGTGTGTTTTCTAAAACCATAAAGGTTAAGAAAGCAACAATAGGTTCATTCTTTATTTTTGTTCATAATCTAAATTCCTTTATGTTTCCTTTATGTTCATAACTATCTAATATATCTATATAGCTAAATATATTATTTAGAGCATATAAGTTCATTATCTTGCAATTTATTTACTTCCATGGAATTTATTTAATTTCAAGTTGTTTTTAAGACTAGTCTTTCTAGTCTTAGACTTGTCCTTATCAAGTCAAAACATTTTCTTTTCTTTTAGGGACTAGTCTTTTCTTAGTCGGGATACCTTGAACAAGCTAAGGTTCCAATACTTGATTTATTATCTTATTAGCTTATTCTTCTAAACTATTATGTTTCTTTATGTTTTCATAGCTTTATGATTCATATTCATGCATGAACATAATGATTTTGTCTCAACAAAATAAATGAGGAAATGTTTTCTTAAAAATAAAGATTCTTTTTCTAAAAATAAAATTAAGAAGCTAATGTTTTCAAAAAATTATAGAAGTTATCTTAAATAAAACTTAGAGGTGTTTATAAGGAATTTTACAAACATACATATCACTAAAAAGGACTTTTTAAAAGTAAACAAAGATTTTTCAACTTCACTTTTCTTCAAATGATTCCTTTTCAATAAAATAAGATGATCTCAAGAAAACAAGAAATTATTTTTCTGGATATAGAAGTGTTAATACTTTCAAAAAGTGTTGGAAGCTAAGTTTAGAAAATAAAAATCATTCCTTAATAATTTAAGAAGATTATGAAAATAAGATTTAGGAAAAGAAAAGAGATACTCATCATAAACAACTTAAAATAATTTTAAAGCATTTACAAGAAATTAAATTTAGAGAAAGAAATACTCATTTCGAATAACTCAAAACCTTTCAAAGTAAAATGGACACTTCAAAAATTCTTAAATTCAAAAACTTTCAAAACTTTACTTTTTCATAAATTGAGACAACTTTATTTACTTCATACATTTGTTATGAGTCATTACATATATGTTTATACCTTTCAAAAAGCTTACAAAAATATTTGAAAAATCTATCTCTTCAAAGTGAGCTTTTGATAAAAGAAAGAAATCAAGTTTTTGCAAATTCGTGGTAAATCTGGTCGCTGCCTTTTTGAGACCCAAACAACTTAGTTTTATGAAAATAAGTTTAAAAATGTGTAGATCTTTTCAAGTAGATAGAAAACGGTATATTATATGCGGAATTCCAAGTTAAAATGAGCAAGTTATGGCTATTTTTAGTTGGAATTTCCTCTTATACGATTTTACCGCGATTTTGAGAAAAGTTTAAGATCTTTAAGAATAGAAACTTCATGAAAGAGTTATTTTGGGTATTCCATCTTGTTTAGGTGGCGAAGGACCCGAGATCGTGTTTCCAGATGATTACTTCGATTAGGATCTACCGACATGGAGTGAGTTATTCCTTTTACTAAATTACATTTCCTTGTTTTGTGCTTGTACTTAGTAACACTAGCAATTAAGAAAAAGATAAAATGCATAATTGATGTGTGACTTGGTATTTTGAATGATTTAATACAAGTTAAGAATATCGAAAGTTGGTTTGATAAATAAATTATGATTCTTGTACTGATATGATGAAAATTGTGTTGATCGCCTTTAACTTGAACTAAACACTTTCGGTTAAATGTATATTGAAATCAATTCATGCATATCATATACATGAGTCACATTTGTTTCACTACTATTCTTCGTGTGGGGAAACGAGAAAATGGTAGTGGTGGCTGGTATGAGCCGGAAAGTCTACATAGTGGCTAGTAGGAGCCAGAAAGTCTACAGGCGAGCAGGAGCCGGTAAATCTGCAATATTGATGGTCGTATGGGCTTGTAACCTCCCAACCCTTGTCATGGAGGGCGTTAAATCCATGCTACACTTGATTTCCGGTTAATCATGTGTATTTTATGTGTTCATATGATTGGTGCATTTTCATATGTATTGATTAAAATACTTGTGTGAATTATAGAAATGTCTTGTAGATGGAATTATCTCACTAAGCTAGTTTTGCTTATACCCTTATAGCTTTTTGTTATAGTATGATTACCTTTGGTTGGCCCCAAGAAGCCCCGTATGCCAGGTACGAGTATAAGCTACTAGGAGTTTTTGGGAGAAGCTTTATGTAGTTAAGTTTTGAACATAGGCTTCTAGGAAAATCTCTATAGTAGGCTTATGTTATAGTTGTTATTTTGGAAGACTTTTAAAGCGGGGGAATGCCCCTAAGATGATGTAAGGATATTATAATGGAAATATTATGTTTGTTTATATAAGTTCTTGCTTGCTTTTATTATCTACTTAAATGTAATACTCCTGTGAGTCTCCTACTATCTTGGAAGCACGCCTTGCATGTGATATCGAAGCTCCTGCATGACTAAGGTTGTCATTCATTAGCTTTAATATTATATGCAGCGGACTGCCACGTTTAGGGTACCCTCCGGGGCGTGACAGTTTAAGTTGGTATCAGAGCACAAGTTTTAGATAAAAGATAGTAGAAATAGACCTTAAAGTTAGATAGTAGAAGTTAGAACCTAAGTTTAAGATCTGATCCTCTTCTTGTTCCATTTTGATAGCTAACCATCCCTTAAGTTAAGGAAAAATCCCGACGTTTCCTTAAGGACCCCGATGAGACCTTCGTGAACTACCATCTTAGGTTAAGAGTCCTATGTGAAGAGTTTGCGTTAGTTGGAAGACACAGAACCGCCCAAGAAATGTTTAAGTTATGGAGGAAAGGTTTGAAACATTCCTTATGGAGGAACTTGCCCAAAGAGCTACGATTCAATGCCGTAAGCAGACGAAGGTGGAGCGACGTAGAGGTCATATACTTGGTAGAAAGAATGATGGTTTTTATGTACAGAGAAACCATGTTACAAGAGATGACTTTCATCTTAAAGGCGGAAGGAACCCGACAGGATCTAGACTTCCGAACTTGGAACAAATTAGGACCCCTTTATATCTACGCACATGATGAGTTGGTGGATCACACCGATTGGCTAAAGGCAGACGCGGAAGAATGATTCTACTGGTACGCTGCGTACAAACGTATTGTCCCCATGCCATCAGAATGTAGCATCCAACCAAACTCCATCGGAATGCAGTTGAAAGTAATCCCAAACAAGGATTTCATCATGGAAGATGCCTAAAAGAATGAAGGAAATGGAGAGACAGAAGATGATCCTGAAGAAGACCCCAACGAAAACCCAGAACCAGAGCAAAATCCGTCCGCAACTCCTTAGGAATAAAGTCCCCTGATTCCCAGTCCGGTACCCCCACGAAGGTTGAGTCAAAACTTTCCATGGAGACAGTAGCAAGAAATGACCCAGTGATGATTTCGGATTCAAAGGAAGAAGGAAGGAGAGATAACCAACAATAGAGGAACGAATTCGATCCAAATGAATTTTTGAGAAGCCGATCTCAAACCCCTATCATAACAATGGCACCTGAAGGAGGAGATCAAGAAGAACAAGAGACAACAAACGACACCACTCAAGGAGAAAGGACTTCCATGCATGAAGAAGTATGGCCGTCTCAAGTAGAAATCACCTCAAGATATAGAGGAAAAAGGATGTCTGTGAGCCAATATTTATGACAGTTTGTCAAGAAGCATCGAGGATCCACTAGTCGGAGCATGAACCCAACACCATCCAGAGAGGAAGATTGAAGAAGAAAGAAGTGAAGGGAGATGAGCACAATCCAACAAGTCCAAACCAAGCCCTTTTCTAAGATAGGCATATCTTTGTTTTGATGCATGGATGTTCTTACTTTAATGTTGTGTTTTGAATATTTCCTATTTTGAATAACTATCTTTTGTCGAGAATGGCTATAACCTTCTCAAATTATGTAAGGGTTATCACCCTCTTTTGTTTTAATGCAAGTTATTTTATGTTTGCTTTCATGATTTCTGGATTTGAATGCCTTGACTATTTTTCTATGAGAATCGCGATATTTCCGATTTCTTTCTGAAGATTTAAGAAATCTAAAACTAGAGAAATTAACAGACAAGATAGGAAAGGTAGAAGACGTGAACGACGCACCTCTAATAATGTTCTTGTAAACCTCGGAAATTTTCTACCATAGTATACGACTCCAAAGTAGAATACATGAACTAGATAATAGATTTAGAATCTAATCAAGTCTAAGAATAGATCAATATCTAAAATTTGGTTAGATAAAGAGTTTAGAATTCAAATAAGGAAATTCTTTAACCCTAACTGATACCAAAAACGAGATTTCGTATCTTGAATGCATAATTCAAGATATGGTTAAAAGAAAATCTAAATCTCAAAACCGAAACTTGTTTTACAAATAGATTTAAATAGAAAAATACAAATATAGAGATTAAATGATTGCTTTTGAACTCAGAAATGATTCGAGAATAGACAACGAGTAGTAATGAGCCTGTACTTAGATTTAAACTCTAAATTCGAGATTCCTAGTTAAAATTAAACGTTACTAATAAGATTTCATGACGGGTAACAAAACAAAAGATATACATATAGTTTAGTCTCTATATCAAATACGATATTAAGTAAATAATTAACTACGCTTATAGACAGAAAACGATAACTAAAAGATAAACCGTTAGGATTATAAATACTCAACGGAAACATAAACTGTTGTATAACTCAAAATCTGAATTCCAAATAAATAATCGGATCACACTATTGTTCTAATTCGAATTTTCTTTAGCTATTGAAGCCTGAAACAAAAATTGATCTAATGAGCTTAAGAATTCTTAATCGCGGGAGGTAAAATTATACAACTAATTAACCACGTACATATAAAACCTAAAATTGTATTATTTGATAATCTAAGTGTTTTGTATACTCCTATAAACATATTTCTGTACAAAAACTTCTAAATATTAGCTAATTTGTACCCATATAACTTGTTAAATTATTCTAAAACTAAATTAAAATAATTAACTAATATATATATACATATAAGTCCGGTTGCAATTCGGTAAGAAAGCAACGAGAAGAGAGAGAGCCGGATTTGATCATATAATTCACCCAAATTTTTCAACAAAAGCAACCTCTACACCAATCAAATAAAGCCAACTCAACCTAGCATTAAATAACATGAAAACAACAGCCAAATGGGAGCAAAATTCGGAGGAAAATTCGGAGGAAGAATGCAGTCGAAGTCCTCTTCTTTTCCTTCTATAACCCTCATCAATTTCTAAACTTTCCAGAACGAATCCACTCCTCCATAGCCACCAAAACGAACTGGAAACAGAAATTGAACCAAGCAAAACACTCAAGTTCGAATCAAAAGAAAAATAATACTAAAAACCCTTGAATACGAGCTCAAAGGTAAGTTGATGTAATTCGAATGATTTTTTTTCAAATCTAAGCTTTATAACTGACTTCTAATAATCATAGGAATGTAATCAACACAAATACAAGCTTCGAATTTCATCAGACATGCTCAATCGAGGTAAAAATCCGATACCCTAGCTATGTTTTAGTAAGAATCGAGATCTAAGTATATATGTTTGTAGACGTGTTAAGATTTAGTTTATGTCCTTATATAAGATATACAAATACTTAGAAACGGTTTAGTAATGTTTTTAACGTGGAAAATTTAAAGAATATGAATCGGATCAACGAGGAAGATAATGAACAGTGCTAACATTGTCTCAAAGCAGGCAGTGTAATCACTCAACGCTGGCGGCTTACATGGATAGGTCGGCGGCATATAGACGACTTATACTGAACTGGAGCTACGTAAAATTTATTTTCACGTAAAAATGAATGTAAGCCGGCAATCTGGAGATTTACGCCGACAGCGTAGAGCTGGCGTACGTTGAAAGCCGACAGCTTTCAAAGCCGGTGCACCCAATATGAAAGATTTTGCAAAACCAAGTCTACATCGGCATCTGGGTTTGAAAGCTGGCGGCTTTGAGCGGCGTACACCCATATTTTCTACGAAAGCTAGTTTTAAAACAAACAGAACTTATATTATATATATATATACACACACACACACCATAAGCCTACTGAGTATATTATATACATACTTAATAATATAGAATTTATTAATAGATAAGAAAATACAAATACTTATAATACTTAGATTAATATCTAATAATTCTTAAAACCCTAGAATTAAGAAAGATATTTAGTGTTAATAAAAGTTATAAATAGTCAAATATTTGTTTTAAATAGATAAAATAGGTAAGAATGAAAATTGAAATAAGCTAAATTTTCAAGTAATGTGACTTTTAAAAATAACAAAATAACTATACAAGATAAAATAGAAGAAACACGGCAACACTAAGAATTAATAAATAGAGATAATCTTCTATTGAGATCAGTATAGAATAAATAAAATCAGTATTAGTCACTACCAAAACTTGATAAATATAGAGTCTAGAACATTAGCCACATATAAGAATTTAGCTGTATAACATATAATATATTGATGAATGCTTTATTCATATTAATAGGTGATTTTGATACACTAGAGGATCTACCAGCAGATTATTACGACTAAGTCAGTATGAGCAGGTGAGTAATTCAGTCATATTGTACTGTTTGTGCTTGTAAGTAGTTGAATATTGTATTGCAAAGATAATCAAATGATTGTTTTGTTGAAAGTATGTCGTGATCTGATTATATGATTGATAAAATATCCTTATAAAAGTGATAATGCAATGATTTGGTGTTGTGAAGTAGTATGATGATGATTGTGTGTAATGTATGATCACCATAAAACTGAATAAGAATTATTGACTTAAAGAAATAATTTGATCATGCATTGCATGAATTGCATTATTTCATATATTTTGGGATGACAGCCTTCTACGTATTAACATTTCGGTTCTCTGTTAGTGCTTGGTTGTTCTAATGTATTAGTTCTTCCAAGGCTTTCCTTGTTTCGTCGGTTCTACGGGAACTAAGTGGCACCGAAGAACGCCGCCTGTAGTATCGCTTTGAAATGATTAATACTTAGGGAGTTTCTAAGGTGAGTGCAGGAGATGATCAGTTTAATTGATTATATTCAAAGTGATAACCCTAAAACGAGAAATCATTGATTCTTCTGTGTACTTAGTCTCTCTTGAGCAGGTGGGTCATGGAGTAATGGTTCTTCAACCCTTAAAAAGAGAGCGTAAATCTTTTTCCTGTTTGGATTCTAGATCATCCAAGCTTGTACCTGTGCATATGGTTGAGTGTTTGCATTGCATATGATTTGCTAATAACTTGTGTGATATATGGTATGTCTAGTTATTCACTGAGCTGTGGTTTCACTCATACTCTAATAGTCTTTTCAAGTTTACTTTACAACCCTGGTTAGTCACTTCCAGGAGTATGGCTCTGGTAAGAGCTTAGGAGCTGAAAGTCTAAGTCTGTACTCTGGTTTAATGGTTATGTTTTATTAGAATAGATTAGTTAGTTCTAATGTATCAGTTGTGTACTTCAGGAAGACTATTTAGTTTGTAATAGTTCTGTAATGTTTATGCTTAAGTTAACAGTTATTCACTAATGTATTTCTTACATGTATTTATCATTTCTTATCAAGCAACTAAAAAGATCCTATTGTTTGAAAACCTGTCATTCTCTAAAGGTAATCTAGTGATAGTATTCAAGTGTGGCTTGTCTACTACTACTAGGGTACCCTCGGGGCGTGACACAAAATAAGTTGGTATCAGAGCATGGTTGCTAGTATAAGAAAGATAAATATGTGAATGAATTGCATTTAGTGAATGTAGTAAGTTTAGATTTAATTAGCACTTTGTAGAAATAGTTGGGTAGTTATGGGTAGAGTTATACTGCACAATTAGGAATAAAATATGTGTGATTATTATTAATCATGAAAATTTTGTTGTGTGCAGACTAATCCTGCTACTTGTCATATTAGATGGGAGATTTTTAGTATGCAGGAAGAGGAGACATTGACAGATTACAGGCGCAGATTGCGAGTCCTGGTAGAGGACTTGTATTTATGCGGGATTACTAAAACCCTAGAGGAGATCCTCAATACTTGGAAGAGAGGATTACAGCCTTTGCTTAAAGGTTGGTTATTTCTGATGGAGCGGGCTTTTCCAGATAATGGATCAGCTATAGAGACGTTCTATAGATTTGAGAGACTGGTAGTTCAGAAAGGAGGTGTCCTGAAGATTAATAATATAGTATTTATAGTCTCATCTAGATCTGTGAGACCAGATCCTCCAGATTTTAGAGTCTGGGTAGCTATTGGGAAAGGAGCAGTTTATGCTCATGATATTAGACAGGATCATACTCAGGCAAGAGGTGATGCAGCTTATGATGATGATCAGATGCTTGCACGGGTTAGCAGATGTAGCCACTCCAGACGCATTTTGATGAGGAAACTACCTATTATACCCGAGATAGCAAGTGAGTTCCAGCGTCCTACTTCTGTGCAGGATAGACAGGTACAAGAGTCAGTTCAGACTACTGTTCATAAAAGGAGTATAACCACAGAGTTGCTGGATGAAAAAGAGGGAAAGAAGTGAAGGATTGAGGCAGATAAGTATGTCTCTGACTATAATTATGCCAGATGGATTGGATCAGCACATGAAGGGTGGATTGAGAGAGATATACCACCTAGTGCTGAGAGTGAGCTGAGGCTGCACCTAAGGTATTAGGATGATGGATACAGATTTGACCTTGGCACCTCCAGGAGGTAGAGACACGATGATTGAGATTGATGATAGCAGCTTAGAGGAAGAGGATGATTACCCTCATTTAGGTCCTCAGGAGAAGGGCAAGGGTCGTCTTTATCCTAATCCTTAAGTCTAGTTTAGTATTATATGATGATGATGTATTATTTACTTATGATGACATGACAGGACGATATCAGTAGACTTTTGATGATATGCATATGATATATAGGGTGATGCATATGTATCTTTTGATGACTATTTAGAAAAACTAGGTTTAGTGTTAGTGCCATTTTTTGAAATGTACATAATGCACTAACCATGAGAAGTTCAGATGTATTTTAGTTATGTATATATATGTGTAATATATATATATATATATATATGAATGACTTGGATGTCTTTGGTGAGGATGAAATATGATCTAATCTAAACAACCTGTTTAATGTTAATAGAATGCTAAGAGGAAGAAATAAAAGTAGAAATGCCAGGATTTCTGGAGATCTACCAATAAATGCTCCTGTAACACCCCAAAACCGAATTGAGGATGTCTTACAAAGTCTTCAACAACAAAATGTCTTGATTTTGCAAGCTTTGCAAAATATTCAAGCAACAAATGTAGCACCACCTGCTGAGGCACCAGCAATGACTCCACCAATTCCTAGAGGAAATGAAAGACATACTCTACCGGTTCAATTTCAGGAAAACGGACCAGTGAACCCAAATGAATCTGCTGCCGAGGTGCAAGGACCGCCTCGATATGAACAAGAATTGCCACCACCACCACCTTTATGTCTTCAGAGGAATTTGTTGCCAGAATTTATTAAATGCAACAGATACTTTGAAGGAATGCCAGGAAAGCCAAAAGAAGCTGAAGATTGGCTGGCTCGGATTGAACGATCCCTTGATGTTTTCTAAGTACCTGAAGCTCTGAAAGTATCTTAGGGAACTTATCTATTAAGATTGAGAGAAAGAATATGTTGGAATTCAAAACAAAGAAGTTTGTCACAACCGATTACTTTAGATGTATTCAAACAACAATTTCTGAAGGAATATTTTCCAGGCAGTTTAAAAGCAAAATATAGTACTAACCTGATGAATTTGACACAAGGAACTAAGACGATTGATGAGTACGAACATGAGTTTAATCGGTTGTTACAGTTTGCTCCAGATGCTTATCAGGACAATGATGAGCTAAAGAGACAGACTTTCATGGCTGGATTATAACCTCATTTTCAGAGAAGACTTGCTGAATTTGAAATTGATAACTTTGCAGCTATGATAGAAAAGGCTCGAATCATTGAACGAGCAAGGAAGTATGAAATTGAGAGGTATAAGAAGAAAGGAACCATTTTTGGGAAGAGAATGTATGATGGTTCTATGGCAAGTTCTGTGCCTAAGAAGGTTAAATTCTTCAAACCTTTCAATATGAACAAAGGAGGAGTAATGGGGAAGAATAATGTTACATGTTGGAAATGTAAAGGTCCTCATTATCCAAGAGATTATCCACAATTGCAACACAAATGTTATTATTGTGGAGAAAGTGGGCATATGGCAAATAATTGTCCAAAAAGAAAAACTACAACTTGTTATGTGTGTAATAAAGTTGGGCACATAGCAACCAATTGTCCACAGAAAGCGAGTGCAGTAACTGGATCTTCATAACCTAAAGGAATAATTGGAGTCTCAGGATCGAAAAATGGAAACACCAATAAAGCCAGTACAACGGCCAGAGTATTTGCTATGCATGGAAATCTTGTCGAGAATGTGGAAATAGAGGAGGAAGATGAAGAAAATATTTGGGAAGAAGTTGATCCTGAAGAATATGGACTCATTGCAGGTATGTAATTCCATAATTGTTTATCTAAAGTTTTTAAGACACAATCACAAGAAAATAAGCAATAGAAGTCCTTATGAATTGAAAATAATGTGAACTTAATAATTGATACATAGGATCAATTCAAGTAGGGGATCAGACTGTGTATGCTTTGCTTGACAAGGGAGCAACGCATTCTTTCACAAATATCGGGTTAGCAAAGCGTATAAGTCTACCAATTGAAAGCATGAGTAAAGAATTGAGAGTTACTATGCCAACTGGAGATTTAGTGGTAACACAGGAGATGATAAAGTGTTGTCCATTAAAGATTGGGACTCAAGAATCAATTGCTGATTTAATTCTGATAGATATGCAAAAATATGATATTATTCTGGGTATGGTTTGGTTAACCGCTGTAAAAGCAAAAGTTAATTGCCATCTCAAAATAGTATCTTTTGTCAATCACCAAGGAGAAAGAAAAGAGTATAGGGGTGAGATACTCAAAGGAGTCAGGAATAGGATAACAGCAATTGAAGTGGAAAATGAAGAAGATATGGAGTTAAATGGGTGTATTCTTGGAACAATCGAGGGAGAACTAAAGTGTTCGATATTCATACTATCCGAACAGTATGTGAATACCCATATGTGTTTCCAGATGAATTACCAAGATTACCCCCACACAGAGAAGTAGAATTCTCAATTGATTTGGTACCTAGAACTGAACCAGTATCAAAAGCTCTGTATCGCATGGCACCTGTGGAATTAAAAGAATTAAAGGTGCAATTACAAGAATTGTTAGATAAAGGATTTATCAGACCTAGTGTTTCACCTTAGGGAGCACCATATTGTTTGTGAAGAAGAAAGATGGATCAATGAGACTCTGTATTGATTATAGAGAGTTAAACAGAGTGACTATCAAGAACAAATATCCTTTACCCAGGATTGATGATCTCTTTGATCAATTGAGAGGAGTAAAGATATTTTCTCGAATTGATTTAAAGTCAGGATATCATCAAATCCGAATTAAAGCAGAGGATGTACCAAAGACTGCATTCCGAACTGGGTATGGTCATTATGAGTTTTTGGTCATGCCATTTGGATTAACCAATGCACCTGTAGTTTTCATGGATCTGATGAACCATATCTTTAGACCTTTGTTGGATATCTGTGTGATTGTTTTCATAGATGATATATGTAATATATAGAAAAATATTTTATAATGAAGGGTAAATGTGTCATTTGTTATAAAATAAAAGGGTTCTATGGTCAACCTTAATAAACGAGATATTATTATCAACCATCACATTAATGATGGTCAACAAATCCATAAAAATAGTAAATCTTTAATAAATTATGATAAAGGGAAAAAGTTGTCATATGTTGAAAAAAAGAGGGTTTTATGGTCCACCTTAGTATTAAGTTGAGGGTTTTATCTATGATCCAGAGATGTTTGAAAAATAGTTTTTGACAAAGAAAAATTAGTCTTTAGGCCGCCTCCTGGAGAATCTATGCCGCCGGCGTAGAGACGGTTTAGGATAGGAACAATAGCGTTTCTCTTAAAGCTAGGAAGAACACTGCCGGTGTTTACTAGGGTTTTATCTCAACACCGGCATGAAAACCGTCGACGTAGGACAAGGATTTGCCGGCGTATGAAGGAAAAATTGAAATTCTGGGATTCAAAGCCCCGATGAAGGCTCCGGAGTTCGTGTGAATTTGCCAGCGTATGGTGTACGCCAGCAAGATCTGCAAGTACGCTGCCGGCGTAGGGTCGGCGTATGACTAAATTTCTATAAATGCGAGACGCGAAAAACATTTTCGACTGATTTTTCTTTATATCATTTCTCCTTCGTGAAAGAGAGGTTTGGAGAGTTCTTGGAGATATATGCTTGGAAAATCATCGGGAGAATATTTTCTGATCCAAAGTAAGTAATCTTAATCTTTTCATTGGGATTCTCAACAAATTTATACAAGTTTCTTAGGGTTTAATTAAATTTTTATATGAAGGTTTTTGGAGAAAAACCCTAGTACGTGTAAGATCAGTGAATTGGTGAATGCGAGACGGGTTTTAGCAATTCAAAATAGTAAGTAAATCTCCTCTATTATTGATTCCAACAAAATACGATCTAAACAATCCTTATATGTTCTTAATGTATTGCGAATTAGGGTTTTGATGAAACTAATTGGTGATTGTAGAGTTTTGTACGGTTTCTTGTTATTCTTGAGGATAATTGTGGAGTTTGATCAGAATAGATGAAACAGATAACGGAGATTTCTTTTTAGGTTAGGATTTTTGGAGAACTCATGTTTGTTAAGATACTGCAATCATGTCTGTTGATATATATATATATTGTAACAGGACATTTGGAGTTTGTGAAACTGTTGTTGATGTGGATATAGGAGTTGGAGGAGTTTGGGTTGACTTTGTGTTGTTGGTATCAAATTCAGAGGATTTGATTTATATTCCTGAGATTTAGAAAGGTACGACCAATCCATTATTTGATGTATGTGCTTGTAGATTATAATTTTTGTGAATGGATGTAGGAACAGAATTGCATAATGAACTTAATAAATATTCAGCTTAATAATTGCCTCTCTGGTTGTGGTTGGCTTTGACCAGTAGAGACCTGGCAGACAGTGATACTGGTGAGGTACCTTGATGATCTTAGTGTGAGGTTGTCTCGAGTTGACTCGTGCTAAGAAATGATTCTGGTAGAATTTAAGTGTTCAGGAATTGGGATGTTTGGGGAGTACCCACTCATCCATATATGTATATGATTACTTATTTTCAAATCAGTTTGTTGTTTTTATAGCAGAGTCTAAGTTACTCTGAGTTCAGGATTTATGTATACTAGATTCTGAACCGTGTTGCTTTGCTGGACTAAAATAGATAATAATATGTTGTATGCATTTAGTTTAGTTGCATATATTTATACATGTTGTATGTGCATAACCTTGCTTGAACTGGATTGGATATTATCGTACTGGGCTTCGCATTTCAGGTGCAGGTGATGATAGTGTGATATATGATCTATCGGGTTTTGATATCGTCTATGAGGATGGAGATGGCGTTAGTGGTCCTGACTACCCTGCTGATGACTAGTTGTATAGTCATAGATGACATAGGATGGATCAAGGAAGACTTTTTATGTTTTTTTGTTATTCAGTGTTAGACTCATGTTTATGTCCATTGGATTTTCAGTTGTATCTGGAGTTCTATATATGGTATTAGTTTTTAGGGTATGGTTTGACTTGTTGACCTGCAGTTATGTCAACAATGTCTAGTTTTCTGATTATGGAGATTTTATATTTATCAGAATGTTTATTTATGAGGACCATATGATTTCTTCTATACCTTGTGAGTTATACAAGTGATATTTGAAAATTTGTGGATATTAGCCTTAGCGTGTCCTAATCAAGAGAGGACACGTGGCAGGTTGTAATGGCTTATTTTAGGGCGTTACAGCTTATTTGGTATCAGAGCATAGGTTTATGATCTTTAGGGAAATTAGGTTATGAACTCCTTAGGACGGTGAGATGAAGAGAGGAGTAGATCACGGGAAAGTTAGTAGCTATGGAAAGCATAGAGTTGTTTCTTTTAATGAAAATTTTCTAGGTTGACCTCTTTATTATGATTTTTTATTGTTTCTTTCATTATAACTTATTGCTTATAAGTGTTATATTTATTTCATTTATGTCATTATGTTTTCATAATTATTTTCATATATTTTCTTGGAATATTTGTTATTTTATTTTTGTTTTTGTTGTTGCTCCCTTAAATACATAGAAAAGTTATCAGTAAAACAAATAAAGCTCAACAAAAATCTAGAAATGATAATTAATAAAACCAAAATACCCTCTTACTAAACTTATGACCTTTTAGGATTCTACTATAATACATATACATGTTTATACAACAAGTTAATGACATTTAATTAAATGTAACAAACAAAACAATAATGACTAGAGTAAATTAAAGAGAATATATAAATACATAAATTAAAAATCGTAACTTACATAAAGAAATTTAGAACTCAACCGTCACAATTTTAATGACTATAAATTCCAAAATTAATTGAATGAAATAAATGATTGAAACCTCCTCTTAAGTTAACCAAGAGACAACCTACAATAGTAAATAAATCTTTAATGACAGTCAACAAATCCTTAATGACACAACGCCAACAAATCTTTAATGATTATTAATTATGAAATTCAAAGAAAAGTTAAAAAAAAAAAAGAAGAAGAAGCATTATTTGAATTAAATGATGCAAATTTAAAAGGCATAAGGATTAAAAAAAAAAGAATTTTATAAGCATCACCAAAGATTTTAAATAACAAAGGTAAAATATTAGAGCCATAAATAAAAGAGAATGAAAATGAGAATTACCATACCAAATTTCCATAGTGGTAGTGACGATTAAATAATGATAACTTATAAAATTCAAGGATTAAGAATAATTATAGTAATTTGAATCTTCAATTAGTATACAAACATGTAATAACAATGAATCTAATACAAGAAAATGTGAAGTGGGACTGATGAGTTCATGGTTTGTTTTATTCTATAAATGTTATGTTTAGTAAGTATTGTCTGTTGTTTTATCATGCTTTGACAAATCTTGTCACCTCCATTCTTGTCATGTCCAACCTTTTTGTTTTGAGTCATATTATTTTGAGTCTGTCTTAAAATTCAAGTCATATGTTAGTTTAGTATGGTTCAATTTAGTTACTCTTGATATTTGTCAGCCCCTCTCACTATCAAATTTATGATATAATAAAAAAAATTAAATTAAATTATTTTTTTATTACAACCAAAACAACAAAATATATGAGAATATATATATATATATATACATGTATAACATAACTAAATGAATGAAGAAAAGAAAAAATAAAATTATAATTATGATAGGAAAAAATAAGAAATAACTACGAGAATTGGTTGACCTTGTAACTATAACATTAACATTAATAACAAATGCAATAAAAGTTGTCAATTATGGCAAAGGTCAAAATTGTTAATGAAATGGTAAACTCATAAAATCAACATAAATAAAAAGGAAGAATGTAAAATGATTATGAAAAAAAAAAATCAAGAATCAAAACGACAAAAGTCTAAATAATGATAATACTAGCAAGTAAAATATACCAATAAATAACTCATCTATTAAAATTTATTGGCAGCATAACAATCAAATTAATACAATTATATATATTTATGGTTTTTCTTTCATTTCTTTTATATAATGAAGTGGAATAAATATGGTGTTTGAAGGAAGTATAGAAATGAATAACCGCTTAAAGTTAATGGCAAGTGTAAGGATGAAGAAAATGCTAATATAGTTGTTGGAGGAGTATTCAAAGTAATTTACGGTAAAGTTTGAGATAATAAGTATTAGTATGACAATGAAGGGTCAGAACTATAAGAAAATGATTAGTGAAATGGAAGAGAAATAAAGACTATTACTAAGATAAGATGACAGTATTAAAGATGATATGTAGACAGAAGTTAAAGGCAAAAGAAAGATGACTAAAGTTGATTAGAATAAACTGGAGGTATAAAGGAAATCTTTATAGATAGTTGACAATTATATTGTAGCCTAGTTGACACATGAAAGTAAGTGACAAAGGTCATGTTGAAGAATGAAAGTAAGTGAGAAAGATTATATTTAAGACTAGATGAGAAGGATTGGAATAATTAATAAATAAGAGAATAGCTGAACCTTATATAGATATGAATGTATATGTGGAACAGTAGTTGCAAGAAAGAAATGTGATATTAGTGAGTTGTGAGGTATGAGAAATCTATGAATGATAGACGATAATGACATCTGAACTAATATATGATGATGGGTTTTAGGATGGATCTTAGAAAAATATATACGAGACTACATATATAAATCATTATATAAAGTAGTTATACAAGTTTGGGAGACAATTGGAATGGCACAAATGGTAAACAAAATTGTGGATTAACTATGGTGTATGAGAATAATGAAAAAAAAAAAAATTGATTAACCAATAGAGACATAGATATTATGATAATCTAAAATAACAAAGTAAATGTAAGGTTTGATCATTAGAGTTAGAGTTGAAAAACCTTATATTTCGTGATTTGAGTTTCTGATTGTTATTTGAAGGATTATAAGGTGACCATGTCCTAATGAAGTTTCGATGGAAATGGTGGTAATTAGAGGTAAAGTATAATGGTTTAATTGTGTTAATGAGTTGGATTGAGTTTTCTACAGTACAATCTACAGTTGTTTTGGCCGATGTAACGATTGATTTATGAATTAAGATAAAAGTATATAATCAAAGAAGATCTTTTGTTGAGAAGTAGATTTAATAGTTATATAAGGATATCAAATCCAAGTAAAGAACAATCACTTAATATTGGGCCAATAAATGGATTTATATGGCGAAACCTGGAGACGAAGTGCATTAATAATCTAAATATCAAAGAATTATTGGAACGTTAGGAGTAATGATGTCAAAGGAAGAGTTAGAAGTCATTCGATGATTTTAAATGTTTACTTAAAGGACGTTATTAATTTTAATCTTCATGTATATATTGATGGAAAATATAAGAAATATATTAGAGATTGAGAAAACATATTGGAAGAAGTATGGTTAGTTAATAAGTATTTTGAGATTAGATGAATGATATGCAAGTGATGTGAATTATTTTTTATATGGAACAATAAGGATAAAAAATAAGTTGAATCAATGGAAGTATTATTCAAGGATTTGACAAAATTAAACTTTATAATATTTGTCTCATTAAAATTATGCTTTGATTTGATTCAATAATCTCCCCCTTTTTTATGAGGAAAAATATTGTAAAGTTTAACTTGATAAATTTCTCCCCCTATCCTAGATGCTCCCCCTTAGTTAGGCACTCAGTTAAAAAACAAACTTTGAATGTGAAAAGAATTTGAATATTTTCTCCCCAATTGGCTTCATCAAAAAGCAATAGCATATAGAGATAGATAAAAATGAGCCAAGAACAAGAAGAAACAAGCCAAGAAAAAGCATAAGGAGTCATAGAAAAGCATGCATCAAAAAGTAGGTAGGCTAGCCAGTTCATAACATATAAAGCCAACGGAATGATCCAAAATGCATGTAGAACGGCCCAAGGCCAAGATAGACAAAAAACAAAAAGGAAACTTAGAGAAACTAGGCATCAGCAGGTGGTGGAGGACAAAGATGGACACTATAAAAGTGCTGAAAGAAGCTGTTAATATCAGATCTCATCATGTTCTAAGTCTCAGCCATAGATTAGAGGTGACCACTAACATCAGCTGTGAAATCATCAAAGAGCTCGTTGATCTCAACTTTAAATAGGTTAAAGGAGTGATCCAAATCATCAATAGATGTAAAGGCACCACCTTGGGTGCTTGGGCCAAAAGGACCCCCAAGATTCATAGGGGCAGGCATGTCCATAGGGCCACCAATAGGCTCATCAGCAATGGGATCATGAGCTCTAGCACCAGTATCATCCCAACCATCATCACTATCATCATCACCATCATCACTACTCTCAGCATCAGAGTCAAAAGGCAGGGTAATGCCATAAATAGGAGAAAGATGCTCCTTGTGCACGTAAACACCATCAGATTCATGGTGTAAGGCTCAAAAGACACAAAGCGAGATGGGAATTCAAAACAAACTCCTTTCCTTTGGAGCAATAAAGTGATCAGATGACTGTGCCAAAGGAGAGCACGATTGGGACCATTAGTAACTTTCTTGAAATTATGAACCATGACGTCCCATAAATTAATTAACTCCCCATTAAGGGGCTTATACATGATCCATAAGTCAATAAAGGTGGTGGTGCTATGGTGACCAACTCTCAACACATAGTTATCTGATAAGTATAGGTGAAGAGCATGGTGATGATGAGGCATCCTTTTGCCCCTTAAAGCATTATTAGAACACCAGGTGTCACCCTTAACATCAATAGCATAAAAAATACGGGCATAGAATACATCACCATGAAATTTAGTCATCAAATGAGCCCCACTAGTAGGTATATCAATTAAACTACATATATCATCAGGAGTAATCTCAATTTCGTGCCCATACACATATGTCCACAGTCTATCTCTAATGTCAACACCAGAACTTAACTAAATATCGAGATGCCTATGCTCATCTTTCTTATTAGTGAGATTACAATAAAATAGCTTGAAAGGATACTCATTGATAAAAACAGAAAAACACATAATCTCGAAGATTTTGTTCGGTTGAATATCCACAATGGAGTGAAGATCGAAGAAGTGAGTACCTCGTACTCAAAAAGACGATCAGAATCTACAGGGAGTCCATCAAAAATGCTGAACTACTCCGAGTGCGCCCTAAAAGGAAAGAGATAGGAATGGTAGGAAGCGCTCAAACTGTCATTCCAGGCGTGTTTAGTGCATATACCATGGGGCTGTGAAGAGGCCATGTCAACAAAAGAAACAAGGAGGAGGAGGGGGGGTAGGCAAATAGGGAAAGGTAGGGTCGGGCTGAAAGAGAGATTAGGAAGAGAGAGAGGAAATATGGGTAAGGGAATAAGGAAGGAAGGGCAGAGAGAGGAATGGAGGAAGGAAGAGGAGGAGCAGTAGGGGGGGAGCGCATGTAGAGGTTAGAGAGGAGTCGGACTGAGGGAGAGGAGAGAAAAAAACGGAGCGAATGAATTAGAAGAGAGAAAAACATTAAGATTTAAAGATACTACAATATGACTTACCAGTCAAATGCTGCAGACATAACGTCCAAACGGTAGGTCATTTGTAGCAAAACCAGGTAGCATTGTACCGGTCGGACGCTGCAAATATATCATTCGACCGGTATGTTGTAGTCAGCAACTTAAAGAGAGATGCTTGATGAAGAAGAGAGAGAGAGAGAGAGAGATAGACATATGAGAGATGGAAATAGTGTTTGGGGGTAATTATAAGATTGGAAAAGGGAAGATAGGATGGTATGATAGGTAGAAAGAGTGAAACTTATATTTGATTCACAAAAGGGACATATATGTCAATAATGATGAAAACAACATTCCAAAGACATGGCATTATAAGTTTGAAAGTAGCAAGAGATTCATATGATTGGGGCACACCACAAACCATGCATCAAGGTAGTTTTATGTTCTAGATGAGAAAAGGATAGCTCATTTGGCTCAAAAACACTATCTTGGTACAATGATATCAAGCACTCATTTTGCATAATCATGCCCAATTCTTGACGTAAAGTGTAAAATCGATCCTCACTTAAGGGTTTTGTAAAGATATCAATAGTTTGATTGTTTATGTCAACAAATTCTAGTCTAATATCATGATACAAAACATGATATCTGATGAAAGGATGTCTAATCTCGATATTTTTTGTCCTTGAGTGTTGATTCGGGTTTTTTATTAAATTTATAGCCCTTGTGTTGTCACAACGAATTGGGATATTATTATACTTTAGTCTAAAATCTTATAAGGTTTGTTTCATCCACAAACTTAGGCACAACAACTACCGGCTGCCACATATTCTACTTGGGCAACTGAGAGTGCAATCAAGTTTTGTTTCTTTGAGTGCCAAGAGATTAAGGAGTTGCCAAGATAGTGACATGGGTCACTTGTGCTTTTCTGATCGACTTTGCTCCTGACAAAGTCGGCATCAGAGTATCCAATAAGATCAAAAGAAGTAAACTTTGGATACCATGATCCAATTTCAATAGTGCCCACAACATACTTGAAGATGTGTTTTACCATATTCAAGTGAGATTCTTTTGGGCAATATTAGAATCGTGCACATAGACATACTGAAAACATAATATCGGGTCTTGATGTAGTTAGATACAACAAGCTACCTATCATATCTCTATATAGATTTTCATACATATTTTTCCCACTTTTATCTTTATTAAGTTTTATGCTTGTGCTCATAGGTGTTGGCTTGGTTTTGCGATTTTCCATTTTAAATTTTATTAGGATTTCTTTGGTATATTTAGATTGACTGATGAATATACCATTTTCAGTTTATTTTACTTGGAGACCAAGAAAATAATTTAGTTCCCTCATCTTACTCATTTCAAACTCACTTTTCATGGAATCAACAAATTCATTTATAAGATTCATACTAGTAGCTCCAAACATAATATCATCCACATAAATTTTCACAATTAATGTTCTTGATTTGCGAGTTTTTAAAAAGTATTGCATCAATTTTTCCTTTAGAGAAACCTTTGTTCATTAAGAAGATATTAAGTCTATCATACCAAACTCTAGGATCTTACTTAAGTCCATAGAGAGCTTTGTCTAGTTTGTAAACATGATCGAGGAATTCATTATCTTCAAAGCCCAGTGGTTGCTTTGCATATGATTCTTCTTTGATAAATCCATTCAATAAGGCACTTTTGACATCCATTTGAAAAAATGTAAAGTTTTTAAAAGCCGCAAATGCCAAAAGTATTCTAATGGCTTTTAGTAGAGCAACCGAAGCAAAAGTCTCATTAAAATCAATTTCTTCTTCTTGATCATAACCATTAGCTACTGATCTAGCTTTGTTCTTAGTTACTATTCCGGTTTCATCAAGTTTATTTCTATAAACTCATTTGGTTCCAATAACCGCTCTATTGCTAGGTCTAGGTACTAAATCCCAAACTTCATTCCTAGGAAATTGATTTAATTATTCTTACATAACTTGTATCCAAAATATATCTTTTAAAATTTCATTTGTATTCTTGGGTTTTGTTTGGGATAAGAAGACAAGATTACTCATATTTCTTAGAGATGATCTTGTTTGTACCTTATTAGATGGGTCACCAATGATTAGTTCCTTAGGGTGTGATTTGGCATATTTCCACTCCTTGGGAAGATCATGATTTGTTTTTTTCTTTTAAGTCATCATTTCTACATACTCCATTTGTTTTGAAGTCTCTCTAATGTGGTTGTCATTTTCAAGTGAGAATTTGTCTAAGTTAGCACATACATCATTCATATCATCAATAGAATGTACATGAACAAGAGTATCATCAAAAACTACATAAATAGACTCTTCTACAAACTTTATTAAATACTCTATAAGCTTTACTAGTAAGAGAATAGCCAAGAAAAATGCCTTCATTACTTTTTGCATCAAATTTAGCTAGTTGATCTTTTCCATTATTTAAAATATAACATTTAGTACTAAATGGATGAAAATATGAGATGTTAGATTTTTACTTTTCCAAAGCTCATAGGGGTTTTTCTTTTGAATAGGTCTAATGAACACCCCATTAGATATATAGCATGCAGTATTAACTGCTTCAGCCTAAAAATATTTAGGTAGAGAGTTTTTACATAACATTGTTCTAGCCATTTCAATTAAAGTTCTATTTTTTTTTCCTTTCTGTTACCCCATTTTGTTGTGGTGTTCTAGGTGCCAAAAAGGTGTGTTTAATTCCAAATTTTTCGCAAAAATCATTCATTTCTTGATTTTCAAATTCTCCCCTATTGTCACTTCGAATAGTCACAATGTTAAGACCTTTTTCATTTTGGACTTTCTTATAATATCTAAAAAAGACATTATTTGTTTCGTCTTTAGATATAAGGAAAAAAGTCCATGTGTATCTTGTGAAATCATCAACAAATACCAAGGTGTATTTCTTCCTACCCAAGCTCAAAGTTTAAGTCGGTCCAAATAAGTCCATATACAATAGATCAAGTAGCTTAGAAGTAGAAATAGCATCTTTAGATTTAAAATAACTTTTTGTTTGTTTTCTTTGTTAGCATGCTTGACAAATCTTGTCTTTTTGAAAATTTTAATTTTGGTAATCGTTTGGCAAGATTCTTTTTTATAAGTTTTGAAATAGTATTCATATTAGCATGCTCTAATTTTCTATGCCACATCCAATTATCATCATCTTGAGAGTATAAACATGTTTCATTTAAGGTTTTAAAGTCATCTAAATTGATTTTATAAATGTTTCTATGTCTATATCCCTCAAAACAAACTTGGCAATTGTCAATTCTTTCAACAGAGTATTTATGGGCATTAAATGTAACTTTAAAACCATTATCACATAGTTGACTAATACTAAGTAAGTTTTGTTTTAAATGATCAACCAATAAGACATTCTTAATAAGAAGATCTTTGTTGATGAGAATATTACCTTCACCAAGTGCAGTTGATTTACAATTATCTCTAGAAGTAACATTTTCTTGATCCTTCAAAATTAGAGATGTGAATTTGGATGTGTCTCCGGTCATATGTCTTGAGCATCCACTATCCAAATATATCTTGTTGTTGCTTCTTGTGAATTCCTACAAAAAAATGAGTTATTGCTTTGGTACCCACATAAGTTTGGGTCCTTTGGGGTTAGTTGTATTGTAAGCTTGTTCCTTAGGGACCCAAACTAGCTTTTCTTTTTGTACATCATTTCTAATAAGGCATATATGTGCTATATATCCAAATCTTCCACAATAGTTACATGTTCTATTTGTTGCTTTCACAAAGTAATTTTTTTATGTCTTATCTTTATTTTTTCCCTTATATTCAGTTTCATATTTGTCTAGTGTGTATCTTTGTTGTCCTAGTATAGTTTCTAGATTATTTTCTCCTTGTACAAATTTTGCCATTGTTTCTTTTTATTCATTTAAGCTAGATTTTAACATGGCATTTTCTATTTTAAGTTCTTCTAGTTCATGCATGAGTTTATCATCATAAAATTATTCTCCTTTTGACTTTGGATTTTTAATGTTCTTTCTCAATACTTAATGCTTTGTGACCTGTACATAAATTTTCATTTTCATTCCTTAGCTTACCATTTTCATACCTCATAAGTTCATTATCTTCATCTAGTTTATTAATCTTGGTTTCAAGTTTATTGTATTCATACTTAAAATCATCAAGTTCATTCCCAACACTTATCATCATTTCTCTTAAAGCTTTATTTTTCTTTTGCATCTTTACCATTTCTTTGCATAAATCATTATACTTATTGACAAGCTTATCATAAGGAATTTTGGAAGAGTCACTTACCTCATCATCATGTGCCATGAAGCATACATCTTCATCCGAGTCACTGGTGTCTTTATCACTCAAAGTAGCAATTAGAGCTTCCTTCTTGGTAAAGACTTAAAAAATTTGGAGTTGATTTCCACATTAGTGAAGTTTTTTCCAAGAACACTTAAAGGATTTATAATATTTATGAACCTATTATGCATCTCATCTATGGTTTCATTTGGTTGCATCTTGAAATTTTAAAATTGACCACAAAGAAGGCTTATTTTAGTGTCTCTTACTTTAGATGTTTCTTCATAGGTTTTTTCCAATTCATCCCATATTTCTTTTGCGGATTTACATGTACAAATTCTATTAAAATCACTTTCATTCAAGCCACAATGTAAGATATTCATAGCAATCTCATTTATTCTAGTCTTTTCTAATCTTCATCATTATATTCTCCTTCTTCTTTTCCTTTAACCTTAAAAAGATCATTTTCTATAACATTTCAAATTAATCTATTTTGAGCTTTCAACAAGATTTTCATTCTACACTTCCAATAGAGATAGTTTTCTCCATTTAAGAGTGGTGGCCTATTAATAGCTTGTCCTTTTAGAAATCCTAGTGCATTAGATGCCATGATCTTTACTCTAAATGTGATTAAGCATAACAAATTAGAGACTTTGCTCTGAAACCAATTGAAAATCACCTAATACACTAGGGAAAATACTCAAGAAGGGGGTGAATTGAGTATTCATGCTATTCTTTCCACTAATAAGAATTAAGGATTAACCAACAAAACATAATCATCCAAATTTACAATACATAATGCAATAAATAAAGAGAGTAAGGTAGAGAGAATGAAGCCCAGGATTTTAACTTGGAGTTCGGCCCCCTTTCTATTCTCTACGATCACACCAATGCCTCCTAAAGAGGTCTTCACTCTCTTTATTAATCATAGAATGATCAATGCTCTAATAAGCAACATGCAACCAACAATTCTTGATAAAACCACTTGAGTAAGACTCTTTTATAATCTTGTAAATAACACTTAAGAGTATTACTCCCTTTTGACACACACAATTTGAATAAATTTAAGACCTAATGACAAATTCAATAATATGAGAGAGTATAAGAGTTTAGTAGCAAATTATAAGCTTAACAACTAGTCTTCATCTATCAAAAATCATGTATAAATAGGCTTCCCATTTGACTTGCCCATTGTGCCTTGAAACAATAAATTCCGTGTGCAATAAATGCTACAACGGCTATATTTCTAAGCATTACCATCCGAATGGTATGTTTGTACCGTCCGAATGGTATGGGGCATCCTCCTTAGCATCCGGACCATACCTGAAAATCTGTAGGGAAAACATATATCAATAAGATGCTAAGCATTACTGTCCGACCGATAGTGACAAAAATGGCAAACACATGCTCTCGGCTCAAATTAAACTAAGTAGCGTCCGGACGGTAAGGTCTGTAATGGCATTTTGTTTGAATGCCATGCAACCTTATGTCTAAATGAAAATATCATATATATACTTTGTATTATTCAAGGATTTGACAAAATTAAACTTTACAATACTTGTCTCATAAAAAATATGCTTTGATTTGATTCAACAGATTCTTTATAACGGAAAGTAAATTCTTTATCCATGCGTGCATTAGTACCGTTCGCTAAAGCAATCACTCATCAAGGGGTAAATCAAGTGCTCGATTGTTTCATTAATGATAAGGCTCGACTTGAGCTAATAAAACACTATTTTTTCTGTCCATTCTTCCATCGAAGGCTAAGTTTGAGACTATCAAAGGCTCGATGCTTGATGGTTTGTGGCGCAACACAACTAAGATGAAGGCCTGTACTTCACTTGAGCAATTGTCATAGGTCAGATTTAGGGCACGATAGAAGCTCTCTTCAAGTTTAGGCTCGATCTTCTTAGAACAAGTATTGAGGGTCATGTCAAGAGCTAAACTTAAGGCATGACAGACCAGTTTTTGCTTGTTTTGCCTTATATTTTAGCCTCGATTGGTATAAAACTGGGCACAACAAATTTGTTCTTTACTTTTTCTACTTTTTTTTTCTCTAAATCTGATTAAAACACTTTGGTTTTTCTTTTACTAATTCAAGGAGATGAAAAAAAATTAACATTAAAAGCACTAAATTCATAGGAATTTAATCAAAAACTCATCAAGATAAGCTCAAATTCTTATGAAAATAATAAAATAAAATTAACTTATCAATGGACATAGATCAAATTTAGTCAATTTGTTTTCTTGGTTTTAACAAAGGTATTTTAGAGTTCAAAGAATCTAAATTTAATTAATATAGGTAATTAGATGAGTAAGGAGTGAACTTGTTCAATTTCGTTATATGTCTTTTTAGGTATCCCAATTAGGTTTTGGTTTCCATGGTTAGGGTTCGAAACATCTAAATTTGGATTCAAAGCCTAAAATTTCAAAATTGCTAATGAGTCAACTTGCCAAGTGGATGATCGAAATTTTTTGAGATTACTTCTTCCTATCCCCTTAAGAAAAGTTTTGTCCACAAAATGGAAAGACATACCTAGGTCCTTAAACATAGTTGAAACTATGTTAACTGGAACTCCATGTAACTTTATGATTTCTTGAATATAGATTTTTGCCAACTTTTCTATGGAGTATTCCATATTGATCAGTAAAAAATGTGCTAATTTGGTCAACCGATCCACTATTACCTATATAACATCATGGCCAGGGATAGTCTTGGGTAAACTACATATAAAGTCCATGGTAACCTAGTCTCATTTCTACTCTAGGATAGGTAGAGGTTTTAGAAGTCCTCTAGGTCTTTGGTTTTCAACTCTTACTTGTTGGCACACTTCACATCTTGCCATAAAATTACGATATCTCATTTCATTCTGTAAGTAATGACTTTTCAAGTCTTGGTACATTTTGGTACCTTAAGGATGAAATGTATATCTTAAGTAATGTGCCTTTCACATAATATTTCTTTGTAGCTCCATGTCTTTAAGTACACATAACCTTCCTTTCATCCATACTATGCCTTCATCATCAATGGTGAAATCGGTATTGTAAACCCCTGAAATTTTCATAATTTTTAGAAAACAATCATAGAAGTCAAAAACTAAAAACCAAAACCATGAAAATCAACCCAAGTTAAAACCGAAATTCTAAATAAGGTCAAACACAAGAATTCTTAATCTTGAGAAAAAGAGAACCCTCAAAACAAAATAGAAAATCCAACTATTGGTTGATTCAACATCCGTACACCAATCAAATCATTAATCTGGTTCCTAATAGGCAAATCAAGATGATATATCCAAATAATGCTCGACAAAAAAATATTAAGACCTTAAATCCTTCGGTGAATTTTAGAATAAAAATTTTCAATTTTCACCAAAAGTCAAACTGAGTCAACCCATAAACCTAGACTCTGTTAAACGATCCTGAGAATTGAAAAATATTAAATAATCACAAATAAAATGAAAGAAACCATAGACATTGAACTAAAAATATAATATGGATAAAACCCCAAAATTTCATAATCGTATGAATAAAATCAACAAGCCAGAAGTCAAACCGGAACCCTAAAAGTCAACAAAGCTTACAACTAACCCTAGTGTTCAAGATCTAGCAATCATGTACTCTTAAACCCTAAACAATGAAATGGAAATAATTGTTGAAAATAGTTTGTAATAATATAGGGAAGCTTAAAAATATCAGATTCGTAAATTTCTAATATCATTCGAATCCGAACGAGATCAGTTTTCAAAAGTAGTGCCATGGTACACCGGACAACAAAAATATCCCGTTAATACAAATAGACTCGTAAAAATACAAGGTTTCCAAAAATATCAGTTTTAAAATTTTTCTGGAACTAAATATTACAGATATCATATTTATACGTGTATTTTTATTACTATAGGTATTTTAATTGCCTAGTCTACTATTCATAATACTTTTCTACTATTCAACTATCTCTATTTTTCCTTACTACCTATTCTTACAACCTACATACCTATTTCTTACAACTTTCTTTTCCCCATAAAAATTCTACACCACATATTACTAAACTTCTCTTACACTTTTCTTCTAAAATTAATTTTTAATCAATTTTCTCTCTCTTCCCCCTTCATTGCCGTCTGCCATCTCTCTCTCTTCAGTCTCAATTATTTTCTTTTTTCAATTAATTTAATGACATTTAATTTTCACTCCAAAATTCTATAAATACCCTCTTCCTCCTTCTTTCTTTCACATAACTCATTTTACAACCAAAACTCTCCTAAAATCTCTCCACAAATTCTCTCTCCAAATTTCTCTCTACCAAAACTCTCTTAAACCAATTCTTCACAAAAATCCTTTTTTATACACAAACTATCTACCACATATCACAAACAACATAATCCCATATCCATCTTCTATTTCCTACCACATAAACACTCAAAGGTAAACCCCTACCAATATGTTACCCATGTCATGTAATTTTACATGACCATGGTGTGAGTTTCCTAAACTTAATATTATGGAAGCTACACTATGTTCATGTATTGTTCTTGTTCATGAACATCCATTTCTATATTTTTATGTTGATTGTTATACTTGCTCATATTATTGTTGTTACTATGCTAACTTCTTATTCAAATATAACTAAATATATTTATGTATCTATATATATTCTTTAGAGCATATAAGCTCACTTGTTATTTATTTATTTTCATGCTTTGCAATTTATTTATTTCATGTTATTTTAAGACTAGTTTTTCTAGTCTCAGACTTGTCCTTATCAAGTCAAAACAACCTTTTCTTTATTTTCTTTATTCTTTTTGGGACTAGTCCACTCTTAGTCCCGGGATACCTTGATGAAGCTAAGGTTCCCAATACTTGATATTACTATATTGCTTATTATTATTATCTTGCTTTCACTTCACCTTTTTCTTATATTTCATCATCTACATACTACATGCTCATACTACATGCATCTACGTAATGAAATTGTCTCAACTAAATACAAAAGTAGAATTTTTCTTTAATAAAGGAACTTGAAATTAAATTTCCTATTATGTGACTTGTTATTAAATAATGGAGTTATTATCAACAACATAGAAATTGAATAATACAAGTTTTTTCAAAGTTTTCTCAAAGTTCTCTCAAATTTCTCTCAAATAACGAAGATAGCTTTACCAAGAAAATAAAAGAAATAAACACTTTCCTTTCATAATATGGTCACCTAAGTCTTAGGAAAATAATTTATTAGTATTCAAAGTTTTCACAAAAAGCTTAAGATTAAACTCTTTTCAACTCTATAACAAAACTAAGAAGCAAACTAGTTTTCAAAGTTAAGATAAAATCAACCCATTATGTTATAAACCCACTTAGAAAAATAATGATTTTCAAGTTTCTAAAGAAGCAACTTATTTTCAAATAATATAAATATGATAAGATAAAAAACAAACGATTTTATCAATAAAGAGGATTCTTTTAAATTAAATTTGTAGAGGAAATAAAAGACAAAGTTTTAGGAAACAAGAACTTATATTTTAAACAAGAAATATAAGAAGAAAAGACTCATTTTGTAAAACCATTCTAAATGTAAATTTATAATAGGTTATCAACAATTTAATAAATTTTTGATAACTTTGATCTTTTATCACTAGAAGTAAAAATTATAAAGACCAAAATTAAAAGAAAATTCACTTGTTTTGGAAAACGGAATGAGGAAAATAAAATAAGAATATACTCATTTATAATAACCTGGGAAAAATAAAGTTTCTTCAAAATACTTGAAAAGAAATTTGTCAAGTTAAGTTTTAACACTTTAAAATGAATTGTTTTATGAAATAAATTGTTAAGACATTACCAATAGAATTTTTGCATATAAAGTGAGCTTATCTATATACTCAAATGATTTATCAATCATATATATATATATAATATATATATATTTTACTAAAGGATTTTCAAATGAAGTTAAGTTAGAAAATTATTTCGTAAAATCTAGAAATATTGGTTTTAAATATGTACCCTATGGTTTCGGAACCCAAACGATCTTATATGACAAAAATAACCTTAGAAATGGATAGATATTTTTGGATAGGTAGAAAATGGTATATTATATGCAAAATTTCGACTTAAAATAAGCAAGTAATGTCCATTTTAAATTGGAATTTCAATCTATACGATTTTGATGAACATAGAAAAATAGAATTAGAAAGTTTAAGTAGAATTTCTATGAAATACTCATCCAAAGTATTTCTTTTGTCTTGGTAATGAAGGATACGAGATTACCCGTCCTGAGGATTACTACGACTAAGAAGATTACGAAATGGATGGGCTAAGTTATTCCTCTTAATTTCGTTACCTTGCTAGTGCTTGTAAAGTGGTGGCATTAGTATACTAAGAAAAGATAAAAATAGATATGTATAGGGAATCCAGGGATATGTATATATGTGATTCTATGCTTATGTGTGAAATGAGAATTAAAAATATCGCAAGTTCAAACTGCCTGTTTAAGTGTTTTGTTTACTTACTTACTTGTATGACTGCTTATTTTCTGCTGAATTGATTGATCGCCCCCCCTAATAAAACTTAATAAGCTTTGTCTTAAGAAAAATGAAATGCTCACGCATAGCATCAATCGAGTCACATTTCTTTTCGGAAGGCTACTACTCCTATGTGTGGAGTTGGATTGGCTGTTATCGTGCTGAGACACGAGCCATATTCCTTCCTAGAGAATCCAAATCTCTGGGCGAATGGGACTCTAGGTTTGAAGCTGAGCCGAGCCAACCGAACGCTTTGGGTGGGAACTTGGGCACTAGCAGTAGAAGGTCAAGGATTTTCATCAACAATTTCTTAACCTTTGATACAAAGGGATAAATCCATTCTATATATGGTTTTTGGATAACTATATATATTTGTGAAATCACGTGATTGTTGCATTGTATGCATAGCATATGCATGAAAATTTAAATAAACTTATTTGAAACCATGATGCGAATAAAAAGGAATACCTTACTAAGCTGGTTATAAGCTTATACCCCCATAGATTTTGTTGAAACAAGTATACCCATGGCTTAAATCGAAGATCATGACATTAAAGAAGTCATGAAAGGATGTTAAACTTTTATAAGAGCAGTAGGAACATAGGATGAAGTTACTTTGTAAGGTTCCTTATATGTAATGTATGCTATGTTAGTATTTTGGAAATTTCTAAGAAGTGTATTTATTTTGACTTGAAGACAATACAGGGATATGCCCCTAAGAATTGTAATTTATCATGTTTATGTTTTATGATAAGTATTCTTCCTGCTTTGTTACTTCATCATTATCAATGTAAATTGCACTACTCCGATGCGTTCTTTTGGTTGTGATGTACGCCTTATACATGATATGGAAGCCTTTACGTGACTAAAGTAATCATTTTTAGGCTTTGGTATTATGTACGGTGGACTGCTACATTTAGGGTACCCCTTGGGGCATGACAGTTTGAGTTAGTATCAGAGCAACAAGGTTTTGGGAATTAGGAAAAAGGATACTAAAAGGTTAGAGTGATTGGTTTGACCTTAAAAACCAAAAAGATAGATGACATGTAAGATTTGAATCCTTATGTCTAAGAATAGAACTCTACCTTGGAAATATTAGAAGAAGGTAGGAAATACTTATACAAGAATTGTAGGATATTTAGGAAGATACCATCAATGAAACAGAAGTATCACATAAAAAGATTTACCCTAGAATGTTGACCTAAGTTTGAGGAAGGTTGAAATGACTTGGAGATAGAACATAATAGAACGATGAGGAGAAAACATAAAGGAGACAAAGAATTGAGATATATAATGAATAAAGTAAGCCTACCTTAGCAATTTCAATAAGCCTCGATGCATAGTAACCCTACTCGACTCCTAGCTGAGATTAATTAAAAACAAGATAAGTGTAATACCTCTTTTATATATAAGACCCCTATGTAAATAAATTAAGTGCCTACACCAACCCTTTAATCAAATGAATAAGAGCCTGTAACACTTCTCTTGATAACTTGTGCATAAAACTTGAATTTAAAAGAATATTTGATTCGACCGCTTCGTTTGACTCTAGGAAGCTACCCAAGGAAATTATGCCATGATCGTACATCCCTCTCTAAGAACAATAAGAACAAGGAACACCCCACCACAAGATCCAACTAAAGAGATCTTAACCACTGTGAGATGCCTAAAAGAGATGATAAGAGCATACATGCAACAAGTCCCTGCGACCTTTGCACCCGCTCCAGCTATAGGACCCTAAGTCGAAACAACACCAATATTGCAAGCACCTTCCTTCATGGCTAATCCAGAACCCGAGGCTAAAAGGCATAAACAACTCAAACCTCTTAAGGATCCCGTGACTCCTAAAGTAAAATGCTGGACGTGTAAGGGAGGACTTTCCCCAAAATTTGCCCACGACTGCAGAACAAGTGTTACTTTTGTGGAAACCCCGATCACAAAATCTGTGGTTGTCCTAAAAAGAATGGTACTACTTGCTTTGGTTACGCTAAGGGAAGATCTGATGCCAACAATTGCCTAACGACAATGAGGGAATGTTATATATGTAGACGCCCCATCTGCAGGACCAAGAATTACCCTAGAAATGCCAAAGAAATGTGCTACATGTGCAAAGTGTGGTACCTCTATCTATGTGAGGATCCAAAGTCGCAAGGTCTATGGGACAACTCCATCCCATTCCCCAAAGGAGATGAACCATCTAAGAAAGAATATGGAACTTTGTCTAAAGATCCTACAACAATGCCTCACCTCACGAGAACGGAAGAAGCTCCTAATTATGAAGACAAGGAATCAATGGGCTTAACATTTCAAGAAAATGTTCCCACTGTGTGAAGTGTAATATGAAGAAGGAACGGAAGCTAGACCTTTTGTAAAGCCTTTAAAGTATTGATAAGACTAACGCTTTTGTTAAATGATTAATGATGATGTAAACATTGTCTAAGTATTGATTTGAAATTGTAACCATGATTTGCATCATTTCTTTGAACTTTTGTAAATGAAGAATTTAAGCCTTCCTTCTGTTTTCATGAATTTGTTTTAATGATACGAATTTCCTTTTATTACTTTGATTTTAGTTATTTTTCAATATTTCTTCTATATATATATATATTTACACATTTCTGTACTCGATCGCTATTAGCATGTTTCTTCAATATTTTTCCAAAAACGTCTAAGACTTAATAAAATTCAAGAATCTCACACAAAACTTAATAAAACCTACAGAGCAAATAGGAAACGCACTCGTGCACAACGTGAACCAGAAATACCCCCTATAGAACCTGAGAACCGGGAAGGACCTCAACTGTCACGACTCTAAATGGGGGCCTAACAGGATTTATCTAAAGCTATCATATCACGTGTGCACCCGTAACATGAGAGCCGTCTTGTATGTCAGAGTATACAAGACTCTATTTCTTTATAAATATTTATCATACAAATAATATAATATATTACAGTATTTCAACTATGGAATTCTATTTTCCAATTTCCACCAAGATCGCAGAGAATCGGTATCCCCCACCAAATAGTGAAATTGGGTTTCTAAACTACAACATACAAAATTCAAAATTCATTTAATTTACATTCTAAGTTTCCATATCCTATATCTCTATCTTCAATAAAGCTTGTTGGAGAAGCTCTCTGCACACTTCCTAGCCCAATCCCAGCTAGTAATATTCCTGCACAAAAACTGTTGGGGGGTGAGCGATCCACGGGCTCAGTGAGTTCATTCCTCACTACTACCGGTCACGCAAGTTATCAAACATTAATTATACACTCATGCAAATCTATCTATACGCAATATGAATGCATACGTAATGAATGCAAGCAACACATCTATGGGGGTCCGGAACCATAGACGATGTAGATTTACCTGTCTACACTTCAGTTGTCTCCCATACTTACCCGCATGGGACACCTCGCCTTAACCGTACGAGGCTGCCTGGTGGTTTCGTCCATCCAGACTCACCCAATGCTTAACCGCCATTGGTAACAACAAATATTCCCCAACGTGTTCACGTGATTTACGTTGGTTCATATTTAAATATATATAATGCCAATTTAATGGTCATTCTTACAATCCATCACCAATCTATGGTGAATCGCACAAGTAGACCCCTACACGGGTAACATCTACTGCCAAAAAGAACCATCACCTATAAAGGTGAATCCGGCGGATAGACCCAAATTCAGGTAACATCTATCGCCAAGTGACCAGTGGACCCAAATTCAGGCCACATCCACTGTCACAACAATACTTGGAAATGTCCCATGTTTATCTCATAAACTCTTTGAGTATAAATTCTTCCTTTCCAAAGGATATAAAAATAACCTGGAATATTCCAAGTCGGATTTCTTTAAAATACATTTCAAAATACTTTTGTTTTCAAAGTTGGAACATTTCCTACAAGGGGATCAAGCACATGCGACGAGTATATCCAATTAGTTTAGTCGAATAATTATCTTTATCCATTTATGCAGGTGATCATGCGGATGATAACACTCATATCAATCAGTCATTCCATACAAGCAATACAATCAACATAACAGCAAGCAGTAGCAATCACAAGCAAATAGTAGATCATCAGAATTCCCTCACCTGTGGTCCTCGCTAAGCTACTGGCAGTCCGGAATTGATCTATTTTCCTATGAAAGGAAATAACAGAGATTTATTATTGGATTATTTCTGTAAGAGAAGTCTTCCTATAATTTAAAGGTGTTGATCTCTATCGTCGGATATTAAACTAAATCCGTCATATTAATCACTGTATCGTTAAATAATTCAATTGAATCCTTATAGATGCCTAGTTATTCTGTATCAGTATTTGATACAGTTTTTATTAGGGTTTTAATTTCTATAGTAAAGAATATTTGTTTGTATTTTGTTTCTCTTGATAGCTATATTTCTAACTAAGGAGTTTGTCTTTTCCTTAAGTTCTACTGCTTTTAATAGGAGATTTTTATTTATGGGTATGTTTTAGTATCTATATCTTTTAAGAATAACAATCGTATTTTAGATAAATCAAATTTATAATATACTTCAGTTTTACTTTTGTTGTAACACAAGCTAACAATATTATTAGTAATATTAGTATTGAAAAATCAATATCAGTATTAGTATTAAATACAAGTATAATAATAACAATTTTTGGATAGCTAGTAATTAATACCATAAGTGACAAAAGTAGAATTGATGATAGTATAATTATAGTGACTTTAATGTAAAATAACAATATTGATAACTCTAATGAAAATATTAATAATACGGAATACTATAAACAGTAGTAATAATAATAGTAATAATCATAACTACATTAATAGAAATAACAGTAACATTGATATAAGTTTAAAAGTGAAACTGAGTGAATTTCTATTTGTGATTTCTTATTCGTTTTAAATTCGATTTCGTTGTATAAATAGTTGATTTGATAGTACCCGAAGAGCACTTTATAGTAGTGAAATTATTTTCAAGAAAAGAGAATTGTATAATTTTTAAATTTATGAAAAACATACATAGGTTTCAAGTGAATCCTAACAGTTGTAGTCAAAACTTGTTTTGATCATATCTAACTCATTTCTAATCCGTTTTCGATGAATAAATAGTCGTTTTCATAGTATTTTCCGAGTAGAATCCATTAGTGGTCTTAGTTTTATCAAATAAAGTCATTAAGGGGACGAAAAGTACAAGAACAGTCCGCTCTGTTCGTGTAGATCTGGCAGCAGAAATTTCTTTTTTGTTTTTGTAATATCTAATTCGTTTCTTATCCGTTTTTAACAAATAAATGGTCAATTTCATAGGATTTTTCGTGTTCTTTCCATTGGTGGGGTTGTTTTTGGCTTAAAATAACCACATCAATACAGTTTATTGATTCTTCCCAATGGTCTTCATGAGTTATTAAAGTTCAACTTAGTTTGTTGTAATTGAAATATGGTTTTGGTTTTCCTTTTCTAAGAATTGAGTTTCTACACTTATAAATTTTCAAGTTGATGCATTTATCTCCTAAATAATCTAACTAACATCAATATACTACTAGCTTAATTTTGATAATTTCTAAGATAAATTTCAAAGAGCAAACATAATGAATATTTGAAATTGATATGATTCTTACCTTTGTTAGACAATAGATGGGGTCTAGTTCCTCCTTCTCGGTGAAAGTAGTGATCTAAAGAGTATAGTAGAAAGATGAGTAACTCACAAAAATTAATCTAATTAAACTAGTATATGTATGTACATAATCTTACCTTTTAGATTCAAACTCGAATTTATGATTTACCAAAGGCTATTTATCTTGATTTTTGGTGTTGTTTTGAAAGAGGAAATGAATAGGTTTGAATGTGGTTGATGCTTGAATGGGTTGTAGGATGTAAGACAAGAGTTATATTTGCTTTAGAGCTCCTTAGAGGTTGCCTAAGTAAAGGAATTGATGAATAAAAGTGGCTGCTCGTTTTTCCTTTTGTAGCTAAGGTTTCAACAAGTTTTTGTAGAGATTTTGAGCTAATTTAGTGTCTAACTTAAGTCTATATATATGTACTAAGGTTAGGTTAAGTTTAGGAGGCTAAGGAAGATGTTTTGGTCTTGAAAAATGCAAATTTCTGCTGTTGTTTTCTCGGGTGGAAATCTGATGCGACTTTAAGGACAATTTTGGTTGAATTTGTATGAAATTTGTAGCTAATTTCTAGGGGCATTAAATGTGTTTGTTTGGTAGTTAATTAAGGTTGTTTATGTGTGTAAAATAGGGGCTTGAGTTGTAAAAATCGGATCAGAATCGGGTCAAAATCTGAGGTTGAAATTTGGAATTCCTGCTGCAGTTGTCTTAGTTGGATTTCTCCTTTTGCAGCTGCTGTTTTGGTGAATTTCAAAGCCATTTGGTGTTGATTTGGTTGTTTATTTGAGTTAAAATTCTTAGTATTTAATGTTGATCTGATGTGGATTGTTTTAATTGGATTGTATGTCATTTTCAATTGAATTTTTAAAGCTCAAAATTGGATCAAATGTTGGATTTTGGGTGTGAACTCTGCAGCCGGAATTTCCAATTACTGCTGCTGTATGTGGAGATATTCTTCCTTTGTCCAAACGTGAAGGCTCCTCTGTTTTTAATTTTCAATTCCACTTGAATTCTGTTTCCAGCTTGCAGTTGTGAACGTGCAGAGGCGTGGATATCAGCAGCCGACTTCTTTGTTTCACGTGGATTCTACAGCCGATGAAAGCAATTGCTACCGTCTCTTTTCTTTTGTTCCAGCGTGGAGGAGGAGAAGCTGCTCTGTCTCAGTTTCCAGCCGAGCATTGTGCTTTGTCCCGTATAGGTTGAGTGAACTTTGGCTGGGAATTCACATGTGCTGCTCGTGGGGAAGGAATTGCAGCGGTCCTCTGCTGCTGCTGCTGTACATGTAGAACTTCTACACCTTGTCCTCTGTTTTGCGTGAAGGTTTGCTGTAGCTGTACATGGCCGATCGTGCTCGCGCGTGGACTTCCAATTTTGCCGCTCGTTGCTATTCGTGAAGGAACAAACTGCAGCGTCAAGGAGGTCTCCAGTCACGCGCGCGAAGGGAGGGTCCGTCTAGCTCGGAAATTAAAGCAACACATGCGCGTGAGGACTCCTCTGTTATTCAATATTCCGAGTCTTCATGTAGCGGTGGAATGTCCGATTTTATTTACTTATTTATTTATATATATATATATTTTTTTTATACTAATTTACTAAAATATTCCATCAAATTTTCGTTTATAATATTTAATCAAATATTAATTTATAACGTATGTTCATACCGGTTAAATAGGAGTTTTATTGAAATAGAATTCCCTAACAAGTGTAACAGCGGGTTTTGAAATTTTCATTTTAATTTAGATTAGTAATTATTGATCGGTGTTAATATCTATTATGTTTTTATAATCCTAATAATTCATCTTCGGATTGTCGTTTTACACCGATGAATACTGTTAATAGATTATATTCTATCGGATTTGAAATTTTGAGCTACTTTTAATTATATCTTGAATTATCAGTTTAAGATACGAAATCTCGTTTTTGGTATCAATTAAGGTCACGAAAGTTTCTATTTGGGTTTTTCAAATAAGTTTATTACATCCCATAGGTTTCTTCTAAGATTTTTGGTTGAATCATATATTTCGGTATTAGTCTCACATTTGCCAATTTATTCGTTTCTAGTTATGAAATTTTTTTTTTTTTTTTAAGGTTATATTGGCAATTCCAGATTTACTGAAATATGTAAATCCTTTAATTAGAATATTAGTGTAAGTTAAATATTTATTTAAGAGCTAGATTCTTAGATATTGATTTATTTTACCAATTATTATGTTTTATTGAATAGGAGTTGTTTATACTAATTTGTTAATAACAACGTATTCTGTCTAGGCTACTTAATAGTGTCAACATATTAAAAATAGTTTGAACACAATTGTTTCATTATTTAACAAGTGTAGAATTTATTTTCTGAGTATTGAACTTAAGGAAAAAGGATTCAGTAACTTTATATCAACGATTGCTTTATCGTCGTTTTATATTATTTGATATCGTAGAAATTCAGTTTGTATTTGCAAAATTTTTATTGGTAACGATTTTAATCTTTCTAATTATAATTAAATTCATTTGCACTTTAACATTTTTAAATCGAGAAAAATTTGGAGTGATTTTTACTACTTGTTCCAAATATTCTATCTAATTCTATATTACATTTTTTAGTATTTGTTATAATCAGGTTACATAAAATTTGGGGGATTACATCCTCCCCCCCTTAAGAGAAGTTTCGTCCTCGAAACTTGTAGAGTTTATTTAAATTTCAGAGGGAAATCATATGTGGAACTTATTCTACTGTAGACATTTTAGGTTCCTTCACTAGTGTGATTACTTGTAATACCTCTAATAAGATCTCTTATCTTATAGAGTCATCAACGAGTAATTCTTCTATTCTTATCATCACATATGTTGTAATAATTCTCCAAATATTTTCATATCTGAATACCAACGTAAAATACATCTGGTAATATATTTGATATCCCCTTTTTCGTTTCGTCTCACATTTGTATGTTATTTCAGTCAATCATAGTAAAATAAAGACTAGTGCTTCTTCTAGTTTTTCCACAATACCTTTTACACACTTTCATATCATCATAATCATCAACATTTCATATCATTATATATCTGATTTTAGTACAAGTAATTTTGATATTCTCTAAGACACTATAATAAGTCGTACAAATCCTTTGTTGGATATTTCTGCTTACCATACTTCTACTGGTTTCCTATTATTTAGCTAGGCTAATCATTTGTAATAACATGAGGAAATATCATGTCCTTGTTTTCCACACAGATTACATCTCATGACATTTCTCCTCTTAAAACAGTGCTTCACTTTGTGCCCGACTTTTCCACAATAGGAGCATTTGCCTTTTAATTCTAGGCATTTTTGAGGATGATGCTCTTTGCTACACTTCCAACATTTGATATGGTAAGGCCTTATCACTGCAAGTTTATCCTTCTGCAATCTTGAGCATTTATTATTTTCATGATTGTTCTTGGTTGATTCTTTGATTTTCATCGTCGTTTCCTTGGTTTTCTCATTCTGCCTTTCCAAAAATTTTTCTTTAGCATATTCTATGACTCTTGCCTTTTCCACGTTTTCAACATATGTCTGTAGCTCATGCTCTTCTAACTTAGTCCGAGTTTCCGGATCTAATCCATTTTTAAAGATCTGGATTTGCCAAGCTTCATCGTTTCTTAACCTATGAGGAGCATATTGCATCAGTCTCCTAAGTTCACTTTCATATTCATTAATACTCCTTTTTCCTCTTTGCAGGGTAAACAGTTCGACAAATAATTTATGACAAAGGCTAGTAGGAATGTATTCTTTCAAAAATTCTTGTCTGAAGGCATCCCAAGTGATTGTTTGAGGCATTGTGTTCTTCTTGGTGTCCCACCATATCCTTGCATCTTTCTTTAACATAAAAGTTCCATATGTTACTCTCAAGTGTTCTGGGACTTCATATGCCTCAAAGGAGCGTTCAATTTGGGCTAGCCAATCTTCAATTTTGTCAGGATCATTCTTCCTTCCATTAAAGAATTTATTCGATTTAATGAAGTCAGGAAGCATTGCACCTTCTGTTGTCAACAATTGCCTAGAAAGGGAAAATTAGGTTACTATATAGTTTTAAGTTATACTTTATTTCTAAGTTTTCCAAAAATTTATTTAATATTGTATTTAAGCTATTCAATTTATTTGGAGATTTCAATAATTTCTTAGGTATATACCATTCCTTTATTATTAGTAGTATTATTAAGTTAGGTATATTTTGTTATTGATTATTGGTACTATTTAAACTTCATTCAATCTCCTTAATTGGTCAATCAACTTTCTAGTATAATGCCAAAGGGATTCTTGTAAAACTATAGTATATTTGGAAATATAACTGATATTCCTTCTGAAGTGTCATGTTCACTTACCTATAGCTATTGAGTTTCTTCGTCAATTCCAGTTCATATGAGGAGGGGAAGAGATATATTTCATGATCTAACTATCTTAGATTTAACGAGCCTAGAAGCTTGTGGTTTGGCTTCTAGTTAGGGTTGTAATGTCTTTCGACATTAGAATGAGATGTAAGATTTTGTCATTTACATCTTTGTGAACAATATATGCCCATATGATACTTATAATATATAAATATATACAGTTTAAATGTCTACAGCTTTTAATTTATTAACTTAGTTGTTCTACCCAGGTTCTACCCAATCTCACATTTGGTAGGTTGCTCCTATCTCTGACAAACCTAGGGCTCTGATACCACTTCTGTCACGACTCTAAATGGGGGCCTAACAGGATTTATCTAAAGCTATCATATCACGTGTGCACCCGTAACATGAGAGCCGTCTTGTATGTCAGAGTATACAAGACTCTATTTCTTTATAAATATTTATCATACAAATAATATAATATATTACAGTATTTCAACTATGGAATTCTATTTTCCAATTTCCACCAAGATCGCAGAGAATCGGTATCCCCCACCAAATAGTGAAATTGGGTTTCTAAACTACAACATACAAAATTCAAAATTCATTTAATTTACATTCTAAGTTTCCATATCCTATATCTCTATCTTCAATAAAGCTTGTTGGAGAAGCTCTCTGCACACATTCCTAGCCCAATCCCAGCTAGTAATATTCCTGCACAAAAACTGTTGGGGGGTGAGCGAACCACGGGCTCAGTGAGTTCATTCCTCACTACTACCGGTCACGCAAGTTATCAAACATTAATTATACACTCATGCAAATCTATCTATACGCAATATGAATGCATACGTAATGAATGCAAGCAACACATCTATGGGGGTCCGGAACCATAGACGATGTAGATTTACCTGTCTACACTTCAGTTGTCTCCCATACTTACCCGCATGGGACACCTCGCCTTAACCGTACGAGGCTGCCTGGTGGTTTCGTCCATCCAGACTCACCCAATGCTTAACCGCCATTGGTAACAACAAATATTCCCCAACGTGTTCACGTGATTTACGTTGGTTCATATTTAAATATATATAATGCCAATTTAATGGTCATTCTTACAATCCATCACCAATCTATGGTGAATCGCACAAGTAGACCCCTACACGGGTAACATCTACTGCCAAAAAGAACCATCACCTATAAAGGTGAATCCGGCGGATAGACCCAAATTCAGGTAACATCTATCGCCAAGTGACCAGTGGACCCAAATTCAGGCCACATCCACTGTCACAACAATACTTGGAAATGTCCCATGTTTATCTCATAAACTCTTTGAGTATAAATTCTTCCTTTCCAAAGGATATAAAAATAACCTGGAATATTCCAAGTCGGATTTCTTTAAAATACATTTCAAAATACTTTTGTTTTCAAAATTGGAACATTTCCTACAAGGGGATCAAGCACATGCGACGAGTATATCCAATTAGTTTAGTCGAATAATTATCTTTATCCATTTATGCAGGTGATCATGCGGATGATAACACTCATATCAATCAGTCATTCCATACAAGCAATACAATCAACATAACAGCAAGCAGTAGCAATCACAAGCAAATAGTAGATCATCAGAATTCCCTCACCTGTGGTCCTCGCTAAGCTACTGGCAGTCCGGAATTGATCTATTTTCCTATGAAAGGAAATAACAGAGATTTATTATTGGATTATTTCTGTAAGAGAAGTCTTCCTATAATTTAAAGGTGTTGATCTCTATCGTCGGATATTAAACTAAATCCATATTAATCACTGTATCGTTAAATAATTTAATTGAATCCTTATAGGTGCCTAGTTATTCTGTATCGGTATTTGATACAGTTTTTATTAGGGTTTTAATTTCTATAGTAAAGAATATTTGTTTGTATTTTGTTTCTCTTGATAGCTATATTTCTAACTAAGGAGTTTGTCTTTTCCTTAAGTTCTACTGCTTTTAATAGGAGATTTTTATTTATGGGTATGTTTTAGTATCTATATCTTTTAAGAATAACAATCGTATTTTAGATAAATCAAATTTATAATATACTTCAGTTTTACTTTTGTTGTAACACAAGCTAACAATATTATTAGTAATATTAGTATTGAAAAATCAATATCAGTATTAGTATTAAATACAAGTATAATAATAACAACAATTTTTGGATAGCTAGTAATTAATACCATAAGTGACAAAAGTAGAATTGATGATAGTATAATTATAGTGACTTTAATGTAAAATAACAATATTGATAACTCTAATGAAAATATTAATAATACGGAATACTATAAACAGTAGTAATAATAATAGTAATAATCATAACTACATTAATAGAAATAACAGTAACATTGATATAAGTTTAAAAGTGAAACTGAGTGAATTTCTATTTGTGATTTCTTATTCGTTTTAAATTCGATTTCGTTGTATAAATAGTTGATTTGATAGTACCCGAAGAGCACTTTATAGTAGTGAAATTATTTTCAAGAAAAGAGAATTGTATAATTTTTAAATTTATGAAAAACATACATAGGTTTCAAGTGAATCCTAACAGTTGTAGTCAAAACTTGTTTTGATCATATCTAACTCATTTCTAATCCGTTTTCGATGAATAAATAGTCGTTTTCATAGTATTTTCCGAGTAGAATCCATTAGTGGTCTTAGTTTTATCAAATAAAGTCATTAAGGGGACGAAAAGTACAAGAACAGTCCGCTCTGTTCGTGTAGATCTGGCAGCAGAAATTTCTTTTTTGTTTTTGTAATATCTAATTCGTTTCTTATCCGTTTTTAACAAATAAATGGTCAATTTCATAGGATTTTTCGTGTTCTTTCCATTGGTGGGGTTGTTTTTGGCTTAAAATAACCACATCAATACAGTTTATTGATTCTTCCCAATGGTCTTCATGAGTTATTAAAGTTCAACTTAGTTTGTTGTAATTGAAATATGGTTTTGGTTTTCCTTTTCTAAGAATTGAGTTTCTACACTTATAAATTTTCAAGTTGATGCATTTATCTCCTAAATATCTAACTAACATCAATATACTACTAGCTTAATTTGATAATTTCTAAGATAAATTTCAAAGAGCAAACATAATGAATATTTGAAATTGATATGATTCTTACCTTTGTTAGACAATAGATGGGGTCTAGTTCCTCCTTCTCGGTGAAAGTAGTGATCTAAAGAGTATAGTAGAAAGATGAGTAACTCACAAAAATTAATCTAATTAAACTAGTATATGTATGTACATAATCTTACCTTTTAGATTCAAACTCGAATTTATGATTTACCAAAGGCTATTTATCTTGATTTTTGGTGTTGTTTTGAAAGAGGAAATGAATAGGTTTGAATGTGGTTGATGCTTGAATGGGTTGTAGGATGTAAGACAAGAGTTATATTTGCTTTAGAGCTCCTTAGAGGTTGCCTAAGTAAAGGAATTGATGAATAAAAGTGGCTGCTCGTTTTTCCTTTTGTAGCTAAGGTTTCAACAAGTTTTTGTAGAGATTTTGAGCTAATTTAGTGTCTAACTTAAGTCTATATATATGTACTAAGGTTAGGTTAAGTTTAGGAGGCTAAGGAAGATGTTTTGGTCTTGAAAAATGCAAATTTCTGCTGTTGTTTTCTCGGGTGGAAATCTGATGCGACTTTAAGGACAATTTTGGTTGAATTTGTATGAAATTTGTAGCTAATTTCTAGGGGCATTAAATGTGTTTGTTTGGTAGTTAATTAAGGTTGTTTATGTGTGTAAAATAGGGGCTTGAGTTGTACAAAAATCGGATCAGAATCGGGTCAAAATCTGAGGTTGAAATTTGGAATTCCTGCTGCAGTTGTCTTAGTTGGATTTCTCCTTTTGCAGCTGCTGTTTTGGTGAATTTCAAAGCCATTTGGTGTTGATTTGGTTGTTTATTTGAGTTAAAATTCTTAGTATTTAATGTTGATCTGATGTGGATTGTTTTAATTGGATTGTATGTCATTTTCAATTGAATTTTTAAAGCTCAAAATTGGATCAAATGTTGGATTTTGGGTGTGAACTCTGCAGCCGGAATTTCCAATTACTGCTGCTGTATGTGGAGATATTCTTCCTTTGTCCAAACGTGAAGGCTCCTCTGTTTTTAATTTTCAATTCCACTTGAATTCTGTTTCCAGCTTGCAGTTGTGAACGTGCAGAGGCGTGGATATCCTGCAGCAGCCGACTTCTTTGTTTCACGTGGATTCTACAGCCGATGAAAGCAATTGCTACCCGTCTCTTTTCTTTTGTTCCAGCGTGGAGGAGGAGAAGCTGCTCTGTCTCAGTTTCCAGCCGAGCATTGTGCTTTGTCCCGTATAGGTTGAGTGAACTTTGGCTGGGAATTCACATGTGCTGCTCGTGGGGAAGGAATTGCAGCGGTCCTCTGCTGCTGCTGCTGTACATGTAGAACTTCTACACCTTGTCCTCTGTTTTGCGTGAAGGTTTGCTGTAGCTGTACATGGCCGATCGTGCTCGCGCGTGGACTTCCAATTTTGCCGCTCGTTGCTGTTCGTGAAGGAACAAACTGCAGCGTCAAGGAGGTCTCCAGTCACGCGCGCGAAGGGAGGGTCCGTCTAGCTCGGAAATTAAAGCAACACATGCGCGTGAGGACTCCTCTGTTATTCAATATTCCGAGTCTTCATGCAGCGGTGGAATGTCCGATTTTATTTACTTATTTATTTATATATATATATATTTTTTTTTATATAATTTATACTAAAATATTCCATCAAATTTTCGTTTATAATATTTAATCAAATATTAATTTATAACGTATGTTCATACCGGTTAAATAGGAGTTTTATTGAAAAGAATTCCCTAACAAGTGTAACACGTTTTGAAATTTTCATTTTATTAGATTAGTAATTATTGATCGGTTAATATCTATTATGTTTTTATAATCCTAATAAATTCATCTTCGGATTGTCGTTTTACACCGACGAATACTGTTAATAGATTATATTCTATCGGATTTGAAATTTTGAGCTACTTTAATTATATCTTGAATTATCAGTTTAAGATACGAAATCTCGTTTTTGGTATCAATTAAGGTCACGGAAGTTTCTATTTGGGTTTTTCAAATAAGTTATTACATCCCAGGTTCTTCTAAGATTTTTGGTTGAATCATATATTTCGGTATTAGTCTCACATTTGCCAATTATTCGTTTCTAGTTATTAAATTTTTTTTTTTTTTTAAGGTTATATTGGCAATTCCAGATTTACTGAAATATGTAAATCCTTTAATTAGAATATTAGTGTAAGTTAAATATTTATTTAAGAGCTAGATTCTTAGATATTGATTTATTTTACCAATTATTATGTTTTATTGAATAGGAGTTGTTATTACTAATTTGTTAATAAACAACGTATTCTGTCTAGGCTACTTAATAGTGTCAACATATTAAAAATAGTTTGAACACAATTGTTTCATTATTAACAAGTGTAGAATTTATTTTTCTGAGATTGAACTTAAGGAAAAGGATTCAGTAACTTTATATCAACGATTGCTTATCGTCGTTTTATATTATTTGATATCGTAGAAATTCAGTTTGTATTTGCAAAATTTTTATTGGTAACGATTTTAATCTTTCTAATTATAATTAAATCATATGCAGTTTAACATTTTTAAATCGAGAAAAATTTGGAGTGATTTTTACTACTTGTTCCAAATATTCTATCTAATTCTATATTACATTTTTTAGTATTTGTTATAATCAGGTTACATAAAATTTGGGGGATTACATCAACAACTAAACCAACCAAGAGTGGACCCTGCTTACATCAAACAACTTGCCAATCTCATAAGGGATTTTGTGTAACAAGCTCATGCTATATCAGTACCTGTACCCGTGCAAGAAGCGGCACCAGAAGTTCCTACACCACCTATTGAAACGACACCAGCTGAGCCGCTATTGTAAACCCTTAATTGTTAAGGTAATTTCGAGCTAAAACCCTAAACCGAAAAATCAACCAGAAACTTTAAGTCAAAAAATTCCCAAGAAACCCTAGCAGTTTAGATCTGGCAACCCCACGTACCTAAACCAAGAATTCGAAATGTGAGTGAAGAGTGTAGTTCGGTTTGTAATAATATTAGGGTACTTAAAAAGATCAAATTAGTGAATTTTCAACCTATTTTGAACCCGATCGGATACAGACTTCAAAAAGCATATCCCGAGGCTCTAGATATTAAATATATGTTATTAGTATCGATAGACTCCTAATTTCATGAGATTTTCAAATATATCAGTTATATAATTTTTCGAGTTATAAAAGTTACAGTTATAACATTTTTGTCGTATTTTCATTACTACCAGTACTTTAATTGTTTAATCTACTTTTTGATTTTTTTTCACACTATTCATTAACTAAAACTACCCATAACCTACTCTTATATCCTTATATCCTATTCCTATAATTTCATCATTTTCCTTACAATTTACTTTTTCAATACAAATTTTACTACTTAAATTACTTATTTAATTTTGAAACTTACACAACACACATCCCTCTCTCTCCTTTATGCAAACCGGTGCCCCTCCCTTTACTCATTTGTTGATTTTTCCTTCATTTGTTTAATCACACAAATCTTAAATTCTCTTTTCTATAAATACTCCTTTATGCCTTCACCATTTCACTTTCTTTCTTTCTTCTTTTTCACTTTAGAAAATTTTTGCAAAACTCTCTCCTCCTCTCCTCTAAATGCCATGATACTCCCTCTCTCTACACACACATACATACACTTTTGTTTTCTTCAAGTTTTCTTGTTCCAAAACATTTATAGGTAATAGATCTATACTTTACTATCTTAAAAACATGTAATGGAAGATTATTCATGTGTGATTTCACTCAAAAATCTCCATAAGCTTAAGCTAGGGATGTGGAAACACTTGAACATGCGATCCTTGCCATCACAATGTTATAGATCTTGTTGTTTAAGTTATTTTGCTATTACTTTGTTTATTTACTAAGTTTTGTTGTTATTATTAAGGTTTTGTGCATATATTCATCATTTAATCATATCTACATAAAGATCATAGAGTTCATGCATTATGACTAGTGTAATAAACTAATCTGGTTGTTTTGAGTTCATGGATGCATTAGGCTTTTGTTTTACACATAAATAACTTGTAATAGCATGATAAATATGGAAAATGTTAGAAAGCTTAAGATCTACTTTAGTTTCAACAAAAATGATTTAGAAATTCGATAAAAAAGGAATCATATTTAGAAAAGCTATTTTTCAACTTCAAAATGTGTATTTTACATTAAAAATGAAATGCTTAGGGAATAGATATCATAAATGAGTGATCTTGATGAGTAAAGCTTAGATCTACTAAGTAATATTTTCAAAACAAGGAAAGGTTTATAAAAGTTTTGTTTCAATCCCAATAACAAGCTTTAAATTCGTAATAAGGAAAGCTTGAAGTGTAAACACCTATTTTTCAACCCCAAACAAGGTTTTTATTAAAGAAATGAAAGCCTTAAGGAGTAGGTTTGATTAGGAAATGGTTTTTGAAAGATTAAATGAGTTTTACAAAAGAAACAATCTCAAATGGAAATTTCAAAATTCGGATTTGAAAATGACCACTATTTAAACACCTATTTCCAAATGTCAAATTGATGATTTTTATGGAAAATAGAAGTTCTAAGGGATACATGTAATAATGATCTAATTTTGACAAGGATAAAAGGAGTTTGTAAAAGTATAATCCTAGAACAAGGAATGGTTTTAAAGAATAGATTAAACAATGTTTTCATTCCTTAAAAATTTTGTAAAATTCTTAACTAGGTAAACCACCTATCAAAACATCTATTTTCCAATTCCAAAATGAAGAATCTTATTAAAATAATGAAGGTGTTAGGCATATAGGTCATCAAGATTGAGTTTTGATAAAAGCAAGTATGATTTTGCTAGAAATAGAACTAGTTTTCTCAAGTTTAGTAATTTTAAAAGTTTTGCAAAACAAAAGTTTTCTAAAAGAATTCTTGGTATTATATCATTAAGAATATACATATAGATAGTTCATCTCATAACATTCATGACAATAGCTTGTAGGTATTGCATATATACATGATGCACTTGGTAAAATAAAGTTAGGAAAATAGTGTCTTATACATCCTATTAAACATACTCTAAGCACATGAGGAAATAGATTTACCAACACCCATGAATCAATGATATTGATCATATATGTATAATAATAGAGTCTCTCAAGATAAATGTAGCTAAGTATCTATCAAAGCTTAGAATGATGCTTGGGTAAAATTAGGATTGAATTAGATGGGAATTTCGTATAGCATTAAGTACCTACTGTTCATGGACTTAATGACCTTGTTTGATGGAAATAACTTTATAAATAGTTATCTCTCGTCGAATAGGAAATCGATATATAATATGCGAAATTCCGAGATTAAAATACCAGTTATGGTCGTTTTAAATAGAATTTCCTCTTAGACAACTTTGACGAATTGTGTAGAGTAGAATTCAAAAGTTCATTCAAATTTCATAGAAATACTCATTAGAGTTATTTCTTTGATTAGGATACATGGACGAACTAGACCTTCTCGATGACTATTACGATTAAGTGGATTTTTGCGCCATGGCAAAGGAGTTCACTATCTTTAAATTATATGCTTATGATGTGCTTGTAACGATATGGCATTAGCTTTAGGGCACTATAGAATTGGATGTACATGTGAATTCAATTATTTGAATCGAAAAAAGAATATCGAAAATGGAATTGTTTAAATATTGTATGATTTAGTATAGAATTGAAATGTCTGCAAATATCTGTATCGCCCATAAATTGTTAATTTAATATGGCATGATCTTATAATCAAATTGATATGCATACCATATATTGAGTCACATTTACATAGGCTATTATATCTTTGTGCGAAGAAGGCATAATAGCTAGGTAACGAGAGGTCTGTAAACTCGAATATTGGCGTAATGGTCGGAATTGAAATAATAGTGGTGTAGGCATTTGTATCAACTACAAATTATGTGTGGGTGGGCACCTGTATCAACCACAATATAAACGAGAAAAATTGAAATCTATGGTCGTATGGACTTGAAACACCTAACCCCGAATGGAGGGCGTAAATCCATTCAACATAAGACTCTTGGAAAGTCTTATGTATTATATGCTCACGTATTTGTGTATTTCATATGGTTATTAATATAACTTGCCTGATATATATTGTTTGTTGAGTATTTAATTTTAGGAAGTGACATTCACTAAGCTCGAAAGCTTATACCTCTATAGTTTCCTATTGCAGTATGATTATTTATGGCTATCCTCGAGAGGCCACTTTCCTTTGGTACAACTTTTGGAATTTAAGGAGCTTTTTGAAGAAGTCGGGACCTAGATGTTAGGTATAGGCTTCTAGTTTGAATCTCCTTAATTATATATATATATATGTTGATGTAAGAGACTTTTGAGGCCTAAGGACTCTTCATATTTTGACGGGAATATGCCCCTTAGATCATGTAATAGATTAATCTAGTTATAACTATTATGATTTACATTCTTATTGCTATGTATGTCTCCTTAACTATTTCGATTCAAAGTATAGTTCCCTATATGTTGAACGTGAGCCTTACATATGGTGTTTAAACTCATGAAGTGACTAAGGTTGTCATACTTGAGTTTAGATATCGAGTGTGGTAGACTGTCGCGTTTATGATACCCTTTGGGGCGTGATAGCTATCACCAAAACCTTATCTGAGTATGTTGCCAAATTTCATCAAGTGTAATCAATATTTTGATGGAGCTTTTGGGAAACCGGATGAAGCCGAGGATTAGTTAGCACAAATAGAGCGATCTTTCAATGCTTTTGAAGTGCCACAACGCCTTCGGCTTACTTATGGTACTTTTATGCTGAGATTCAATGTAAGGATATGGTGGGAATCCAAAAGTAGGGAACTATTACCACCAATCACATGGGAAATATTTATGCATGAATTCTTGGAATACTTTTTCCCCGGAAGCTTGAGAGTCCAGTATAGTGTGGATTTCTTAAGTGTCTCTTAAGGAGGTCGTAGTCTTGAACAATATGAAACAGAGTTTAGTAGGCTGTTACAAATACCCCTGAATCATATAAGAATGGCGAGAAACTCAAGAGGCAAGTATTCTTAGGAGGGTTGGATGAATACCTTCGTATCAAGTTGATAGAGTTGACATCAAAGGTTTTCAAGAATTAATAGAAAGAGCACGAATTGTGGAAGGTGCTAAGAAAAGGAGAAGGACGGAAAAGAATGTCATGATAATTGAGGAAGAACCTATAAGCGAACCTAGCTTAAGCCTCAAAGCCAATGAGTTCGAACCATCGGTCAACCTGAGCAGAAAGAAGAGTAAAAAGACACTAGATATCTAATGTTAGAAATGTAAAAGTGGACATTATCTAAGACAATGTCCTAAGCTACAGCATAAGTGTTACTACTGTGGAATCTGAACCATAAAGTCCAAAGATATGCAAAGAAAACCATTGCCATCTGGTAGATCTGTAAGGAACCAGGACATATTGCCAAGCAGTGCCTTAAAAAGAAAGATATGGATAATACTAAGAATGGAAATGACAGCAGGAATGGGAGATACTCGGTAATACCCCTACAAGGAGTACGTATGTATAGCCTACAAGGACAATGGGTTTGCAAGGAAGCTAACCATAAAGAGATAAAATTCACTACCCTGGAAGAGGAAGATAGTTACGGATGCGATTCAATATCAGTTTACCATCATACCCTTAGATGTTAGATTTCCTTTTTACACCACTAGCACTAAAGGAACAATTTGTTAGTAATGACCGTAGATTACATAATCATCACCACCTAATACAGAATGGATAGATATAAGATCATCAAAAAAATTTAGTACATATCAAAAGTAGAAATCAAATCAAATGCCATCTACGCTGAACACACCTAAAATAAAGTACATCAAAAGCTTAACTATTACCACCTAAAAGCTAGAAGTAGTGATGATAAAATCTTAACATACAATTTCCAAATTTTTCCAAAATTAATGAAACTTCTTGATCTCAAACCTTATTAAGATGATCACGTAAATGATAAAACAAAAATATCCTTAAGAATGGAATGAGTATGAACATTGCGTATTTTATATGTGCATGTCACATATATACTCACATAAGAATGGAAAAGTGAATTCACAACCTTCCTTTGTTGAGTGAATGTGCCAGTGCTGTGTCATGATGAGTCATCATCGTCCAGAGTTGAGTCAAGTTAAGTGTCGAGTCATCAGTCATCTGTCGTCTTGGTTAAGTTTGAGAATCTTTAAAAAGGTAAAGTAAAGTGAAGGTTGAAAGTCGTTAAAACCAAATCTTATTGATTTTATATATGCTATATTGCATAGAATATTAAATGCATAGAATTAACGAAATTCTCAATGCCACCAACTAAGAATAAACGAGAACTAGAAATTACGAAATAAGAGATACTAAAATAACGATAAACATCCAAATCCTTTTCATGGAAGTGAAACTAAAGAAAGGTATCAAATATATGGAGGCAAAGAGACAACATAATGCAATCATAATACCGTCTCGAATAGACTTAACAAATAAAAGTATGATGAAATCCCATATATCAAGAATGCTAATGAAAAATGACATAAAATTTCTCATCAAGTTTTACAAGTCTACGTATGCGTAACAAGTTTTGAGGATAAAAATTTCGTTAATGGGGGTAAGCTGTAAAGCCTTGAAATTTTCATAATTTTTAGAAAATAATCATAGAAGTCAGAACTAAAAACTGAAACCGTGAAAATCAACCTAAGTTAAAACCAAAATTTTAAATAAGGTTAAATACGAGAATTCTTAATCTTGAAAAAAAGAAAACCCTCAAAACAAGATAGAAAAGCCAACTATTAGTTGATTCAACATCCGTACACCAATAAAATCATCTATCTAATTCCTAACACGCATATCAAGACGATATATCCAAATAACGCTCGACAACGAAATACTAAGACCTTAAATCCTTCGGTGAATTTTAGAATAAAAATTTTCAATTTTCACCAAAAGTTAAACTGAGTCAACCCAAAACCTTAGACTCGATTAAACGATTCCGAGAACTGAAAAATATTAAATAATAAAAAATAAAATGAAATAAACCATAGACGTTGAACTAAAAATATAATACGAAAAAAAACCCAAAATTTTATAATCATACGAATAAAATCAACAATCCGAAAGTCAAATTGGAACTCTAAAAGTCAACAAAGGCTTACAACTAACCCTAGTGTTTAAGATCTAGCAATCATGCGCTCTTAAACCCTAAACAATGAAATGGAAATAATTGTTGATAATAGTTCGTAATCATATAGGGAAGCTTGAAAATATCAGATTCGCAAATTTCTAGTGTCATTCGGATTCAAACGAGATCAGTTTTCAAAAGTCGTGCCCTGGTAAATCGGATGGCAAAAATATTCCGTTAATACAAATAGACTCATAAAAATACAAAGTTTCTAAAAATATCAGTTTTAGAATTTTTTGGGAACTAAATATTACAGATATCGTATTTATACGCGTATTTTTATTACTATCAGTATTTTAATTGCCTAGTCTACTATTCATAGTACTTTTCTACTATTCATTACTATTCAACTATCTCTATTTTTCCTTACTACCTATTCTTACAACCTACATACCTATTTCTTGCAATTTTCTTTTCCCATAAAAATTCTACACCACATATTACTAAATTTCTCTTACACTTTTTTTCTAAAATTAATTTTTAATCACTTTTCTCTCTCTTCCCCCTTCATTGTCATCCCTCATCTCTCTCTCTTCAGTCTCAATTATTTTCTTTTTCAATTAATTTAATGACATTTAATTTTCACTCCAAAATTCTATAAATACCCTCTTCCTCCTTCATTATTTCACACAACTCATTTTACAACCAAAACTCTCCTAAAATCTCTCCACAAATCCTCTCTCCCAATTTCTCTCTACCAAATCTCTTTTAAACCAATTCTTCACAAAAATCCTTTTTTATATACAAACTATCTACCACATATCACAAACAACATAATCCCATATTCATCTTCTATTTCTTACCACATAAACACTCAAAGGTAAACCCCTACCAATATGTAACCCATGTCATGTAATTTTACATGACCATAGTGTGACTTTCCTAAACTTAATATTATGGAAGCTACACTATGTTCATGTATTGTTCTTGTTCATGAACATCCATTTCTACATTTTTATGTTGATTGTTATACTTGCTTATATTATTGTTGTTACTATGCTAACTTCTTATTCATATCTAACTAAATATATTTATGTATCTATATATATTCTTTAGAGCATATAAGCTCACTTGTTATTTATTTATTTTCATGCTTTGCAATTTATTTATTTCATGCTATTTTAAGACTAGTCTTTCTAGTCTCAGACTTGTCCTTATTAAGTCAAAATAACCTTTTCTTTTCTTTTTTATTCTTTTTGGGACTAGTCTATTCTTAGTCCCGAGATACCTTGATGAAACTAAGGTTCCCAATACTTGATATTACTACATTGCTTATTATTATTATCTTGCTTTTCACCTTTTCTTTATTTTCATCATCTACATACTACATGCTCATACTACATGCATCTAAAATGATATTATCTCAACTAAATTTAAAAGTAGAATTTTTCTTTAATAAAAGAACTTGAAACTAAATTTCCTATTATGTGACTTGTTATTAAATAATGGAGTTATTATCAACAACATAGAAATGGAATAATACAAGTTTTCTCAAATAACAAAGATAGCTTTACCAAGAAAATAAAAGAAATAAACACTTTCTTTTCATAATATGGTAACCTAAGTCTTAGGAAAATAATTTGTTGTTATTCAAAGTTTTCACAAAAAGCTTACGATTAAACTCTTTTCAACTCCATAACAAAACCAAAAAGCAAACTAGTTTTCAAAGTTAAGATAAAATCAATCCATTAAGTTATAAACCCACTTAGGAAAATAATGATTTTCAAGTTTCTAAAGAAGGAAATTATTTTCAAATTATATAAATATGATAAGATAAAAAACAAAGGATTTTATCAATAAAGAGGATTCTTTTCAAATAAAATTTATAGAGGAAATAAAAGATAAAGTTTTAGAAAATAAGAACTTATATTTTAAACAAGAAATATAAGAAGAAAAGACTCATTTTATAAAACCATTCTTAATGCGTATTTATAATAGGTTATCAACAACTTAATAAACTTTTGATAACTTTGATCTTTTATCACTAGAAGTAAAAATTATAAAAGACCAAAGTTAAAGAAAATTCACTTGTTTTGTAAAACGGAATGAGGAAAATAAAATAAGAATATACTCATTTATAATAACTTAGGGAAATATAAAGTTTCTTCAAAATACTTGAAAAGAAATTTGTCAAGTTAAGTTTTAACACTTCAAAATGAATTGTTTCATGAAATAAATTATTGAGACACTACCAATATAATTTTTGCATATAAAGTGAGCTTATCTATATAATCAAAGGATTTATCAATTATTATATATATATATAGCTATATATATATATTTTTTTACTAAAGGATTTTCGAATGAAGTTGAGTTGGAAAATTGTTTCGCAAAATCTGGAAATATTAGTTTTGAATCTGTACCCTACTGTTTTGGAACCCAAACGACCTTATATGACAAAAATAATCTTAGAAATGGATAGATATTTTTAGATAGGTAGAAGATGGTATATTATATGCAAAATTTTGAGTTAAAATGAGAAAGTAATGACCATTTTAAATTGGAATTTCATTCTATGCGATTTTGACGAACATAGTGAAATAGAATTAGAAAGTTTAAGTAGAATTTCTATGAAATACTCATCCCAAGTATTTGTTTTTTTTAGGTGATGAAGGATATGAGATTTGTAAACCCCGAAAACTTCATCATACGATACAACCCTAGATTAGAAATCATGGGTTGACTAGTAATCTTAGGAGTTAATTAGAAACCCTAGTTTAGATAGATACTCTAAAATTGATCGGTTTGGAACTCATAGATTCTATAAAAAGACTGCTTTGACTCCAATTGATTTCAAAAACAAGATTTAGTATTCCGAGTTAATAATTCAGGTTATGATCAAAGGAAACTTCCATCCTAAACCCGAATCTTTGTCAAACAGACAGAATATATAGGAAAACCTAAATATGAATATTAAGTGATTACCTTAGTATTCGATAGAGACCGGGAATTTAAACAAGGTATAGGAATGAACCTATATTTAGATTGGAACCCTAAAACTTGAGAGTTTTAGTCAGTAATAAACTACTTTGATAAGATTTCATAGTGAGTATCCAAATCTAATATATATAACTAGTATAGCCTATATATTAGTAGTAATATTACATCAACGACTCAATAGAGTTGTAGTTAGAAATTGTGATCTTAAGATAAACAGTTAGGATTATAAATACCCAATAAAAACATAAATTGATGCATAACTTGAGATCTAAACCTCAAATATAAAATTGAATCATACCAATGATCAAATTAGGGTTTTCTAAAGCCCTTAGAGCCTAAAACGAAAATTGACCCGAAAAGCTTTTAAAACCTAAATCGCGTAGGATAAATTTTTCTTAAATGATTAGATACGTACTAATACAACTTAAATTTGTACTTTCATTAAACTAAATACCTTGTAGGATTCATTTAAGACTTTTTATATATATACTACATATATAAGCTAAAATATACCCTAATAGTGTATTAAACTACCCGAAAACCTAACTAAATAATATTTAACTACCATATATATATATATATATATAACCTTGGCTTGCTGGAGACGGATTTCAATTGTTTTGGAGGGCTGAGATCTTCTTAATGTGGGTGAGCCGAATTTCTCCAATAATTTGTGTAAAAGTCAATCCAAATCCATTCCAAAACAAATGAAAACGTGACAGATCACCTTTGCCTTAATGACAATCAGACAAAGGATCAAATGGACAACAAACAAGGGGCAATTCGTTCAGATTTGAGGAGGGAACACGGCTTGAATGTTGCACTAGGTTATATACATATATATATGCTAACGAACTCGGATACACAAGTAAACAAATTCCAAACCTCCTCAAACCTTCTAGAACTCATCCATAGCTCATTAGGAGTCGAACAAAGCCAGGAAACAATTTTTAGACCATCGCATCAACCCAGTTCGAAATTTCGAACAGAAACCCTGGAAAACGCGTGAAAAACGAGCTCGAGGTAAGTGATGTTATTCCGCGAATTTTCTTTCAGTTTTAAGGATTACTACTAACTCTTAGACATCTTAGGAAGCTAACCAAGGTAGCTAGAAGCTTCGAATTTCATCGGAGGGTCACAACGAAGGTAATCTTTCAAACCCTAGCCGAGCTTGATGATCGAATTCATGATGAACATGTTGTTTGTATTCAGTTTTTCTTGGATATTTAGGCTTCTAATGTTCCTAGGAGTGGTTTAGATAAAAAATCCCGACGTTTTAACGTCGGGATTCGCCAGATTTTGCCGCGGCTCATCGGGGAAGACGATGAACAGTGCTCCCCCGATGAGCACGGGCGTGTACACCCGTGTACCTCTCGGCCAAAATAAAAAAAAAAGAAAAGAAAAACGAATCTAAATAAATATAATTATATAATAAATATTAATATAAGTAATTTTGGAAATTTTAATATTTTTCCTGCATTTATTTATTTTCGGGAATAGTAATAATAATATTATAATAATATTAAATCCAAAACTAATTATTTATTTATGTAAATTTAAAAATAAATTATTTTTCTGACTTTAAAAATAGGATGTTTTAATACCTAATATATTATTATTAATCTAAAAAGAAATTTTTGAAACATAAATTACCTAAGTAAGTAATTTTCACATAATAAGTTTTTATTATAATTATTGATAATCCTATAATATTAAAAGAATTTTTGTTAAATTTTCGAAAATATTATTAAAAATAATATGAAGGTAAGACTAAAATTACTTTAATTAAATATAAGACCATTAGTATAATTCTTAATGTGATAAAATATAATTATTCCATCCAATCTATTTTCGGAAATTTAATTATTATTATATTTATTAATATGTTATTATTATTGTTATTATTGTTATTATTATTGTCATTATTGTTATTATTATATGTTATTATTATTATTTGTTATTATTGTTATTATTGTTATTATTAGTATTATTGATAGTATAATTATTTTGGTACTATTATTGATGTTAATTATTAATGTTTTTACGATATTCGAAAAGAGAAAAATAAATTCGAAAATAGTTATATTAAGTTAATAAATTTTTTATTAGTGAATATGTTTTCATAAAAAGATTTGTATGTATAAATTATGAGTTAGTAAGTATAAGTATATACTAGAATATCTATATATAAACAGATAACAATGGAAATTTAAATACTCCAAATTTGTGAGTATAAAAGTATCTATATTCTATAAGAAAAATTTATTAAGTAATTTAAAAGAAAACTGATATATTTAGGCAATAAAAATGAATTAATGAAGCTTTAATACCCAATTGATCGATTCACATATCCAACCAGAACCAACATAATAAAACTGTGAGTACCAGGATTTAAAACTTAGAGCTATTTCAAAAGAATTAGTTAAGAGTAAAACAGATACCCAACCAACCATTAGGACATATAAGTATTCATAGATACTAAATTATATAGTCTAGAAATTTTAATCTTTATATGTCTATCTCAATAGGTGACTCGGGTATTGGGGAGGACCTACCTGAAGATTACTACGATTAACTAGGATGGGCAGGTGAGTGACTCAGTCTTATTACATTGGCTGTGCTTGTACTAGTAGTGAACCTTAATAAAAAGATAATGAAAATTGATGATCTGTTTGAAATATGAAAGTTGTGTATTGTATTCCATTGATTGCCATGTCACTCTAAAATAAGTGATAACACAATTGCCTGTATCTAGATAATGTCTGTAGTATCTAATTAATGTCTGTATTGTTTGATCACCCCTAAATTGACTAATAACTACTGGTACCATAATGAAAAATAATCATGCATTACATACTATGCATAAAAAGCATTGAGTAAGTGGTAGCCTACTACGTGTTAGATTCTCGGATCTCTGGTAATGCTTGAATTATCTAGGCCAGAGAGCTAGTAGTTAATTGCAAGATTACTTTTGTTCTGTTAATACCATAGGAACTACATGGTAAACGAAGGACGCCGCTTATGGTATTACTTGAGAATAACTAACACTTAGTGGCGTTTCTAAAGCTAAACAGGAAATAAATAATGAAACATGATAAGTATAAAGAGATAACTAACTTTGAGATTGTTATTTCCTGAAAGCTTAAGTCTCTCCTGGGTAGGTGGACCATAGATTGTGATCCTTCAACCCGATGGGAGGGCGTAAATCTTCATCCTGTTTGGATTCCGGGTTATCCAAGCTTGTAATGTTCATGTGTGTGATTGCTGCATTTCATATGATTGTTAAATAACTTGTGTGCTATGTGTAATAAGTTCTGGTTATTTACTGAGCTCGTGTTTTAGCTCACACTCCCACAGTCCTTTCAGGTTCACTCTACGACTGTGGCTCATTACTAGCAGGAGCATGGTCCCGGTAAGAGAATAGAAGCCAGAAGTTTAAAGTTTAGTATAGAATTAGAATAGCTATATCTGTAGTAGTCTTATGGTGCATGTAATGTGCATTAGAATCATCAGTTAAAGTTGTAAGGAATTCTGAAGCATATGATCTGTAATATAGTAGTTTGTAATAGTTGTTTACTAATTTACATCTTATATATGTTTGTTTATTCCATCCAAGCAACTAAAAGATCCTGTTTTTGAAAATCATGTCATACCTAGAAGGTAAACTAATAATGGTGATTGAATGGTTTTTGATTATCATTATTAGAATACCCTCGGGGCGTGACAAGATTACCCTTCCTGAAGATTACTACAATTAAGAAGATTGCGAAATGGATGGGTTAGTTATTCCTCTTAATTTCGTTACCTTGCTAGTGCATGTAAAGTAGTGGCATTAGTTGTCACGCCCCGAGGGTATTCTAATAATAATAATCAAGGACCACTCGATTAACATTATTAGATTACCTTCTAGGAATGACATGATTTCTAAAAACAGGATCTTTTAGTTGCTTGGATGGAATAAACAACATATATAAGATGTAAATTAGTAAACAACTATTACAAACTATTACAGATCACATGTTTCAGAATTCCTTACAACCTTAACTGATGATTCTAATGCATATTAAATGCATCATAAAACTACTACAGATATAGATACTCTAATTCTATACTAAACTTTAAACTTCTGGCTCCTATTCTCTTACCGGGACCATGCTCTTGCTAGTAATGAGCCACGGTCGCAGAGTGAACCTGAAAGGACTGTGGGAGTGTGAGCTAAAACACGAGCTCAGTGAATAACCAGAACTTATTACACATAGCATACAAGTTATTAATCAATCATATGAAATGCAGCAATCACACAAATGAACATTACAAGCTTGGATAACCCGGAATCCAAACAGGATGAAGATTTACGCCCTCCCATCGGGGTTGAAGGATCCAATCTATGGTCCACCTACCCAGGAGAGACTTAAGCTTTGAGGAAATAACAATCTCAATTTAGTTATCTCTTTATACTTATCATGTTTCATTATTTATTTCCTGTTTAGCTTTAGAAACTCCACTAAGTGTTAGTTATTCTCACGTAATACCATAAGCGGCGTCCTTCGTTTACCATGTAGTTCTTATGGTACTAACAGAACAAAAGTAATCTTGCAATTAACTACTAGCCCTCTGGCCTAGATAATTCAAGCCTTACCAGAGATCCGAGAACTAACACGTAGTAGGCTACCACTTACTCAATGCTTGTTATGCATAGTATGTAATGCATGATTTATTTACATTAAGGTACCAGTAGTTTTTAGTTAATTTAGGGGTGATCAAGCAATACAGACACTCACTGGCTACTACATACATTATCAAGATACACGCAAATTTTTTTTTTTTGTTATCACTTATTTTAGAGTGACATGACAATCAATGGAATACAATACACATTTTCACAAAACAAATCATCAATTTTTATTATCTTTTTATTTAATGTTCACTACTAGTACAAGCACAACCAATGTAATAAGACTGAGTCACTCACCTTCCCATCCTATTCAATCGTAGTAATCTTCAGGTAGGTCCTCCCCAATACCCGAGTCACCTATTAAGATCAATAATATAAATATTAAAATTTCAGACTATACAATTTTAGTTTCTATGAATATTTAAGGATCCTATTGGTCGGTTGGGTCTCTGTTTTATTCTTAGCTAATTCTTTCGATATAACTCTAAGTTCTAAATTCTCGTACTTTCCATTATCTTTTAAATTATTTAGTAAATTTTTCTTATAGAGTATTATATATTTATTTTACTAAGAAAACATATCTACTAATAAAAGAGTTTATTAACTTTATTAAAACTATTTTCGAAATTATTTTTCTCTTTTCATAAACATTAATAATTATTATCAAAAATAGTATCACAACTAATTATAATATCAATAATAATAATAATAATAATAATATAATAATAATAATATTTTCGGAAATAGATTGACTATTTAAACGTTCTATATTTAATAAAGTCAGAAAATAATTTTATTTTTAAATTTAAATAAATAAATAAGTAAATAGATTTTGGATTTAATACTAGTATATTATAATATTACTATTACTATTTCAGAAAATAATTAAATGCAAGAAAAATAGTAAACATTCTAAAGTTATTTAAATAATTAAATATTATATAATTATGTAGACTTAATTTCGTTTTTCTTTCTTCTGGCCGAGGGGTGCACGGGCTTGAGTACGCCCGTACGGAGTGCTTACTAAGGGATGTACAGGTCTAAGTACGCCGTACAACTAGCTGGCTAAGGGTTGTACGCCCGTACAACGTACTGGTTGAGGGGTGTACGGGTGTTGTACGCCCGTACAAAGTACTGGTTGAGGGGTTGTACGCCCGTACAACTAGCCTGGGCTCATCGGGAAGCACTGTTCATCGTCTTCTCCGATGAATCATGGCCATTTCCGACGAATCCCGACGTCAAAACATCGTGATTTTAGTTCCAAAAGACTCCTAATAACCTAATAAACCTAAATATCCAAGAATCATAACCTAAAAACAACATGTTATTCATGATCTCAAATCATCAAGCTCGGCTAGGGTTTAGGAAAAATACCTTCGTTGTAGCTTCTCCGAGGAATCCGAAGCTCCTAATTGTTTTGGTTAGCTTCCTAAGATGTTTATAAGTCAGTCTCAATTCTTAAAATTGAAAGAATACTCGTGGAACAAGATTGACTCACCTTAAGCTTGTTCTTGAGCGTTTTTCCCAGGTTTTGTTTAAATTTTCGAACTGGGTTTGTCCGAGCGTTTTAGAATCGTTTCTTAGGTTGATTTCACTCCTAATGAGGTGTAAATGAGTTCTGGAAAGTTTGGAGGAGTTTGGATTCCATTTGCTTAGTCGTCCGAGTTCATTTGCTTATTTATGTATATATAACGAACGTGAGTTTCAGCCGCATTTCTCCGTGATATCTGATACAAATTGCTCTTGTTTGATGTTCATTGCCTCCCTTGTTTGATTGTCATTAATACAAGGGTGAGTTGTCCCTTCTCCATTGGCTTTGTAGAGGATTTGGATTGACCTTTGGTAAATTATTTGGAGAAAAACCGGCTCACATCCCTCAAGAGAATCACAGCCCTTCACTTCAACGCAAAATCGTCTCCAGCAAGCCAAGAGTGTATATATATATTATATAATAGTTAGATGTTATTTAGTTAAGTTTTCGGGTAGTTTAATACACTATTAGGATATATTTTAACTTATGCATGTACATATATATATACAAAGGTTTTTAATGAATCCAACAAGATGTTTAGTTTAACAAAAAGTACAATTTTAAACTTTAATAATACGTATCTAATTGTTTAAGAAAAATTTATCCTATGCGATTTGTGTTTTAAAAACTTTTCGGGTCAATTTTCGTTTCAGGCTCCAAGGGCTTTAGAAAACCCTAATTCGAATATTAGTATGATTCAATTCTATATTTGAGGTCCAGATCTCAAGTTATACATCAGTTTATGTTTTTATTGGGTATTTATAATCCTAACCGTTTATCTTGGAATCACAATTTTCTAACTAAAACCCTATTGAGTCATTTACGTAATATTACTACTAATATATAGGCTATACTAGTTATATATATTAGATTTGGATACTCACTATGAAATCTTATCAAAGTAGTTTATTACTAACTAAAACTCTCATATTTTAGGGTTCCAATCTAAATATATATTCATTACTATACCTTGTTTTAATTCCCGGTCTCTATCGAATACTAAGGTAATCACTTAATATTCATATTTAGGTTTTCCTATATATTCTATCTGTTTGACAAAGATTCGGGTTTAGGATTGGAAGTTTCCTTTGATCCTAACCTGAATTATTAACTCAGAATACTAAATCTTGTTTTTGGAAACAATTGGGTCAAAGAAGTCCTTTTATAAAGTCTATGATTTCCAAACCGATCAAATTTAGAGTATCTATCTAAACTAGGGTTTCTAATTAACTCTTAAGGTTACTAGTCGACTTCATAATTTCTAATTTAGGGTCATATCTTATGATAGAAGTATTCGGGGTTTACATTAGTATACTAAGAAAAGATAAAAATGGATATGTATACAGAATCCGGGGATATATATATATATGTGATTCTATACTTATGTGTGTAATGAGAATTAAAAATATCGCAACTTCAAACTGCTATTTAAGTGTTTTGTTTACTTACTTGTATGACTGCTTATTGTCTGCTAAATTGATTGATGACCCCCTTCTCCCCCACCCCCCCCCCCCCCCCCCCCCTCCCTTCCAAATAAACCTTGATAAGATTTGGCTTAAGAAAAATAAAACACTTACGCATCGCATCCATCGAGTCACATTTCTTTTCAGAAGGCTACTACTCCTATGCATAAAGTTGGATTGGCTGTTATCGTGTTGGGACAGGGCCATGTTCCTTTCTAGAGAATCCAAATCGCTCGGGGAATGCGACTCTAGGTTTTGAGTCGAGCCAATCGAACACTTTGGGTGGGGACCTAAGGACTCATAGTAGAAGGTCGATGATCTTCATCAATAATTCCCTAACCTTTGATACGGATGGGTAAATTCGTTCTATATATAGTTTGCAGATAACTATATATATTTGTGAAATCACGTGATTTTGCATTGAATGCATAGCACATGCGTGAAAATTTAAATGAACTTGTTTGAAACCATGGTGTGAATGAAAAGGAATACCTCACTAAGCTGGTTATAAGCTTATACCCCATAGATTTTGTTGAAACATGTATATCTGTGTCTTAAATCGAATATCATGACATTAAGGAAGTCATGGAAGGATGTTAAACTTTTATGAAGAAAATGGGAACATAGGATGAAGTTACTTTGTAAGGTTCCTTATACGTAATGTATGCTATGTTAGCGTTTTGGAAATTTCTAAGAAGTGTATTTATTTTGACTTGAAGACAATAGAGGGATATGCCCCTAAGAATTGTAATTTACCATGTTTATGTTTTATGATAAGTATTCTCGTTGCCTTGTTACTTAATCATTATCAATGTACATTGCGCTACTCAGATGCATTTCCTTGGTTGTGATGTACGCCTTGTACATGATATAGAAGCATTTGCGTGACTGAGGTAGTCATTCATAGGCTTTAGTATTGTGTATGGTGGACTACCACGTTTAGGGCACTCCTCGGGGCATGACAGGTATACTTCCCTTTCGATACCTCTCACTTGATCATTTGAATAGCCTCATCTTTCGTTGTGTTTCTTTAACCTTTTCTACTATATTTGGCTTAGCTACTAACTTTTCCAATTTAACCTTAGTGTCATGCTACATGAATTCAATATTCAACTTTTTAAATTCTCTAATCAATTCTCATTGCTCTGCGAGTGAAGATGCCATTCCAACATGATTCTTGCAACTCAAGGCATCTACTGCTACATTTACTTTTCCTAGACAATAATTTATACTTAAATCATAGTTCTTTATTAACTCAAGCCATTGTCTCTATCTCATATTCAGCTCTTTTATGTAAATAAAAATTAGAGGCTCGTGTGATCGATGTATATTTCAAAAGATTACTCATAAAGGTTATGTGACTAAATTTTAAGGCAAATACCATAACTGCTAATTTCTAGGTCATGTGTAGGATAGTTCCTTTTGTGTAGTCTTAGCTATCTTGAGGCATAGGCAATCACTTTACCCTTCTGCATCAGTACACATCTGAGTCCATTTCTCGATGCATCATTTATACTATAAAAGGCTCATTAGAGTTTGACAAAACTATAATTGGTGCTTACACCAATCTTGGCTTCAATTCTTGGAAACTTTGCTATCTTTTCTCATTCTTGATAAACTTCTCATTCTTTTGAGTCAATTGAATAAGTGATCTAGCAATGGTAGAGAAATCTTTCACAAACTTTCTATAATACCCTACTAAACAAAGAAAACTTCTCACTTTAGTAACCATCTCCGATTATTTCTAGTTGACTATTGCCTTAATCTTCTCTAAATCTATTGATATTCCTTCTCCAGCATTACATAGCTAAGGAAAGATATTTCACTCAACCAAAAATCTTATTTAGATAACTTAGCATATAGTTTATGCTCTCTTAAGATTTTTAAGGCTATCTTCAATTGTACTTCATGTTGTTCCCGATTAGCTAAGCAAATAATAATATCATCAATAAACACTACGACATACTTATCCAAAGTGATGTATACACTCTATTCATCAAATTCATAAATGTTGCGAGAGCACTTTCTAATCCAAATGGCATCACTCGGAATTCATAATGTCCTTATTAGGTTCTAAACATCATCTTGTGCACGTCTTCTAGCTTAATCCTTAACTGATGGTAACCAAATCTTAGATCAATCCGAGAAAATATGCTAGCCCCTTGCAATTGCTCAAATAAATCATCAATATAGGGTAATGGTACTTGTTTTTATAGTCACTTTGTTCATCTTTTTATAATCAATACATAGTCTAATGGAACCATTCACAAATAATACTAGAGCTCCTTATGGGTAAATGCCCGGTTTGATAAAGCCTTATCTAATAACTCTTGTAACTACTTCTTCAACTCTTTCAATTCAATTGGAGCCGTTTGATATGGTGCCTTTGAGATTAGCTCTATGCCAGGCATCAAATCAATAACAAAATCAATCTCTCTCTTGGGAAGTAGCCTTGACAATTCCTCTAAAAATACATTTGGAAATTCATTAACTACTAAAATAGCCATCAAGTTTAGCTTTGATTCCTCTTCCTCTATGGCATATAATTCTTTGTATCTTGATGGTGGGTGCCCATTACTTGACATAAGCTCAAATGAGCATAATTCCTTTGTTCAAGGAATCACCACTTTACTAACAAAATTGACTTGAGTCCCATCTAATGTGCCGAAATTTATTCTTTTCTCAGGGCAATTTACAATTACCTTGACTGATGTCATCCACTTCATTCCCAAAATCACTTCATACTTGGCCATATCCAACATGATCAAATCATAGGAAACATCATGCCCTTGAATTTTTATTAGACACCTCCTAATGATTTCCTTGGTTAGTGCAATGCTTCCTATTGGTGTTTTTATACTAAAGCTGGATATAGTATTTGATATAGGCATCCTAGCACACTTAGCCATAGTGGGAGTCATAAAGGAGTGTGACGCTCCCGTATCAAATAGGGTAAAAGCTGGTTAATCAACTGCTTGGATTTTTCCTGAGTCAGGAATCTTCCTAATTACTTTCTCTAAACTTTTAATGTTATTTATTCCTTTAAATTCTTTTATGTAAAACTACTATCTTCATGTTCAATATTTCTATATATATATATATATATATATATCATATCCTATTTCTTCAGATACAATTGTTAGAGTAATGTATATACCTGTGATAAGTCCACCATCGTTTGAATATATGGTTGACAACTCAATCTCATCTTCTTCTTCATGTACTCAAACACCTTCCAAATTGTACACTCGTACAGAGGAATCTTTTTGTCCACTTCTAAAAGCCTTAGTTGGTTGGTTAGTTCTTTTTGGGCACTCATTTGCGAAATGTCTAACTTGTTTGCATATATAGCATGTAGCCTTTGGTTTCTTTGGACAATCTTTGATCATGTGTGTTGATTCACCATAAAAGTAACATTTGTTCTTTAACAAGGTATAATCTCAGGGATAATGCTTTCCCTTGCATTTCTAGCAACATACATCTAGCTTTACCTTATTTTTCTTCCCTTAAAAACTCCTTTTGAAATTATTTGCTTTGTTACCAAATCCAAGATTATCATAAAACTTCTTCCTAAAGATACTCATCTTCTTTTCTTATGGCACTGCTTTCCTTTTCCTGACATTCTCTAATACCTTAGCCTTCTCCACAACTCCTTTAAATGTTTGAATTTCAAATTCTTCCAACATATTTCTAATCTCCTCATCTAAGCCTCATAAAACTCCAGTCTTGTATTGTTTGATGCTCTTTCCTTTCTATACAATATGTAATAGGTCAATACTATAATTGACTCTCATGCGGGCTGGGAAGAAATTTTCCAAGAATTCCCTCCTGAACATTTCCCATGTGATAGGTTCTTGCAAATCCCTTCTTTTTGCATCCCACTAGATCTTAGCTTGCAGTGTCAACATATACGTGCCATGCTCTAATCTTAAGTGGTGGGCACTTCATAAGCAGCAAAAGATCTTTCTATCTAGGCTAAGTCTTCAGCTTCATCTGGTTTCCCAAAATCACCATCAAAGTATCTGTTACTTTTTATAAAATCTGGCAATATACTTCTTTAAGGTCATGATGGTAGAGGTAGTAGCAATAGTGCAGCCTGTACCGGTGCCACAACTAGTGGTGATATCTCCTACATTGCCATTGGAGGTGGTGCTATAACTAGTGTTGTTGTCGGTACCGATGCTAGTGATAACTAAGCACATTGTATAAATGTTCCTAACAAGTTTATTAGCGTCTATATTGCATTTAGTTCCCCATCTGATCTGTCTCTATGGGGAAGCGGCGAATGTAGGGCCTACCTTAGAGGTTGTCCACATGTCTTTCTTAGTTAACTGAAAGACAATGTACGTATCTGCTATTATATAATTATAAAGAGAACATGTATAATCATTGCATATTTCCATGGAATATCCTTTCTAATAATTTTTTATCAGTTAATATTCATATCTCAGAGACATAGAAATGTAGATAGATAAATTTTCATTAATAATCAGATTTGTACATCCTATAGGCAATCATGTGTTTTGTGGTGATCCTTGACATCATCTAAATACATCAAGTCAATATAAGTGCTGGAATCTCAAATGCATTAGTCCCTATTGCAATTCTCTCTTCACTTAAAAAAAAAAAAAACAAAAGAGAGAAATCATAGTTGGTTATATAAACTAAAAGATATTCATCAATTCAGTCCTTATATACATCAGCGCATAAAAAAAAAAAAAAAAGCATCAACCATCCAAAAGTAGCCATAAGATAAAATGATCAGTCATGATTCCAACCTAATCAAAAAGAGAATCATCTATTGTCATTAGTCCATGAATACTGGCTATGAACTACTCTTAGCCCCCAGGGGCTGGCTGGAGGAGTATTTGAAGAAGCTATGCTGGATATTGCATCCTTTAGATCAATGTCCATGTCATCATAATCAGACTAATCATAATAACCATACTCCATTGAATCCTTCTTATCATCAAATGGAACATTCACTCCATGCTCCCCAGCTAGAGGGGGTACCTAGTCCTCAGACAATCTAAAATCAAGTGGATCAACATCTAAAGTTGACTGACCATCAACCTATAGTGCATTCTCTATCGGCAAGGGAGGCAGGCTTAGATCATAAGGAAGAAAAGCATCTATACAATCAATATTTGGTAATTGAACCTGGGTATCTAGTGACGTTGCAAAAATTATATCTACTTTACTAACAACCTCCTCTATGATGTCCTCATCATCAGATCTAATGACAATAATCTCAGGTAATAGGAGTCCCTTTCATGGGACTGCTAGAACCTTTGGCACTGAAAGTGCCCTATCCAGAGGCGTTGTAAGTGGGTTGACTGCAACTAAAGTATTCCCCTGCTGATCCCATGGCTATATATCCTACTCAAGGTCAGGCTCATCTTGCCTAAAACTTAGCTGAGGAGATGGATGATCATGGAAAGGACAAAAAGAAAAAGAAAAAAAAATTCACTTGAGAAATTATAATCCTTGCCCATACTCACAAGTCACAATAGAGAGTAGTTTGGGAGGAAAATTGATAAAGTCATATTTCATATACTTTCTATTGAAAAATTGATGATAAATTATTATTGATTTTATAGAAATCTAATGGAATTGATACTTAATTGTTCTTAATTTAGTATTTCAAGTCATAAAGGAATTAGGATTGCAAATATACAAAAATTGAAGGAGTTTTGTGAAAATTTAGAGAAGAATTAATGTACACTAACCATGGAAAGAAGTACGCCACTGGCCTTCAATAATTAATAAGCTAGCCTTCATTTATCAAACAAAAGCTGCCAGCTTTCAACGAAAATTTTAACTCATGCTGGAGAATTACAATGAACATGGCAATTTTTCATCCTACATTATAGATGTTGAGTCGGCCATGCTTGTGAATAGATTTGGAATTTTTAACACTGGCATCTACACCACTAGTTTACAAGAAGAATTCAATGGCCTTCACATTTTTAAACATATACTGGTAAATCTGAAACCCTACACTATTGGTGATGAACCGATGTAGCTCATTCACAATTTGCAAAACATTAAGACTGACATGAATACTGTAAGTGCATCAATTGGTGTAACTCCTAAGCCGCCTCTATGCTACCAACGTACAATTTGTAACCATAGGTGTACAACGAAACAAATCAAATTCCTTTTGTTTTTGCTTATAAAACTTCTAGGGTTTCTTCATTTAGAATAGACATGAAAATTACTTCTAAATTAGTTTGGTAAGAGAGTTGTTTTGAATCTAATCCTATTGTCGATTGAAGCCTTGTAATCATTTAAAGGATTAAATACTTTTGTTAAAGTTTTGCAACAAAGATATTTGGGATTGAATTTGGTGATTTATGACCTTTTATTTTTTATGTAAATTCCATTATATTTGTGATTTTCAAGATGAATTCTCTTGTTCAAATTACTCTGATTTGTGTTCATTTGATTCAATCCATAAAGTTCTAAGCTTTCATTATGGGAATATGATGAAACCCTAGGATTGCTAAGAGGATGATTGTAGTCTTTTTATAGAATTGTTAGATTAGAGGAATATTCATATTGCAATTCCTTCTATAAATCGTTTAGGTTTATAGGAATCTTTATGACTTGACAAGGGAAATTAGTGTTCATAGGAATTCTTAAATTTGGGTTAAATCACAATTGCGGAAGCAACATAATATAATCTTATTTAGAAATTATCTTTTGAGATTCTCACTAAGAGATTAGGAGAAATTGGTTTAGGGCATTAATCAATCATAGAATTGGATGATTCATGATTGTAATTTTGATTCCATTGTTAATTTGTGTAGCTTAAGCTAATGGATTAATTGGTGGTTCTTAAGATTTTAAAAATTGAAAAAGGTTAAGATCTTTGGTAATTTTATATGAATATCCACAAAGCTAATAGTTATTATAACATGATAGCAATTTGATTAGTAAGACTAGGGTAGATTTTGTTTTTCCCACATTCAATCGATATATTTCTCTCAAAAATACTCTCTTTGCTTTCATTGATAATTATAATCTAGGTTTATCAGTAGTTAATTAGTTAATTGTTTCAAAATCAACTGCCTGAATAATAGTAGAATCTAATACATGTTTAGTAATTAAGTAATCCTCATGGGATTGATACTCTACTCATCATTATATTACTTGATCGGACCTAGTATACTTGCTGGAAGAATTCGCTCTTTATTTTTATCTATGCTTTAACAGCGGATCAAGTTTTTAGTGCTGTTGCCGTAGATTATCTTAATATTAAACTACCTTAGTTCTATTATTAGTTTAGGCGCATTTCACTATTTTGGTTGTTTCCTTTTCTCTTTGCAGTTATTTTACACATTGGAGTAGAAGTGCTAAACTTCAACCATTCGATCCTAAAATTGAGTGTATTCTGCAGAGTTTAAGAAGAGAAAACATAAGAGAAGAAGAAGAAGTGCAAGACATGGCAGATGGTCATAATAATGAAAACAACAACAATCAAATACAGTTTGGTCTTGCTAGAGCACTTCAGGATTACACAACTCCCATTGTCACAAGAGCTGCAATTAGAAGGCCAACAATTTTGAACTGAAACCATCACAAATCCATATGATTGAGTCACATCAATTTGGAGGATGCCCTGGTGAGACTTTTGATGAACATTTAGCAAAATTCCTCCAATACTGCAATACTATAAAGCTGAATGGTGTTACTGATGAAGCCATTAGATTGGAATTTTTCCCTTTTCTCTCAAGGATAAGGCTTTAGCCTAGTTTAGTTTCAACTTCTGGAATCCATCACTACATGGGCTAATCTCACTTCTAAGTTCTTAAAAAGTTTTTTCCCACTACCAGAATAAGCTCCCTAGTGAATCACTATATGAGGCATGGGAAAGATTCAAAGAGGCAATCAGAAAATGCCCACATAATGGATTGCCAGACAATCTCCTGATTAGGAACTTTACCTCAGTCTAGATGAGACTTTGAGGTCTTTGGTAGATGTTGCATCTAGAGGTTCATTAATGGGTAAAAGCTATGATGAAACAAGTGCTTTAATTGAAGAGTTAGCCTCTAGTGCACACAATTGGAGTTATGAAAGAACTAAATCAAGAGTGGCATCCATTCAAGACAATGAGGCTATGTCTCTACTCACTGCTCAAATTTCAACTCTTACTATGCAAGTAAGTAAACTCACTTCTACAAATTCTCTTAATACTAATCAAGTTGTTTGTTGTGAGTTATGCTCAGGACCACATTTTGCTAATGAGTGCCCATATTTTAACTCCTTACCCTCATCAAGTAGAGAGTAGCTAAATTATGTCAGTAACTTTCAAAGGGGTAATCTAGGACCCTACTCAAATACATATAATCGAGGGTGGCAAAATCATCCAAATTTCTCATATAGAAATGACAAAATGTCTATAAGCTGCCACCTGGATTCTAGAAGCAAGGTCCTATTTGAAATGCCTCACCTCAAAAACCTCAGCCTATAATGGGAGACCTCAAGAAGACCTTTAAGCAAAGGATTGAAGCTACCATCAGAGATCTACAGGGGCAAATCAATCAAATTTCTCAACAAATGAGTAATAAACCATCAGGGTCTTTACCTAGCAATATAGGGAAAAACCCAGCAAGTTTTAATGCTATAATGCTGATAAGTGGTGATGAAGTGAAAGCTATTGACAAACATAATGATGAGTATAAACTTGTTATGCTTATAGGTGAATGTAATGTGATCCTCTAGAAGGAGTCAACCAACTTACCTAGAAAACAAAAAGACTAGAGGAGTTTTACTGTTCCTTACACAATAGGAAATTTTAGTTTTGACAAAGTTCTTATTGATTCTAGTGCAAGTTAAATTTGATGTCTCTATCTATTTTCAAGGAATTAGGACTTGGAGAATGCAAGGAGACTCATGTCACCTTGCAACTTGCTGATAGAAGTGTCAAGCCCCCTAAGGGTTTTGTGGAGAATATCCTAGTTAAGGTTGATGAATTCACATTTCTAGTGAACTTTATGATCCAGGAAATGGAATAGGATAGATAGGTACCCATAATCCTTGGTAGACCGTTCCTTATAGCAAGTAAAACCTTAATAGATGTGGAACAAGGTCAGCTCACTTTGAGAGTAAACGATAAACAAGTAACATTTAATGTTTATGATGACTTGAAAAAGTCTAATGATAGAAAATCATGTTATGCTATTGATGTTGTTAATGAGCTTAAACCTAAGTCTACAAAGGAGGAAACGGGTGAGGATTCCATGATATCTATCCTTAGGGACATTGATGAGTGGAGTGATGATGAGTATGATGAAAGAAAAAGTGAGCAGCAGGAACTAGAGGATAGAACTCAAAATTCTGAAGAAATGGACACTAATGAGAAAGAGCTAGAATCAGATTTGAAACAACACCCATTGCTGGAAAAATACGTTTTTTCTTGGAATATATCATACTTTGCCTATAATCATTTCATCTTCTTTGACAGGTGATCAGGAGCAACAACTTCTACATGTTCTGAGAGATCATAAGAAGGACATTGGGTGGACCATTACTGATAATAAGGAGATTTGTCCTTTGATTTGCAATGACAAGAGAGTGTAGGAGATTGAGTGCAACTCCATAATACAACCACAGAGCCCAATAAATATAAATCTTAAGAAGATGGTGAAAAAAGAAGTGTTTGAACTGCTAAAGAAAATTAATAATAGGGTTTGCAAGATGGGTCATATTTATAGAAAGAAGGTAAAGCGAACGTGTAATACGAAGACCTAGAAGAGATAATTATTGCCTAATTAGAAAGTCTCATTATACAACCTTTATCTAAATCTGTTCCTAGGTAAGTGGAAGTCTAAATGATATGGACCGTTTGTTATTATTGATGTTTTTCCTCATGGTGCAATTGATCTGAAGGCAAAGGATAGTTGTACTTTTAAAGTGAGCTATCATCATCTCAAACATTATAATGATGAGGAAAACAAGGATAATGATATCACTATCAAAATTTAGTGAAAGCATCATGAGAATTGGGAAAGTCGAGCTAAGCGATTATAAACTAAGCACTCTATGGGAGGTAACCCATATCTAACTTTAGTATTTTAGCTTTGTTTTTGTTTTTTCCGATCTTTTAACTTAGCTTTGGTGGTACAGATTATAGTAACCGAGTGTTAGACTTTTAATAGGCAAAGGAGAATCAAATTAAGAGTAGGAAAACAAGAAAATAAGGTGATTGAATTGATTAAGGCTCTAAGGAAACTCAAGGTAAGTACTCTAATTTCTAGAGTACCATTTTTATTTGGGGTAAATTTACATTTGTTGGTTTTTCTCAATTATAGATTTTGATGATAACAAAAATTAATGAAATAACAATTATCTTAAGTTGTGTTTATCAGAAAAATTAACAAGAAGATTAGAATTTCATGATTACATACTCAGAAGGATCGGCAGAGGGAATCTTGTTCATATACAAATTCACATATGAAGACAGAAGGAATATCAGAAGGTATGGCAGAAGGTGAATACATTCATCTGTCTATGAAAGAAAAATATAAAACAATTGATTGAAGACCTAGCTCCAATGATTGGATATATTTGGGAAATATATTCAATCTGTTCCACAAATGTTGGATAATCATCCAAAGGGTTTTTCAATTTGCAAATTTAATTTTTATTTATGAAAGTCCAAGAGTTACTAAATCTAAGGATCGCATACTCTGATTTATTTTGTTTGTAAAAAGAAAAAGGAAGTATATATATAACACAAAGGAATCACAAGACATGTGCGAGAAATTATAGAATTTGTCCAAGATCAGATTGAAGAACCTGATACCTAACGGTCTGAAGAAGATGAAGCATGAACAGTACCAGTAAACAACGAAAAAATTATTCGAATTTTTAATTTGAGAATTTTATGCAAGATTATAGAGATTTGAAGTTATCCCAACCTTATGGAAGCTTATCAGAAGATCATGAAGATAAACTTGAAGGGACTTTGTCAAACGAAAAACAAGGAACAAAGCTTATCGTATCGTCTTTTTCGAAATTTCAGAATTTGAAGCTTATCTGGAAAATTCAAATTAAAACCGTTGAAGGAAACAAATAAAATCTAGGAGCTTCAAGACAGAAGATATATAGAGATACATAGAGAATAACATCTAAAGAAAGAAAAAGAACAAAAAGAGCGAAATTGTGTATTTGTTACTGTTCATCTTTTTGTTGCAATATTGTCGAGGATCTTTATTATTTTTCCTCAGATTTTGATTAATTCAATTGAGTGTTTAAGAGTCACAAGTAGGCTCAGTAGATTGATTGTTTAGGAATCAAGCTGAGTGAATTGTGAACTTCTTGTAACAATTTTCTTTGATTGGATTAGTGGAACAAAACCGGTGTGGATTACCGGTGACCCTGGCTTAGAGCTGGAAGAGAGGATTGACGCTCAAGGCGGAACCTCTATAATTCAATTTACTTCTCTCTCTTTCTTAACTCTTTTTATTTTCGTGCAATATAAATTTTGTTTGTTACATGAGTTCTTGAGTCAGAAGGTGAAGCAGAGAGTAGTATAGTTATTGTTCTTGAGTCAGAGGATACCTCAGAAGGTTTCAAGAAGAAAACATTTAAGCCCAAAATCAATTTTTCGTGAGCTTGAATATTTTGTTTTGATCCGCTGTGTTGATTCAAAGTTTTAACTCTTTAATTTCATCTTTTAAGAAAGATCAAAAGCCATTTTATAATATAATCAAGAGGCGTGATTTTTTTTTTTGTTTCAAATTCGAAAAAGAATTTTGATAACCAATTCACCCCCCTCTTAGTTATCTTTTCGGGACCAACAACATTAGTTGGAGAGAATATTAGAAACTTGTGATTGAGGGATAGAACACTCAAAGCTAGCTACTAGAAATCATAAGCCACCAACTTTGAGTCAGTATAGGGTATATTGGCCTTTATAAAACAAATACCGACTCAATAAGGTTCTATGCTGCTGGCTTTGAAGCCGGCGTAAACATTATGAGCATTTTTTTTAAATGAATGAATGCTGACCTCTGGAACTTCAATGCCACCGGCATTGATAGCCGGCATAAACACTTAACTTGGTAGTGTAAGTGTCAACACCACTGGCCATTCCTTTTCAAGATGAATTTTTTTAATTGAACACCGGCATGTATGCTGCCAGTGTACTGGTAAAACAATCGGTGTATGTCCTATCGCATGGATTTTTAACAGGTTTGTTCTTCTCTTTCTCTCTCCACAATACTTACTCACTTACACTCTTACTCTCTCCATTTCACTCTCAACCTACTCTCTCTTTCACTCACTTAATCTTACTCACACATACTCACTCGGCTAGGATTTTGAATCACACATTTAAGTAAGTAATCTCTCATCCATATTTCTTCTCTCTGTTTCAATTTTTCTTTTGCTATAATTATTGTTGAATATGACTATAATAGGTTACTGCAAATTGCAAAAATTGCATATTGGATTATAGATTTGGTTGGTATTAGTTGTGATGACGAGTTTTTGAGTTGGTTGATGTTTATTCTTTCTTGCCTATGGATTCACGAATCGTTGTGTTGATTTTGTTAAAAATTGATGTTGTGTTCATGAAACTAGGGCTTGAAACTGAAATTGATTTTCAATCCGAAATTTGGGGCTTTTGTGTTTAATGGGAAATTGAATGTGATGACATTGAGAATATGATCTTAATTCCAATTTGTGTACCCCAAATTCTGAATTTACTTAGTTGGACTCATGCATGATTATTCTTATGAATTTTTTGTTTTGAGTCCCATGAGTTTAAAGGAGTTTTGCTCTTCAATTGATCTGGTTTTGGTTTCTAAATGTTTTGAAATGAAATACATAACTTGATAATGTGTTAAACTCCTTTCCCATGCAATTTGAATGAATTGTACCCAACTATTAAAATTTAAGCTGCCAGCTTTCAATTCAATTTATAGGTGCAAAACCATGGAAACCAATTCTTTGCACTAATCTTGATTGATTGATATGCCTAGATTATTAGTTTCATCAAATTCATGTTATAACATGTGTTAGGCATAGTGATAGAGTGCATATAACCCAATTGTTATGGAGTTGTTTGGATTAGAATTGTGTTGGAATTTCTCAATTATTTGAAGCCTTGCTCTAAATTGTTTTATTATGATTCATAGATTTAGGAAATTATTCAAACACAATTCTAATGGTAGTTTGTGTTCTTTTTGAATTGTGCATTCCTTTTACCCTTAAATTGAAATTGCTTGTGAAGGGATGCTGCCCAAGAAGCAACAATCACAAAAGAAAAAGTAGAAGACATCTAAAGAACCCTGTTCCACTACTTTGTCAAGAAATAACCTATCGAGTCAGAAGTATGCCAAAGAGAGGAAGAAGCAGTTCCTAAATATGGATTGCATGAACGACCAGTATCTGGATTAGGAACTACTAGAGGAGTATGGAATGCATGATAATATCTAGAATATGGTTGAAGAGAAAAGTTGGTTCAGATTATTTGAGTTGAAGGAATAAGCCTACAAAAACCTTACCATTGAGTTCCTTTCAACTTTGAAGCTGGACGATGATAAGGAGGAGTGTACTTTAACCTTCTAGGTATATGGAGAGGTTGAAGAGATTACTTTGAAAGGATGGGAATTCTTTCGAGATTGTATGAGCAAGAGGAAGAACTAACTAGACTTCCAAATGGTCGGTCAGGTGATATGACGACTGAAAAATACTAGTTTTAGCTCATTCAGCCTAGGAATGATCCCTTTATCCCCTCCAAGTCTCTTGCCTCGTCATTTTCTTCTATGGAATCTAAGCTACTTCATCACATTCTCACCCATACCATCAGTTGTAAGAAGAGAAGTCACAATAAGGTGACTAGTTTTGACATGTTTTATTTATACATCATGATTTATGGACATAGGATTGATTCGGGTGTAGAAGTAACAAATTTTATATATAGGCAAGCAGATGATACTAAAACCAAGCTGATTTTCTATGGAGGCTACATTACTACATTACTGAAGGGTATGGGCATATTTCAACCACCAATAGGAGATAAGGGAATCAAAAGTAAGAAAATCACTTTTGCACCAATCAGATCATGGGGATTAACTAGGGTCCCAATCTTAGCTAATCTTCTAAGGAGAATATCCAGGAAATTCCTCTCATTCCTCTTATTTCCTTACTGAGACAGCTTCCATATCATAGCCTCCTCCTCCTCCTCCTCCTATGAGTTCATATGATAGATTGAGGCAGGACATTCGAGAACTTAAGGAGGAACTAAAAAAGGAGAGGGAGAAAAACAAGAAATTTAGGAGCACTTTGTTTAAAATGTTTAAATATGCTCTTTCTGGCATCAATCCAAAAGCAGCCGAGAGGATGGAGTACCAAAATTTAAGTGATCATTCTAGTAGTTCAAAGCTAGAAAGCTAGAGTCCCTACTAGTTTTCGTTTGCTTTTCTTTTGATTTTATTTTTGCTTAACTATTAGTATCACGCCTCGAATTTGGTTCAAGGCGTGCCAGCCGCCACGTATAACACTTACGCATTATACGTTAAGGTTGACCTAATCTACAGTTTATCATGATCGTTGCTAAACAAATTTTAGATTCTGAAATAGTTGAATTGGATTTTGAAAACAACTAAAGTTGCAGTGAAAAGAAATACATTTCTTCAAAATGATTTCCGAATAGGCTACTTTCTTGAGTACACCATTACATATAATAAAGTAAATTTCTCAAAACGATTTTCAAATAGGCTACTTTTGTGAGTAGAGAAATGTTTATAAATGACTATCATACCATCAGGTATCTCAAAGTACACAGTGTCTAGTATCTCAAGATACAACAATGGGCTCATAGATATGCCCTTATTTCATTTCCTATAGAAAACTAGTGTGCATCTTAACTTTAATAAATTGATTTATTATCTTAAATATGGGTTCTTAAGCTCAAATCTTTATGTAAACTTCCTAACACATATATTTATATGTTTATAAGGTCATTTGTCCTAAATTAATTAGTTAATTATGGTTTTAATTTTAATTGATTCAAAACTATCAAGAACAAAGCATAGCAGCGATGACCGATCGGTTCGATCGAATTTGACCTTCAACTCAACCGGTTCTTGTCCAGTTCTTTGTACTACGTTAAATTATACTTCTTGAGCTTTCAAACCGTTGTAGTTTCACCGAAAAATGAGGAGAAAAAGTCATCGGTTCGGCCATATGAATTCATGCCACCACTGCTGGTCGAAACATTATTTTGCCCTATTTTGCTATTTTGTAATTTAATTTTTAAAAATAGTAAATGTATTTCAAAAATCATGAAAATTTACAGTTTGTATATAGACATGTTGAGCTATAATTTTTATAAATTTCATCCAAAAATAATTTCATTTGATATTTTAATTAAATTTCACAAAGGCATATGCAATAATTAATTCCAGCAACTTATATTATCATAAATCAATTCATCAACATGTTTAACTTATCAAACGCACATTCCATAAGATGATATATCATGTTCACATGCTTATATGCATATATTGATCATAATTTCAGTAATTTAATACATGACATGCCTTTTATATATAATATTAAGCTTATATGTCCATCTGATTCATTTTCCAACATTATAACTTATTAAAAACTAAACCAAATACACACATATAATCAACATATTAGATCAATTATATACCATACATTTGACACATCATACTTACATATTTATATATATGATAATTTTATCAAAATAACATTTATACATATATTTATGGTATTTGGTTTGTAAGAAAACATATATCTATATTTACCCAAAACCTTATTATTATTAAATCTATGTTGATATCACCATCTAACAATAATTTCAACAACAAAGATACAACAATCATACAAATTCACTAATCAAACTAACATTACTTACTTGAATTGTGATTAATTAGCTAAATCTTTACTACACTACTCCTTAAGTTGATGTAGCTTCTTCAAGCTAATTTTCCTAGCTTCAACCTTTCTTTTAGCCTTCAAAATCACCTAGAAATTGGTTGAAATAGAGATTAGATTTGGGGAAGAAATTGAGTGATTGGATGGTAGAGAAATCATGAATTTCATTGCCTATTAGATGCTAGATTTAAAGAGGAATTGTTATAGAATTCTTGTGGGATTTTTGTGGGTTTTTAGAGTGATTTCTTTAGAGATTTTAGGTCTATTTGTTTTGGCTTTTTTTCGGCAGATACAGACACTTTTTCAAACTTTTTTCTAATAAATTATTTATCAAGAAATAGATATAGATAAAAAAAAGTTGACAGTTCTCATCAAAAGATCAAATAGAATAAATATAGATAAAATTTAGATGTAAATCGGATATATTTACACATATCATTTTAAAAAAGATAGATACAGATGAAAAACAGACAATCCAAATAGACCCTAAGGGTTGGGGGTTGCTAGAAGAAGTAGGGGATTAAGGTTTTCTAAATGGGTATATTTATAGTATTTTAGGTCTTGTAATTTCAATTAAGTTTAGGGGTTTTTTGATCATTTTGCTTGATTAATTGAGAGCATTTTAGTCCTTTCCTAGGTGTAAAAAACTTCTTGAAGTATTTAAGGTTACTTTGGTCTTTTCACACACTTGATATTTTTAGTGTTCACATTATAGATATTTAAGGGGCAATTTGGTCATTTCACATGGTTGGAATTCTCTAGAGTTTAGGTTTTATAATGTATGTAATGGTGCATGGAATAAGCATGGTCTCATGGGCTTTGATGCATGGGCTTTTGGTCTTGATCTTTGAATGATCGGGCTTGATCTTATGTTAATGGGCTTAGGGTTTTAGATGATGAATTGAGATTTTAGGTTATGGATTTGTGGAAATTAGAAATGGATTTAGTAAGAAAAGAAAGTTTGCCAATTACATTAGAAATTAAGTCTAGGAGATCTAATTAAAGAAAAATTAATATCTCACTTGAATTTAAGGTTTTAAGGGCTTAGATTTGAATGAAAATATTTAGTTTTAAATTTCTAAGATTTAAGGAGTTGGAATTTAGGCTAAACTGTCTAAATTGGATATTTATGGTTTTAGATGGTTAAACTTGATTAATAAAGTTCATTTGATAATTGAAAAGTTTTGATTAATTTAAATTTGTTGAAATAGCCAATTGATGTTGCTTAATAGGTTAAACTAGGCATTTAAGGTATTAGAATCTCTATCTTCAATTAAATTCATTTATTATTCCTAATTATGTTAAATTATCAAATTTTTCACTTACGCGACTAAGGTTTTAGTCCCGATAGGTCAAATTAGGGTATTATGCTCAAAAGACTTAGAAAATTCTAAATTTCGATATTACATATTCAGAATTTTTATTTGAGCTCTAGTTAGTAGATATTAATTAGTTTCTATTTCTATCGTGTATTTTTCAACCCTAGCAATTCATCTTTAAACTATCGTTTACTATCTAATAGACTCTAAAAATTAATTGGGTCATACTACACTTGATATTTATAACCTTAGGTATATAGTTAGTGGGTTATTGACTCAAGTTTAATCTAAATTTAGATTAAGGTTTAATTTTAGTGAATTAGATATTTAGATAATTTAACTTGAGAAATCGGTTTCAAGTTGATAATTGAAAGGAATTGAATAGCTTGGTATGTTGGAAAAAGGAAATTGAAGTAATTTGATAAGTTGAAGTGGGTATTTGTGGTATTGGAATTCCTAATTTCAATTAAGTCCATTTACTAATTAAGTTAAATTATCTAATTATATTCTATAGTTTATGAAATTCAATTTAACTAAACTATCTAAATTCAATAATTAGGTTAAATTTAAAATAAGATTTAAAATTACCTGCATTTTGATAGTATTTAATTATCATATTTCTAATTTAGGTTGATAAAATTCGGGATATTTCAACTAGTCTATATTGATTAAAGTAGTTGATTCATTTAGGTAGACTAATGACAACTCTTATATGGATTTGTACCTGTAGATGGCTTTTCTTTTTATTTTGATCTTTCATTTTTACTTTTTATTTTTCTTTCTTTTTTTATTATAGGTTGACTTAGGTAGATAACTCTCTAACTGATGTCCTAATTAGACTTCCATTCTGGATTTTCAATTTTTAATCAAGGAAGTACCAACTTTCCTCTTCTTTTTATTTCTTTCCTATTTGACTAAATTAAGAACATGAGGTCAATATTCACTTTAAGTATGAGGGAAGAAATTTTGTGATATTTTGAATGGAATTATGAATATGACTGTTGATGTCTGCATTGTTAAATTAACTAAATACTATGACATCTGAATTTGTACTAAATTGTTATGAATCCACACTTTGATTTTTGTCCTTCAATATTATATGGAAGTTTGAGACCAATTTTTTTTTTTAATTTTCATGAAATCTTTAGATTGTACAAAAAATTATGAATAGCATCTTAAAAGAATGTGAAACTGACTTGTTAGGTGTCTTACTTGCTATTGTAATGAGAATACTTAGCTAAAATTAAGTAGTGAAATCTTTAAGGAATAAACTTATCTTGTCTTTAGCTTTAGAATTGGAAGTTTGAGAGAAGGTCGAGTCCTTATGTGAAAGTAAACAAGTCTACTTTTAGGAAAAATTTAGCTTGTATATGCTCTTTTGAGTTATTTTGATAACTTTTCAACACTTAGTCAAAGAGGTAGAAGAAACTCTTTACTTAGTGATCCTTTATAAAAAAAAAAAAAAGTATTAAATTTGTGTTGCATTCAAAAGAAAAGAAAGAAACAAGCATAGCTTCTACTCTAGTGACTTAGGTAATTGAGTTAAGAGTATCCTAACTTAAATGTTAGAGTAAAGAAGAGTCCGTAGGGGGATTTTTAAACATGGTCACTTGGGTGATGAGCCTGGAATGTGCTAACTCAATGAACTCACTATAACGAGAAGGGAGGAAAGAAAAAAGTTCAATACTTGAACTTTGGGAAAAGAAAAAAAGAAAAATATGGAGACAAAAACCTCCCCTCTGAATTTAAAGGAGAATAAGTGCTTGTATGAGAAGAAAAAGAAAATGGATGCAAAAGTACCAAATGAAATGAGACTTACAATAAGAGGGAGAAATCTAAGGAAAGAGTAGATACCATATGCTTTCATTCTATGCTGCTAGAGTATATGCCTGCTAAATGTCCAGTGAAATTTAAATGGTTTTTTTTTCCCTTACTAGACTATGTATTTAATTTTAGGCAGAAGAATCTTTTGCTAAACACTGGGATTAAAGTTTGTTTTGTCTAAATTAGCTACTAAATTTTTATTGTAATACTTTAATTACATGTACATAGTTTGGTTAGAGTGTTAGGCACTAGCAATGCAAGTCATGAACAATGAAAATAAAAGATGCTTGAATTATGAGTATTAAAAGTTTTGTACTTTCTACGATAGATTTAATTTCTGATCTTATTTATTTTGCTTGAGGACAAACAAAAGTTCAAGTGTGGAGGAGTTGATAAAGTCATATTTCATATACTTTCTATTGAACAATTGATGATAAATTATTATTGATTTATAAAAATCTAATGGAATTGGTACGTAATTGTTCTTAATTTGGTATTTCAGATCATAAAGGAATAAGGATTGCAAATATACAAAAATTGAAGGAGTTTTATGCAAATTTAGAGAAGAATTCAATGTACGTCAGACATGGAAAGAAGTACACCACCAGCCTTCAATATGAAACAAGCCAGCCTTCATTATCAAACAAAGGCCGCTAGCTTTCAAGGAAAATTTTCACCGGTGCTGGAGAATTACAATGAACACTGGCAATTTTTTATCCTACACTACTAGTGTTGAGCTGGCCTTACTTGTGAACAGATTCGAATTTTTTAACACTGGCATCTATACCGCTAGTGTATAAGAAGAATTCAACAGCCTTCACATTTTTAAACATATGTTGGAAAATATGGAAACCCACACCATCAGTGTTGGACCAGTGTAGCTCATTCACATTTTGCAAAACATTAAGGCTGACATGAACACCATCAGTGCATCAATCGATGTAACTCCTGCGCCGCCAGTGTACAATTTGTAATCATCGGTGTATAGTGAAACAACTCAAATTCCTTTTGTTTTTGCTTATAAAACTTATAGGGTTTCTTGTTTATAATAGACACAAAAATTCCTTTTGTTATTCTCTAGATCTAGATTAGATTAGAGATCCTAGATTAGTTTGCTAAGAGAGTTGTTTTGAATCCAATTTTGTTGTTGATTGAAGCCTGGTACTCATTTGAAGGATTGAAGACTTTTGTTGAAGTTTTGCAACATAGATATTTTAGATAGGATTTGGTGATTTCTGGCCTTTTATTGTTTATGCAAATTCAATTTATATTTATGATTTTCAAGATAAATTCTCTTGTTGTAATTACTCTGATTTGTGTTTATTTGATTTAATCCATGAAGTTCTAAGCTTTCATTGTGGAAATACGATGAAACTCTAGGATTGCTAAGAGGATGATTGTAGTCTCGTTATAGAATTGTTAGATTTGTGAAATATTCAAATTGCAATTCCTTCTATAAATCACTTAGGTTTATAGGAATCTTTATGACTTGAAAAGGGAAATTAGTGTTCATAGGAATTCTTAAATTTGGGATAAATCCCAATTGCGGAAGAGTATAATTTAATTTGATTTAGAAATTATCTTTTGAGATTCATGCAATGTTTTAGATTAGTTTCTCACTAAGTGATTAGGATAAATTGGTTTGGGGCATTAGTCAATCATAGAAATGGAAGATTCATAATTGTAATTTCGATTCCACTATTAATTTATGTAGTGGAAGCTAATGGATTAATTGGTGGTTTTAAGATTTTAAACCTTGAGAAAGGATTAAGATCTTTGATAATTTTATATGAATATTCACAAAGCTAATAGTTATTACAACCTGATAGCAATCTAATTAGTAAGACTAGGATGGATTCTATTTTTCCCACATTCAATTGATATATTTCTCTCAAAAACACTCTCTCTGGTCTCATTGATAATTATAATCTAGGTTTAGTAGTAGTTAATTAGTTAATTGTTTCAAAATCGACTGCCTAAATAATAGTAGAATCTAATGCCTGTTAAGTAGTTAAGTAATCCTCGTAGGATCGATGCTTTGCTTATCTTACTTGATGTGACCCACTATACTTGTTGGAAGAATTCTCTCGTTATTTTTATCTATACTTTGACAATAGATCAAAAACACATATCCTATTACATTCTTGTAATTATTTCATTTAGGTACTTCAAGTGTAAGATCCTTTACATTTCTTCATCTTTCATATTGTGGTTTTAATAGCTCAAAAGCCTACTTACACAACATAAGTAGATGAGAGTAGAAATACTTACTTGATGTTAGTTATAAGGTATTTAAGGATGGAGGTAGGTTGATCTTCTGACTTGTTCTTTTCTTTTTTTGGGAGGTAGTACAAGGTTTGCTGTGATGATTCTCACGTGTGATTTGAATAAGAAAAAAGTACATAAGATTGAAAAGAAAGAGAAGGATCGAGAGAGTTGGAAAAGAAATAAATAAGGGAGATAATGACGAGAGGAGGGGACAAAAAAGAAAAGGAAATAAGAAGGTGATAAACAGTTAGACAAATAAATATATGTAGAATAAAATCTTTGTTGTGATTTTCATATTACGTATGTTAGACAATTTGTGTGTTGAGGAAGAAAGGCGAAAGCTTAATCACCAAGCCTTGGCTATAGGGTAGGCTAGGATTATATTTCCATGAATTATTAGTCCTGGGCAACCAACTACTCATGGAGATTTTCCTATCTGATTGATGGCTAGCAGTTTACACATGGAAAGAAGGGAAATAGTTGTTTAGCTTTTGACTAACTTGGTTGTCATTATTATTATTTTAATTGAGTAGGTGTTCCCATAGGCACGTGAAGTCAAATTGGATGGATATGGATCAAATTTAGTCAATTTGTTTTCTTGGTTTAAACAAAGGTATTTCAGAGCTCAAAGAATCTAAATTTAATTGGTACAGGTAATTACATGTGTAGGGTTTAAATTTGTTCAATTTCATTATATGTCACTTAGGGTTCCTTCATTAGGTTTTGGTTTCAATGGTTAAGGTTCGAAACATCTTGATTTGGGTTCAAAGCATAAAATTTTATAATTACTAATGAGTCGACTCACCCATTGGATGATCAAAATTTTCTGAGGTTACAATGTCATCCTGATAAGCGTCAAAATTTCATAAGCTTTCTATATAAATGAAAAATTAACAATTAAATTCTAGAAATATCCTAATAGATAATTCAAAAATTTATTAAGAATCATATCATGATAAAGTAAAGGCAAGATAAAAAGTGATACTATACTAAGGAAGCATTGATAAGAGAATTAGTTAATTCATGCATTTGACAATTTGTAATATAAAATTGAATAAAAATTGACTATACACGCTCATCAAAGAAAAACAAAAAGACTAATGAGTCCTTATAAACTAATTTTGGATCTAGTGCAAACTTTCATATATTAAATTAAAGATAACAGTTATTAAACCATTGTTGTGTGTAATATTGCCTAAAATCCTTTTTGTAATAGTGAACTACTTAGGCAGTTAAATGATGAACAACATCAAAATAAAAAATAAAAACTATTTGACATTCTCTACTTTTTGTAGTGCGTCATTAGTTGTAAGCTTCAGAAATTTTCAGTAAATAATTCCAAAATAAACATCGAAGATAAACGCTAAAAACAACTCCAAATTAAAACCGAACTTTAACTAGTCCTAAATCACGAACGAATCCAGAAATTTCTTAATATTAAGAAAATGGAAATCCTTAAAGATAAAATAAGAACTCAATAGTTTATAAATTCGAAACCACTACATATAACAAATTCTATACTTAACTCTGACTTGTAAAATTAGGTAATATAGAACTTAAAAACAATTATTAAAAAGTAAATAACGATTAACCTTCGAAAATAAAACCCAATTCAAGAATTCCAAAAACATTAAGAGATATTAAATACTTACAAAAATAAAATTTAAAATAAATTTCTCAAACTAAATGTGATGTATAAACATAAACCTCTAATTTCCAAATTGTCAAAGATCTAAATCGGAAAGTCACTCGAGAATCCTAAGTGGAATAAAATAGTTTAAGTTCGGTAATCTCTCGCTCTTATCCCTAGAGGTCGAGGTGTGGTTTAAGTGTGTAGAGTAGCTCGTAGTAATATAAGGCCGCTTAAAAATATAATACTAGTAAATTTTTGACCTATTTTGAACCCATTCGGATACAGACTTTAAAAAGCTTGTCTCGGAGCTCGAGATATAAAAAATATACCATTAATACCATTAGACTCGTATTTTCATAAGGATTTCAAAAATATTAGTTTTATAATTTTTCGATAACTAGAAATATTTGATTTTGCGATTATATTCGTATTTTTTTACTACCGGTAATTAGCTAGTCTTTTGCACTATTCATTACACAATTTTACTACTCTTGTAAACCCTTATATTTATTTTTAGATAAATATTTTGTATATCATAGAAAATTCTTTTTTCCAAAATTTAATTCATTTCGGGTTTTTACGGGATCAGTTTCTGTTTAAAACCCGATACTAAAAATAAAATAATTATTTAATAATTAGAAAATATTTGAAAAATATTTTTATTTTCATAAAATAACTTTTTAGAATTTTTCGGGTTATAAAAATATTAATTATAGCTCATATTTGCGTATTTAATCATACTGGTAACTTATTTGATAATTCACTGAAATAAATTAATTAATTATCTTATTTTAATTATGAAAAATATGCTACAAAAATCGAGAATGCATTTTCTATTTTTTTCTTATTTTTATTTTATTTATTAAGAAAATACTCTTACAAACTCATACCTTTAGTACACCTTTCACACATCACTTCTTTTTCACTTTAATCTTTCTACACTTCACTCATCACTTCATGGCAGAATTTTACTTCTTTTTGCTGCCTTTTGTCCTTTGAAACCCTCCAAAATTGATTAAAATAAACCTAATTCAATCCTTCTTTAAGAAGCCACACATACACTTAACTACACATTACAATTTCAGTCAAAAACCAACCAAACTCCCTCCCTCTCTCTTCCCAAATTCACGCCAGCCTTGGTAGTATACAAGCTGCCATTTCTTTTGTTTTTTTTATCTCATTTAAGTGTCTTTAAATTCCTTTTATCTTTCTATATACATCATCTCTCATTCACACCTTTAACCTTTTCTCATTCCTTGAATTTTTCCTCTCTTTCTCTCTTCATTTGTTCTTGTTCTTGCAAGAACACTTGCTGCCTTTATTCAATAAATGAGCTCCTACACATATTTCTTCAAGATCATTTGGTAAAACTCTTGTCCAAAGCTTCCATAGTTAATGTAGGTAAAGTATAGTGAGAGTTTCATGTATCAAGTGACTTTCCATAAGCTTAAAAGCTAAGGGTGATGATGCCAAAATGAAACACTCATCTTATCCATGATTATTCTCTTGTATTATTATTATTTTCTTGCTAGAAGTAGTTATATTTTGTAGATCTAACTTTTATGTAACTTTGATTATGTTTATGTTTAGACCTATGAGTTTATAGTTTACTACTATGGATTTCTTTTATATTTATGTTCATAGTAAGTGTAGATCTTGGTTTTGAACTCAAACAAAAATGGTGAAATTCGTATCTAGGCAAGACCTATATTTAAAAACCACTTTCCAAGTGTCAAAATGGAAGTTTCACTTGAAATAATGAAGGCTTAATGGGTATATATCATCAAGACTTCATTTTATATGGTTCAAAGGTGATTTTCAAAGATTATTTTTCAAAACAAAATTCTATTCTTGGATCTAGACAAAGGCCTAATTAAAAACATGTTTTCCAACTCAAAAATGAAGTTTTTGTTCAAGATATAGAAGGCTCTTAAGATAGGATATATAGGGGATGAATTTTTATAAGTTTATATGGATTTTATCAAAAGATATGTCTAAAAACAAATTTTGTAAATTCGGATCTCAACCAAGACCAATTTTTTAAACCCATTTTTCGATACCAAAATGAAGGATTTGTTTAAAAAAATGAAAGGCTTATGGAATAGGTATCAATAGGAGATGTTTTTGATAAGTAAATGGTAGATCTACTAATTGAGATTCTCAAAATAGGAAGAGATTACAAAGTATAAAATTTAAGTTTTATCATAACCTTGTGAAATTCGGATGGTTTCAAGACCATGCCTTAAAAACCCTTTTATCAATTCCGAAACTTGAGTTTTATATAAAAATGAAGAGTATAGGTCATAGATATCATCAAGTAAATATTTTCATAAGCTGAGATGGGATTTGCTAAGAAAAACATGTAGAACTAGGAGTAGAAATAAAGTAGGAAAATTTGAGTTTCTTGTCATTTTAAGAAATTCGTAATAATGGAGTTATGGTATGAAAACCCCTATTTTTCAAACTCAAAATGAAATTTTTAATCAAAGAAATAAAGCCCTTAGTGGCTAGGTATGGTTGAGCCTTAATTTTCTAAGTATTAAATGAGTTTACTTAAAGGAATCACCACACAAAAATAATTTTTACAAAATTTGGATTTTGGGATGAACCATATTTAAAAACATGATTACAAAGTGTAAAATGAGAATTTTTATTGAAAAACAAAGGCCTTAAGGAATATACATAATAAAGTCTTAATTTTAACAAGAATAAATAAATTTATCAAGGAATTTTTTTAAAAACAAGTGGGAATTGTCAAGAATACAAGACTAGCCTTGCTAAGTTGATTTTTCATAAAGTCTTACAAGGAAAATGTTTTCTAAAACTTTCTTTTATTAAATATCATCAAGAACATGTACATATATATATCTCATGACATATCATTTATGATAGTAACTTGTTCATATTACATGTATGCTTGCTTTGGATAATAGAAACTTCATGAACTTTCATGAAATCAAGTTTCTAAAGTGGTTTTTGCAACTGATTAGATCTTTTCGAAGCTTAAAAGTTTTTCAAAACTTAAATATGATATTAGAATTAGATAGATCTTTCGAAGTAGATAGAAATCGGTATATAATTTACTAAATTCCGAGTTAAAATGACCAAGTTATGGCCGTTTTATGTTGGAATTCCCCCGTAGGACGAGAATTACGAATTTGATAGTTTGTATGAGATAGAGTGGATTAGTTTTGAGTTGAAATACTCATTTGGGTATTTCTTTCCTTAGGTAATCTTGCTTTCAAGGATTCGTTGCCACCCAACTATTACGATTAAAAGACCGGAATCTATTGGACATGTGAGTTTTACTCTTATTTTGATACCTTGTTTATGCTTGTAGCTAGTTGCATTAGAATTATAGGAACAAGATAAAAACCGATATGAATGGGATGGGATAGATAATGAGAATTTGATGTATGTATGCTAAAGAATGCTAAAGAATACTAAAGCATATCGAAGCCATGAATCGATTGGATAACTGCACTATTCATATTGTTTTATTTATGTGTATGATATTGGTTGGTCACTCTAAAGAATGTATGAATAATTTGACCTAAGCAAAAAAAATAAATAAATTGGTCATGCATAGCATCGATTAGGTTACATTTGGTAGCGTGCTACTTTTACGTAGGTCGATCGGTATGGTTCAAAGTCACGTTTGGAGAATGAGACCCGGTATCAGAGTTCATTCATAGGGAAATAAAGCGCACTGGGGATATGAGCCTAGCCGAGTCGAGTGCTATAAGCCCGATGGGCTTGGGGACTAGCAGCAGGACGTATAGACTTTCAATACCATCCCTAACCCTAGATAAGGAGGGCGTAAATCCATTCTATGTATGAGTTTTGGATACCCATACATAATTGTCTACTCACGTGTTTATTCATGCATAGCACATGGATGATTTATAACTTGCTTGTTATGGTACGAAATTAAGGGAACTCTCACTAAGCTAATGTAGCTTATACCCCAATAGATATTTGAATAAACAGGTTGATGGGAGAATGCTACCTGGAGACCAAGATGGTTGAAGCCGAGTATGACTTCGGGTTTCCGGCAGGAAGTAAGAATACTTAAAGATATTAGCTAGATCTTGTGAATTGCTTTGAAATAGTTTTATGTAGTAAAATCTTTTGATGAATTGTAATTGAAGTATATTGAATTGTATTTCCTTTACATTGTTACTCAAGTTGTACCAATATAAAATGTATTACTCTGATGTGTCTCCTCCATGTGGTAAACGCCTTATACATAGTATGAAAGCCTTCGTGTGACTAAGGCGGTCATTCCTAGGATTTAATGTTGTGTACGGTGGACTGCCACGTTTAGGGTACCCTTCGGGGCGTGACATTAGTAGCTGTTCATGACCATCTTTCTTAATGTGTATTAGCCTATTTTGGTGTTTAGGGCTCTACTTACTACTATACTTTTCATTTGTTTCAAGTGTGTACTAAGATCATTATAGAATGTTTGGATCTTCATAGGTTTCGGATTCTCATTAGGAAAAATATCATAATTTCATTTCTCAATTTAGCCATCTAACCTAATGGGAAATATTTCTCTAAGAATTGTTGTGCCATTTAAGGCCATGTTATAATTATGCCTTAAGATAAGTTTAAGAACCATTATTTTGCTACAACTTTAAGGGGAAAGGAAATAGATGCGATTTTATTATATCTTTTAGAAGCATTATTACTCTTAAAGTTATTGCAAATTTTCAAAAAAAAAAAACTACTAAATCTACATTAGGATCCTGGTCTCTTAAGCAATCAAATTACCCTGATTAATGAAACATCTAAGTTATATTTGGCTTAATTTTGTTGTGGTTATCTTGTACTAAAGGTTAGGTTATGCAAAACATAATCACATATAGGGTCGATCAATCTACTATTGTTTCCATGTACAAATCTTTGCAACTTATTCTCCATAACTCCATTAAAAAAGATTCCATTGTTGTTATGTTGATCAACATTAATCAATCGATTATCTATTGGGTTGGTGACACCTTTTATTTTTCATTTTAAAGACATTTGTGATTCTAAAATTAACATGGTTGCTTGTTTCGCTTTCTCCTGATTAAGCATCACAATCTTCCTCTAATCAAGTGGATTTATGTCGTCCCATACTTCAGACTATGTGCAACTTTATCTAATAATGGAGACCTTCTCATATACATTCAACTTTCCTATATATATACGAGATCAGACCTTTCATATAAGTCATTCAAGAAAACATTATTAAATACTAAATGAATGGATAACCATCAAATTAAACCATACAATCACATAATTCACCTAGGGTTTCACAACTAAGTATTACTAAGTTACTTTTCCATTGATTTAATCAATATTACACAAGAATCGCAAAGGATATATCAGGTTTTAAGAATGCCTAGATTTCAAATTTGTACTTGGTTTACATGTGGTTACATTAATATATCAATTAAATTATGGGTATCTTTAAATAGTAAAAATTTCAAATTTAAATTGATATCTCTCTTGAAATTATCGATTACTAATCCTAGGTTGATTAACAAGAGTCTCTTCTTAATTGAAACTACAAGAGGTATATTATCACTCTATGAATTTTCACATTAGGTTTTCGTCATAATCTAGAAGATATATATCATCCTCTTTTTAAAATTACACGCAACACTCTCTAATTGTATCAATTTATTCACAAAAGTAATTTTATAATTAACTATTGTGAAATTCAATCATGAAACATACAATTATTGATTTAAGATGAACATGTAAATCAAAAAATTAGATTTAAGGAAACAATAATGAATTGACAATAATTAAGAACAAACTACATAAAAATTAAGGTTCATTAAAATCTAGAAAAAAAATAGTTTACTCTTCTATAGTTCAACAATAAAAACACAAAAATTAACATGATACATTTAATATAACAATAAAACCCCTGTTATAATGTTAATAATGTAATTTGAGTGAAGCTCAAAATCATATTTTTCGAATTAAAGTATATGTGAGTGATTGAGTCAAATTTGGATCTCCCCTTTCTACCCTTTCTATAGTCTTACATCAATTGAAATTGGAAATTGAAATCTTCTTGAGTTGGAAAACTACCTCTCTCAAGATTAGAGAGTACATTTTGAAGAATTAGCAAATAAAATCTCTCCAAATTGGAAAATGGAGTCTTCAAAAAATAGGATAGTTAAATTTCTCATGATTGGAAAGTTAAAATATGGAAATTTCCTCTTATTTCAATGAGAAATATTCTCTCTCCTCAAATTTAGGTAGCTTTCCTCGTTTGAAACTGCCTTCCAAACTTAGTAAAATTGACTTTTAATGAGACACGATCTAAGATACGATCATGTCCATTTGATCATGTCTAATTCGATACTCTTCACAAGTTCCCCCATCACGATAAGGCCACTACATAGTCATGTCACTAGTTATTTTGAATTCGGGTTGAAAGATTTCATAATCCTAGGTGCAACATAGGTATAAACTCGATCTCATGTCCACTTTGACTTCTTCAAAAATCCTAGGAAATTTTTGCTACTTTTGGCATGACCTTAGACATGGTCATGCCCTTGCTCATGTCTAATAAGAGGTTCTTCAAATCTTGTTCATTTCACTTCCAAAATATATGAAACTTGAGCAAATTTTTTCTTTTATCTTAAAGTATACTTTATAAGCCTAAAACCATATTAGAAGTTTCGCAAGTGCTACTTACACATAATTATGCATCATAATAATTGAATTAATCACATTTAATTAAACATCATTTAACATTTATCAATATTAGATAAATTTGTATTTCAGCAAAAGAGTTATCGTATTCCACAATACCAAATATTGAGAAAAACCAAACATATTCTCTTCTACATACTCTCAAGGGAGACTTATACAACTATTTATAGGTTAGGATAAATGCTAGGATTTACAAAAATATTGTGTACAATAGTACAAAGAGATATGGTTTAACCCTTGCATATTTGATGAATTAAATGATTAAAGCACGACTTTAACAAAGTGAAAATTTAGTCTTGTATCTTACTCAGTCCATTCAATAACTTACAAATATTCTTCTTTGAGTGTGTAGATGTAGAGTTCTTTCCTAAGGTAGTTAAGCACACATCACGTGGATTTCATACCTTGCACGTGACCTCAGTGCTGTTAAAGAGATGATACTTGATGAAGGGATTGCTTGGAGAGAATGACAGAGAGGAGGAACAAATATTGGAGTATCTCAAATGCACAAGTGACAGGAAATGTAGCTTAAGTAAACCTCATGTGTCAACCATACAGTCCTTAAGCAAATCGAAGTGGTGACACACTCCAAAAGTTCTCAAATAAGGACTGACTGAGTATTTATAGGCATTTAGTATGGATGGCGACTATTAGATCATGTCATTGATTAATGGATGAGATGGAGCAAGCTTAATTCGTAGTTATTCTAAATAAATCTCTCATGGGCCAAGGTCAACAGTCATCTTCTATGTGGATGAGCTAGCCTGATAAAGGTTGGAAGCAGTGGATTAGTCCATTAATCCTTATTTTGAGTTCATCAAGCTAAATCTCCTTAAGCCATCCCAATAACTGAACCAAACTTACTAGGCCATGTTACCTAACTCGCGAGTTAAGCCAAAATAATTAGATATTAATTTTATAATTTCAAGCCCATTTACATGGTGCTAATTCGAAGTATAAAATTGATTAAAACTTCCAATTATCATCAATCACCTCCAATTTCTTCGAAATACAACCAGATTTCTATAATTTTTTAAATCTTTCTCTTAATTCCCTGAAATAGAAACAATATCAATTTACGTAATAAAATCCCTTGAAACCCCATTAAATTATCCATAAAACAGATAATAAAACGATTCATCAACTAATAATCAGGACTAAAAGAGTATTTCTATGGTCTTCCATGCTGCTTGTGCTTGTAATATAATGGCACTTTACATTAAGACGATTTGTGTTCGTAGAGTTTTGGGCATCTATTGCATGCTTATGTCGTTTGTATAGTTGTACGAAAATATTATGAGCAAAGTGAAATTATCTTTTCTAGCTTAACTTATGACTACTTGGATCAAACCAATGAATTGTTATGTATTATATATTTGTAGCTTTACATTTAAAATTATTAGAAGTCATCATTGCTACATAATAACTCTTTCAAGTCTATAGCGAGGCAAGTTTCCTTCAGCCTTATTTTTATTTTTTTATTTTTGGTCATAAGCGAGAAATATGTATACATATTAGCCATTGTCATATACAAAAGACGACGTTGACTCAAGCGGGTCAACATCCATACAATAAATTGAGTAGCTTCTGGAGATGGGAAGGGGGGTTACACCACCAATCCGTAGGACACATCCCTCTCCTCGTCATAGAAGCTACCCAGTCAGCTACTCTATTAGCTTTCCTAGAAATGTGAACAATAGAAAAAATATTCGGTATCGCTATTAGATAGCTCTTGATTTTAGCTAGATAGGGTTTTGTTGCCCAATGCACCTTGGAATTATTTCCCAAACAAGCATTGACAACAGAAAGACAATCGGATTCCAATTGCACCTTTTCCAAACCCATATCTAGAGCAAAATCAATTCCTATCATGACAGCTTTGCCTTCAATTTCCTCTGCATTGATTCCCGTACATAGCATCGACCTGCCACAAATTAATTTTCCCCAATGATCTCTTGCCACAACACCCACTACTGCCCTCTCTCTTTCAGTTGTCCACGAGGCGTCCACATTGATTTTCATAACCGTGGGTGAGGGTTTTGTCCATCTCTCTCTTCCATTTACCACAGCTTCACTTCTCTCGCATGGATCTTCTGACTGGGCTTTAATCTCTTTGACCAGCGTTTGTGCGTGGCTCAGAACTCTTAGAGGCTCAATTTTTTTCCCCTCTATTACTGCTTTACATCTCTCCACCCAAATGCACTAAGCTGTAGCTCCGATTTGTATTTCCATCTCCTTGGTTAAACTTCCACTGCATGCTACAGTTTGATCTACCCAGTCGAGGAAGGAGCCCACGGCTTGATGGTTGATTCTAATACCTAGACTTCCGAACCATATCGGCTTTGTCCATTCGCAAAGGATTAGGGCGTGCTCTGTACTCTCCATGTCTCCACAGATCTGGCAAGTCGGGTCGGGTAATATTTTCTTCCTCCACAATTGATCTGCTGTAGGTAGCGTGTTTGATCCTATTCTCCAAAGAAAGTGTTTTATCTTGGGTAGGGTTTTGGCTGTCCAGATTTTTTTCCATTGCAGATTGGAAGTGCTCCTGGACGATGAGGCTTGGGTTGAGATGGTTTCTCCCATGGTGGACTTGAGGAAGGTGTAGACCGAATTCACAGAGCAAATCCCCTCGCGATGGTGTGGCCATATCAGGTTGTCTTTCTGATGGAGACTGCCCAGAGGTATCTCTTTTACGCTTTGCCATTCTTGCTCTGATATCCATTGCTTAATTTTGTTTGTGTCCCATAGTCTTGTAGCTGGGTTTATTAAATCTTTCACGAAAAGATTTTTTGAGCCATTAGGACTTCTATAATTTGGGGTAGCTCCTGGTACAGTAGGTACCCAGTGGTCTTTGAAGCATCTGATCCTTTCCCCCGATCCAACCTGCCAAATTCCTTCTTTGAATAAGACCTCTTTCCCTTTCAAAATGCTATTCCATGCCCAAGAAGGTCTTCCTCCCCTAAGAGCATCTCTGAAGTCTTTCTGCCGGTAGTATAAACCTTTTAGAATTTTTACCCATAGTTCATTCGGATTTTGTTCTATCCTCCAGGCCAACTTCGTTAGGAGAGCTAAATTAAATAGATGCAAATCTTTGAAGCCCATTCCTCCTGCGTCCTTGGCTTTAGTGAGCTTATCCAACTACTCCAATGGATCTTCTGTTCCTCTCTTTTCTGTCCCTAGAAAAAATTTGCCATCAAACCATTTACCTCCTTGCACCATCTAATTGGAAAACAGAAATAGGCCATCGAGTACATAGGGATAGCAGTGGCTATTGACTTGATGAGCACTTCTCTTCCTGCCTCCGTTAGGTTGTTTTTTTTCTAGCCTTTCAACTTCCTTACAACCTTCTCCTTTACAAACTTTAGGGCCTCGAATTTAGATCTCCCCACAGCATTGGAAGGCCTAAGTACATCCATGGGTTGTCAGTGATGTCATTCCCAAATCTTGCTTATTCATTGTCTTATCAAACTATAGTGTTCTTGCTGAAGAATATACTTGATTTGTCTATATTGATTCTTTGACCTGAAGCTTGCAATATCTTTCCATTAAGTTTATCAGCTTCTCATTCTGTTAGCTTCGCTTCCATGAAGAACAAGGAGTCATCTGCAAAGAACAAATGAGATAGGGTAGGGCATGAAGGTTTCATAGTTAGCCCTGAGATAACCCCATTGTTTTTATTAATATCTATTCCTTTTGATAACACTCAGCAACTAGGATGAACAAGTATGGTGATAAGGGGTCTCCCTGCCTTAGTCCTCTGCTAGGCTTTATGTTTGCCACTGTTTTCCCATGAAGAAGAATATTGAATTGTACAGTAGTGACACAATTCATTATCCAACTAATCCATTTAGACTCAAAGCCATACTTATGAGCACTTTTTTTAAGAAGCCCCATTCGATCCTGTCATATGCTTTGTTCATATCTACTTTTAAAGCACAAAACCTTTTTTCCTTTTTTTTTTTGTTTTTAAGAAAATGGAAAGCTTCATGAGCGATGATGATATTATCATGAATCGCTCTACCCGAGATAAAAGCACTTTGATTTTCAGAGATGAGCCTGCCAAAAAAGGTTTCAATCTATTGACCAGAATCTTAAATGATTTTGTACAAAAAGTTACACAAACTGATAGGCCTAAAGTTAGATACCAAATGGGGATGTTGGACTTTAGGGATGAGAACAAGATCAGTATGTTTAGGTCAGAGTGGAAGTTACCTGTGCTGAAAAAATCCTTGACTGCATCCGAGACCGTCTTCCCAATGATAGCCCAAATTTTTGATAGAAGACCCCCGAGAATCCGTCAGGCCCTGGAGCTTTTAGTCCCCCCATTTGAGCAACAGCATCCTTTATCTCCTCATCTTCTACCATTTACACAACTCCCTGTTCATATCATCAGAGACACAATTACTAATCCAATTCACACATTCATCATGTGGCTCCTCCCCCTCTGAACTATAGAGCTGGCTGAAATGATCAATGAATTCTTGGGCAATCAAATTCTCCTCCTCCAACCATTTCCCCTCTCTATTTTTGATCTTTAGAATTTTGTTTTTTTTTCTTCTTAATAAAGTGGATTGATGGAAGAAGGAGGTGTTCCTGTCTCCATATTTGAGCCAATTGATACGAGACCTCTGATGCCAGTACTTTTCCTCTCTTTCCCATAACACATTCAGTTCTCCGAAAAGCTTGTTCTTCCTCTAGGTCTACTCCATTTTGTTCACTTTGTACAATCCCCAATCTTTGCAAAACCCTGTCAATTTGCTTCCTATTGTTTGGGAAGCATCTAGCACTCCAGTTCATAAGGTTCCTCTTGCAATCATTTAGGTTCAGATTTAGAGTAGACCAATGATCACAGCCATTCCTCCTCCCCATGATTGTTGGATTACCCCTGTGCATTCATCTGAGGACAACCACATATTTTCAAACTTGAACTTCCTTGGCCTCCTTGTATCTTCTCTAAACAAGCGCATCAGGAGCATAGCATGGTCTGAAGCATTGGAAGGAATGTGTTCAATGTTACTTTCCGGATACTTTCAATCCATCCCATAGAAGCCAGCCCCCTATCAATTCTTTCCCTCACCAAGTCAGCTGTTTCTCTCTTGTTGCTCCAAGTGAACTTAGGACCACTGTACCCAAGTCTTCCAGGGCCGCATCCTCCACAAAGCTCCTAAAGCCATTCTTCGTTCTTCTGTCTGCCTTTCGGCCTCCTTCTTTTCATGATCATAGAGAATTGCATTAAAGTCTCCAATGACTAGCCACTCCTTGTGGTCCCTCGAGAAATTTATAAGATGAGTCCATAAATTTTTCTTTTGCATATACTCCGTGCCAGAATGAATCCAGGAGACATGACCCAGTCTAGTACCATCTTCCCAAAAAATTTCCGAATCCACAAAAAAACAGACTGTTGCAGAACAACAATGCTGAGGCTATCATTCCACCACAGAGCTAGGCCTCCAGCAAGGCCCCTTCGGTTGACATAGAAACTATTACCAAAATGAAACTTAACTCTTAAGTTCTCCAAGAAACTTTCTTTATTCTTTGTTTCCATAAGGAAGACAATAGAGGGGTTGTATTTACATATTAGGCCTTTAAGGTTTCGAACTGTCTCAGGAGACCCAATCCCTTGACAGTTCCAACATAGGAAACTCATGGTTCCCGTGTGGCTGTTGAAGGCCAGCCACCACTGCCCTAAACTCATAGCTCTTGATCGGAACATCGAACCATTCTTTGTCATTTATGCTGGAAGATGAATTCTCCTCATCCACGATCATTCTTTTTCCTTGTTTTTTCCTTTTACCACCACTTGTTTTTTCCCTGTTCTGTGTTTCCCTGGATTCCTATTTTTTTTGTGATGATTCTGTTGGCCATCGAACATTCCTTGCTGCTATCCTCCTCCTCCAAGTCCATCCTCTCTTTCTGCATCATATGGTTTGTGTACGTCCCCTTTCATTTTCTTTTGGCTTTCCTTTTCCAAACGTCTCCTCCTCTTTTCAAAGAGAGCCTTTCCATATTTTCATGGAGTTTAGTAGGCGCCACAGAATCTGATAAGGCCAAGAGGGTCTTTTCGAAAGGAGCTTTGCCCTTTACTAGCTTGCCTGTAGACAGATTAACTTCCAAATCACATTCCACTACATTTTTTCCAGGTCATGAAACTTTAGGATGGTGGCCTGGGAATTACATCTTGGGGACAGGTGTGGGGAGAACTGTTTAGCAGGATGTCATTCAGTTGTGACCAGTATCAGGATGGATTATGTATTGTTCATCGGGTATGTTTATTTTAGGGGTGGGATTTGAAGATTTAACAGGGTGTGGATTGAAATCTTGTTCTTTTGTGTTTTGAGGGGGTGATGGCCTTGGGGATGGGGAATGCGGTCTCAGACTCTCAGGTTAACCATAGAAGATGATGGGAGACATGCTCATTCCCACAATGTAGAGCATATTCTCCTTGGACTGGTTTTCATCTTTTTTTTCCTCTTTTTGATTCCTCCAGTTCCTTACTCCATTAGCTCTCAACCCCTGTCCTATTCCTTCCTCCCCAGCTTTCTCAATTCACAGCTCTTACTTTGATGCCCCAACTTCCACAGTTAAAGCACCAATCATTTATCCTTTCATACTTTAGGAAAGCCCTATACTTCTCCCCTTTGCCGTTGTTTATCCATATGCTTGCTTTCAAAGGCTTATTAATTGGAACTTTTATTCTGGTTCTTAGGAAGGTCCTTCTCTCTCCCTTCCCTGAAGAAAGGGGCTCCACATCCACTACATTTCCTATTTTTGATGCAATCATCCTGGCCCCTGCTATCGACATATGGTTCAACTTTAGCCCATGTATTTGTACCCAGCAAGATATGGTCCATCGGGATCTCTTCCATTTTCAGATTCCCTTTCCATTCTTCCACCACCATGCAGTGTCCCATCACTGACCAAGGACTTTCTTCCAACAGCTGCTTCAAATGAGTGCTTGTTCTGAGATTAATGAGGTACATATTTGCTTCAATGTGGTTGATAGCTTTAATTCCATAGCTTCTCCAAGTTTTGTTCAGAATATTAGTCACTGCATTTTTGTTTAGAGACCTGTCAGTTATGATCTTGGCCACAGCCAAGGTTTCTTTATTACTGTTGCTGTTATGCAAACTCTTCTGGATCTTCTATAATAACTTCTTCTTCCGATTGGCTATCATCAGGAATATGGTCTGTTGATGCAGCCATGGATCTGGACAAGAAACAGCTGGAACAAGTAAAGAAGGATAAGCAAGCAACAAGGCAAAGCCACAGACAGAAACCAGAAGCAGTTACAAAAGACCACAACGGGGCGGGATGGATAGATCATAAAGGAAAGATGGGAAAAAGGGTCACCGGAGGGACAAAGAACACAACAAACGCCAGAATCAAGGCAGAAAAACAAAGAAGAAAGGAAACAAAGCTATTACTTTTAGAAGAGCTTGTGTTTTTTTTTTTTTTCCGGCACTTAAAAAATTTTTTTTTTTTCCAAACAGTACAAAAGTCTGAGACTAATCACATAGACAAGACCCTACTGTTCATAGATTTCCCCCAGATTTGGGAAAAGTCATCAGAACAGAGGATAACATCCAAAGATGTAAAATCTCTCCAACAGAGAGGAAAAACTCTCCAACAGAGAGGATAGCTGTGTGTACTCCTTCAGCCTTATAAAGAACAAAAACATAGCTGCACATGTGTTTTTCCAAACTGCATCTTGCTATGTGGTCAATGCTCTGACTAATGGAAATTAAGTGGTACCATAGGGCAATGGTGTTCATATAATAAAGGTTTAGGGTATGATTTGAGAAGGTTGGAAGTTAAATGATTACAAATGAAATTGAAAATGAGAAATTTTAAATTTTCAATGACTGCTTCTATGTGTTTTTTAAGAGATATCGTACATATATATATATGGTATATATGTCCACCCTGTACCCTTGTTCACTAAGAAACAGCTGACAGTACTATTGCTAAAGTTTCATCACGTATCACTTCAGATAATAACCTTATACTTTATATTATATTTTATACTTTTGGGATAAAGAAAGAAGGATAATTTGACATAGACGACCATTTTCTTGAAGTATATTTTATCCCATATATGCATTCAGATGCTTAGGATTTTCCATACAAATACCCTGCTTATTAGAGAGGATCCATTTATTCCTCACCCTTTGACGAAAAAACACTTTGCGAAATTAAAGTTACCATAATTTAAATATCTTCTCTCTTTGTATTGATCCAGTCCTGTCTTTTGACTAAGCATTAGTAAGCCAGGAGCCATACACTATATCTAGCTCTACTGCTTTTTTATGTTATGGTATTCTCTTAAAGAATGGCATATAATACTTATTGAATCTTTTCTCATGTTATAAATATTTACCAAAAGACCAAAATAAGTTTTCCTGATAATGAACTTATTAACATTTCATCATTAGTAATATCTAAGCCATGATTATTTTCTTCTCCTTTCCAGTGTCCTCGTGCAAGCTTATATCAAACCATGAAGACGTCAACAATCCTCGTCATTTTTCTCGTGCTCACTTTAACCTCGGCGACTGTGCATGTTGATGGACGAATTCTGAGAGGGATTACCGGAAGTCGTCGAACAGACACCACAACTAGTCAAAGGGATAGCCATGGATTTGATGATGACGGTGATGAATCCAGTATTAGCGAGAGGCATCGCCCCTACTTCTGCCTCAGAGAAGATCCAGCAGATCACGATTGTTTTCTTGACGCGGACGACGTCCATGTTCGTATACCATGATCCATGTGATGTGTGCGTGTGAACGCAGTAAAAGAGTGGTCGTGTGTGCTTGTCACTTGAATATAAATAGGATAAAACATGTTCCCAACGTCAAACAAGGGACAAAGGAACATAAGTAAAATGATATATAAATAAAAAAGATGGCTAATTTATTTGTTTTTGTTGTCTTATGTGGACTTTGTTTACATTAATTAATTAAATTTATTAATAGAAAATTATACTACAATGCATATTGTACATATAGAACTATAAAAACGATTATAAGCAAAAAAAAAAAAAAAAAAAAAATACATTGTAACGATTTTACAACCCTAACAAAACTTAGCTACTATACTTATAGAAAAGCATATTTGGGAGGGGAGAAGCCGAGAGGGTGGTGGAAGAAACCAACCTATATCCATATACGAAAAATTTTATTTTTTGCATAAAGGATTTGGTTTTCCCATTTATATGGGATAAAATTTTAACAAGCATTCAATTTTTTTCAAGTATTTTCGCATAATTTGCAAAATTAAGTTTCATGAGGGTTTTTTTTTTTTTTTGACCCTGTAGATCATGTATTTCAGCACATGGTAATACGATAAATATAGTATTAATACACAAACTAAAAAATACGAGGATCTAAAGATCAAATCTAAAAACTAATATATTATTAAATAAATAATATGGATAACGTTAACCCAGAAAAAACCTTTATGCAATCAAATACTCCAGCTTGGACACATCTCATATTAAGATGAAATATAAAATTGAAAAATAAAAGGGTAATCCTAGATCTGAGAACAAAAATCGATGTGACTTCATTAGTTGGTAGTGAAATAACTGTTAATTTTTAAATCCGAATCATGACTCCATTAGTAAAATCACCATTCACACTGATTGAGTTATAGGACAGCCAATATATAAAAATAACTACTTGAGGCTGTCAGAGTCAAAAGCTCCAAAATGGAAGGCATAAACCAAATGAAAGCATTCGATTTTTAATCTTCGAGAAGTTTCCATGCTACAAAGTAGGGCCGAAATGAGTAAAATACGGCTGGGGACTTGGTTCATTTTAAAAAATTGATTAGGAATGCAATGCGTTTGAATAGATGATATGAATCCGGAATCCAACCCACTATTCTATAAGGCTTATAAAAAACAATCCTATGATCCTATAAGGCTTTTATACTATAACTAGACCCATTCAATAAGGTTTGCTTTAAAACTCGGAACCTGTTTGACCCGCCCAATTATGTTTCTCCTTTTTTTCCCCTACCTAGTTTTTAAATTTAAATCATAAATTCCAAAAAAGCTGTTACTTCTAACACATATTTCTTATTCAAGGAAAAAAGAAAAGACGCAGGTAGAATTGATAGAATATGTGGCCACATTCATTAATCACCCATTTAAATTAATAAGCATACTTCATAAAATAGTGAACATTTAAATACATAAATATATTACTTGTTATATGGAAATTTGTCATCACGTCTCATATAGAAAACTTAGAGAAAGACGTAACATATTAAGGATAGGTTAATTTTAGGAATGTCTTCATTTTTTTAATTTTAATTAACAAAAGTACTGAGTTGGTTATCTATTGGGTATCTTATAAGATCCAAACCCAGCCCTTAAACCCTATAGACTTTCTAGTAAATCAGGAGGATCAAGAACCCTATAACGGCCTGTCTAGTTATATCCCTAAATATGAAGCTTAGATTTGAGTTGAGCTTTTTATCAAGTAAAAATTTAGGCTCAAGCTCGTCTTATTTTAAGGTTAAACATGCCCCATTGAGAAATTGAGCTTAAACTGATCTAAGTATTTTATCAAGTCTAAAATTCAAACTTGATCTCAAGATAATTGATGTTTACGTTGAGTTCGAGGTTGACTCCTTCTTCCATCTAAATTTTTCATATCTTGATTTTTCTTAGATTTTAAAGTAATAGATAAGAGCTACAAAACATACATATATATACACAAATATATAATAGCGATTAAATTTTTTTTGTTTTAATCTATATATAATATATCAAAAATATAAAACATATATGCCTACTCGAGCCAAGCTAAATTCGAATAACTCATGAGTCGTTTGATTTGTTTGCAACCCTATTCGAATCTTGTGGCTTCTTTCTTTTTTATCCATATGGCATAAACAAAGTAAATTAAAATATTCAATTTTTTTACCGAAAATTTTCTTCTTCTTCCTTTTTTTTTTTTTAAGTCACCTAATTTCCTTAGGATCTTATACAATATATCGTAAGCCAAAATAACTAAGCAGACTAAATAAATTGCGATGCCACGCGCTTGATGCTTGAGCAATTGAGTTAACTAGATATGATATTTGCTCTCTTCTAACTATATTTTATTTTTCATATACATTTATTACTTAATAAATAAGTGTAATCATAGATGGTGATATATTTTTAACATATAATATTGATAAAGAATTTATAGATTTAAGTTGGAAAAAATAAAAGTTACTGTAAGAACATTTACATCCCCGTGTGTTCTTAAAATGCCACATAAGCATTTTAAGGATCTCTTTTTTAAAAAAAATCTTACCACTTTATTTTTATATTTTTTTTACATGAGCTTATTCATATCTTTTTAGGCTTTGTGAAATTTCATATACTTTTAAATAATACACTTAACAAAATAATATATATGTATATATATATATAAAGATGTGAAAAATCTTTCTTTTGGGGGTCATCGGTGAATGATCTCTTCCTATTGGTAACGACCTCAAATAATCAGCTCCTTGGCATGATCATCCATGCTAAGAAACCCCAATGAAGATGTTCTAAAAAGTGTTAAACTTCTAATCGTATCAATGGTTTTATTTCAAACATTTGAGAATGTACCATTTAACACTTTTATTTTAAACATTTTAGAATGTACCATTTAACAATTTTTTAGGAAGTTTAAGACTATTTGTAAGGACTAAATGTGTCCAAGAACTGAAAACATAAATCCACCATATATTATTTAACTCAATAACAATGTAGAATTGACTACTAAAATTAATAATCGAATAAATTATATCAGAAGGTCTTAATATTTAGAGATGAGTTTATTTAATGTCCCAACATGTGAAAAAATATCTTTTGAGTTTTAATTAAATATTTTTCTGTTAACACGTGTCAATAGAGATCTTAATTTTAAGCTACTCAAATACATTGAGACCTCAATTGACTCAGTTTTTTAAATATTAGGATCTCAAAAAACAAATTTATGGTGTGATTCAGTTATGTCCAGTTCAGTTCGTGGTTTTGTTGGTTTTTTCATAGCCTTAGTAGAAACCTAAAAATCACTAATGTAGACAAATTCATCAATTTATATGTACATATATGTGTATATATATATATATATATATATTTCTGACTTACTGCAACGCAATTTTGACAATTAAGATTTAGACTTAGATTTCACTTTTTAGATATTGCAGAGATGCAACCCACTATTTGAAATGCATAATATCATCAATGCAAATGATTATAATTTGTGAAACATAACACTCTTAAATTGAAACGCACTATATGTGGCACGTATCAACAAAGGATGACTTTATTTCTTGTTGCCAAAATGGTAATTGTTTCAAACTATGTTCATCGTCTATTGTGCTGTTAGGAGCACAATTTAAATGCAACATTCAAATTAGTGTCTCGTTCCATTAATTCGCTCCACTTGCTACTTCATCCCTACTTAATGCTCTTGTACACAGCATAACCCCATGTATCGATGGCCCACTAAGTCACCACAACAATCTTTGCATCTAATATGATCACATCGTTCAAGAGGTTTGGGATCACAATTAGATTATCATTTAAGGTTTGATAGTTATTAGTTAAACTTGTAGTCACTTTACGCACACGTGTATCGAAACAATATTTATGTACCTGGAATCCACTGAAAGTCTTGGTAATATAATGTGACGCAGTCAATAATGAATTTTTTTTTTTTTTTTGGCCATAGGTCAATAATGATTTAATCAATATTTTTTCAATATCTTGTAATAGACTTAAATTGGATATTTAATCATATTCCATTAATATCTTTTAATAACTTTTTTTGAGTTATCATTAAAAGAATATATTTTGAATATCATTTAATGTCATTCAATAGGATTAGATTTTTTTTTTTTTTCTTTTTGGCAGGTTTCAGACTTACCTATAAATGTATGCCCTAGGACAATAAAAAAATTCACTTATCATATTTTTCTTTTGGTAAAATTTCAGAGCATCATTGCTCTTTTTCCAAATTTCGAATTCATCGTAGAATTTCGATTTTTGATGCCATTAGCCTAGGTATTCTTAGAATCAATAGGCTTTGAAGATCTCAAGATAGTATTCATACACAAATAAATGGTTTGTGATAAACCCTAATTCAATTTCATGCCATACGCTACGTCAGATTTGTACCAAAGCTATGTTCACTCTTGGAGTGTTATGGCACAACATAGGCAGACTAATCCATGACATGTGGTGAATGAGATCTATGATCATGATGATCTAGATCAGAGAATCAAAAAAATGATTGACAAATGACTAGATGCGGCTCTAGAACATCCATTGGATGCAATAATGGATCGACTTGTTGTCACACCTCGAGGGGTACCCTAAACGTGGCAGTCCGCTGTACACAATACTAAAGCCTAGGAATGACTACCTCAGTCACGTAAAGGCTTCCATATCATGTACAAGGCGTACATCACAACTAAGGCAACGCATCGAAGTAGCGCAATTTATATTGATAATAAATAAGTAACAAGACAAAGAGAATACTTATCATAAAACATAAACATATTAAATTACAATTCTTAGGGGTATATCCCTCTATTGACTTCAAATAAATATACATCTTAGAATCAACATAACATTAATCATATAAGTCTTTATATAAAGAACCTTACAAAATTACTCCATCTTATGATTCCATTTCCTTCAGAGAAGTTTATCATCCTTCCATGACTTCCTTAACGTCAGGACCCTCAATTTAAGTCATGGGTATTGTCACGCCCCAAAGGGTACTCTAAACGCAACAGTCCACCACACTCGATACTTAAACTTAAGTATGACCACCTTAGTCATCCCATAAGTTTACATATCGAGTGTAAGGTGTGCTTTCACAACTTTTAGGATCACACTTTGATTCGGGTAGTCTTAAGAAAGCATACATAGCATTAAGAATATGAATCACAACAAGATAACTAGTTAAACTTTACAAAAGCTAAGGGGGCATACCTCCGCCAAAATAACAGGAGTCTACATCGTTTAGCTCCACTTACATATATTTGAATTTACATTAAAAAGATTTTCCTAGAAGTCCACGCCTATACTAGGTCCCGACTTCCTCAAAAGCTCTTTAATCCAATGTGATAAACCTGCACAAAATGTCCTCTCAGAACATCCAAAAATAGGAACACTGCAACAAAAACTGTTGGGGTATAAGCTAATTGCTTAGTGAGATTCATTTTCCAAGTAACATACTCGATCAAGCTAAAATATCTATACAAGCAAGTTATAATTAAGCAACCATATGAATGCACAAGCAAATGAGCAAGCAAGCATATAACTTTCCGGTAGTCATATGTGAATGGCTTTACGCCCTCCACTCGGGGTTTGGGGTAGTTCATAAGTCATGCAACTACAATTCCAATGTTGGTCCATAAGACATGCAACCATAGTTCCAATCTTAAGTGGGGTGCTCCATAAGACATGCAACCACAATCTTAATGTTGGTTCATAAGTCATGCAACCATAGTTTCATTTTTGAATGGGGTGGTCCATAAGTCATGCAACCTTAGTCCCCTTCATTAAAGACCCGCTGCCTCCCAAATACACCTTTGTCCCACCATAGGTATACTTGACAATGATATGTGACTTACTACGTGATATGCATGTACAATTTATTCATATAATCATGGTATATTAATTAGATAATTTAAAAGCTATCATACCGATTTCAGACACTCCAATTCTATACTAGCTCGTACAAGGTTATTGCAACAAAGCTCGCCTCGATATACTTATCGTTCATTCATGCAAGTTTAGATCATCATTCAATCACAATTTTATCTTTTCCTAAGTCTAATGCCACTACTACTACAAGCACATCCAAGAGCATAATTAATTGAGAAATGAACTCACTTATCCATGTAGTGAAATCCACTAGTCGTAATAGTCCTCGGGAAGTGGTAACCCGCCCTCCAATTCATCTAAGTAAAAGGAATACCCTCAATGAGTATCTTCTAAGAAGTTTTATTAAACTTAACAATTTTATTTACTAAGTTCGTCAATTTCCGCCTAAGTTGAATCCTTAACTTAAAAAGGTCATATCTAACTCATTTTAACTCGGAATTTAGCTTATAATATACCGATTTATACCTACTTCGAAAGAGCTATCTATTTCTAAAGTTAATTCAAACATTTAAGATCATTTAGGGGTCGGAAACATACTGTACAGTAGGGTTGCGAAAATCTAAGATTTGAGCCTTTGTGAAAAATTTGCTATATCTACTCTATTTAACTACTTAGACCAACTCATTTTAGTCCTAAACTTGCAAGGAGGTTCTCAAAACAAAATTAAGAGATTACACACTTATCTAATACCAAACATAAAGTTCAAATGAAACTTCTAAGAATCCATTTTCATAAAACCAAAATTTACAAGTTAAAACTCATTGTCTTGTTTTGAGTCACTACAACAAAATGAGCCTTTGGCTACGTCTAATAAACGTGGCTAAACATTAATTAAACGTGACAAAAGATTTTTTATCACGTTTTTTTACACGTGACCTATAGACGTCGCGAAAGGTCCGTCGTAGATTTGATAAGTAACGTTAAAAATTGAAACGTTGCTAATGTTAGTTTGACAGCCAAATACACTTTGTTGGGCCACGTTTAAACATGGCCTATTATCATGTTTTGGTCACACTTATATGTGGCTAAATATGATTAATTTGCATCCCGCTAAATATAAAAGGAGGGAAACTTCTGATCAGCGACGTTTAAACGTGGCTAAATATTTTTATTAGTAACGTGTAAACGTAAGTAAATTATGTAATTGGCGATGTTTAACCGTGGCCATGCACAGGTTGAATAAGCTTTATATATGTTTGTTGGACAACAATGGCGACTTATAAACGTGACAAATCTCATATTTACCGCAATTTAAACGTGGCTATTCTAATACATTGGTGACGTCTACATATAAATATTTAATTAAAATAGTAATTTCTAAATGTGTTTGTTATTTTAATTTAGCGATATTTACACATGATTGTTCTTGTTAAGAAGAGATTAATGTTTAACTCGGTTTGATTTGGCAATATATACTTGTTTATTATGTAATATATACACAATTAGCAATATACACCTGTTTGATCACAATATAATTGATACCTGCTATTACTTCTGCATATGAAATTTATGTATAAATAAATATCACTAATACATTTTGGAGCATACAATGCGCTCAATTTATATTAAGATCTAATAACACAAAAACTACTCAAAGATCACCATGACCATCCTTACAGTAAAGAAAAAAAACACTAAGCAATATTGTTTAGTGTGTCCTTAGAAGAAACATAAGTATAAGCTCAAAATTATAGCAAAATGAGCATGTGTACACGCTTCATCACATTTGACCCCATTCGTGTCAATTTGTTCAGTAAAAAAAAAAAAAGCAAGAAACAAAAAACCGAGTCTTTAATTTTTTTCCTCACTATCGTCACCATGCAACAGACTTAGAGAAGGATCTCTTTCATTTGGATTTGCTGCCATGTAATATATGGATACAATTATTGCAAGATTCAAAACCATTAATAAGTCTATGAGAAAAAACACATGACAACTAACCTGAACTCTTGTCTTGCATAGTTGCATGCTTTAAAGATGTACCTGTGATGAATATAATGGATAATACTAAGTTTTTTTTTAAGCTAATAAATTAAGGAACAATGCATTAAAACCAAATAGGAAATGTACACACACGCCAATAATATTAACCAGAATTATCAGTAACTAGCAACTTGATTGGACAATAAAGAATATTTAATGCTCACTCAACTTCATGCCACCTTTAAGGAATTAAATCTCTTCCACCATGGAGGATTTTTAGCATAAGTGCAGACATTTCAAGCATAATAACACCTTGTACAGACATTTCATTGTGCAGTGGCAAATAAAAACCAGGGCAGCACCTATTTCATAGCCCGACCATATGTGTATTTAGTTGTATGTTGTCTACAGCTCAATAAATAGCCAGCTACAATCATTCCTTGATTCGCGATAGCAATGTCTTCTCTCTTAGATATCATATCGATATCCTAACATTGGAATCACAAATCAAGTCTCACAGGAATGTCTCCATATTTTAGACAATAATCTCAATATGTTACATATATTGAAATTAATAGCAGTACATCTATAGTTCTAAGGTAAAGAACAGAATCCCCACGAAGAAACATCATAAGTTAATGCAATCACCATCCATAACAAAAACATGATTTTTTTTTTTCCTTTGCAAAGACATGAACATGAATTTATTTGCCATTAAATTAATGGGACATGCATAATAATACAAATGAACTCGATGGAATCAGTTAGTGTACAGGTGATATAATGATCACTTTTTCTTTGATTAAATTATAGCCTAGAAAAATAAATTAACAGCAAGTATATCTATTGTAATTTAAGTTTTACTATGCTAGAAGTAATATCAGAGTAAGACAGATTCCTCCACCTTGCATTATAAGAATTTAAGAATATGAATGAATAAAAAAACTCAATGTAGTATGTTTCATATCAACTTATAAGATATATGAAGTAACAACAAACTTTCTTGTCTATACATTTTCATCGATGGATTGTACATAAATACCGTCTTTTAATAAAGGGAAAAAAATCACAATCGATATTAGCTAAAATCTGGCTCTTCAAAATTCAGAATTCGTAAAAAGAAATAATTAATTTATATATGTATCTATAGATATATAATTTATAATTTGAGAATTACCTTTGAATAGTGACCTTTCTTCACATATTCCTATGCTAAGACTAACGTGAAATCATACCTTCAGACTAAATAAGCTTTTGAGGAAATTAGAAAACATTGCAGAGACCACAAGAATTCTGAAAAGTTATTAGATTTGGACCGATAGATTAGAAAGGAAAAAAAAAAAAAAAGAAAGTAAACTTTACCTTGATGAATGAATAGGTTGTACAAATTCTCAAATTTATTAAAAAATGCAACCAGGATATCTTTCGTTGTAAACTAGTAAGCAACTGACAACAGATCTCTCGAAACAGCATTGAGGCAAATGGATGTTTTTCCATTGTGATTACCTTGGAAAATAGACAGTTCCTATCACCAATTCCTGGAAAATTAAATTCCTTAGCCATATGATATTAAAAAAAAAAAGCTGGTTCATAAAAATGAAGAGCATTCATGGTAATCATCTAGACTATTTGGAATGGTGTTTCCTTTGCTCTACTAACTAAAAAATTCTATATTATCTAAAGTAGAAATGGATTTTACCACCTTCAGGAGTTACCCAAAACTAAAAACCTCATCCAATTCCTCTTCATTTAGAACTTTAGAAATTAATTAAAAATTAAATTAAACAAAAGCATAACTTCTCATTAAAGATTATACCACAATAAGAAGACAAATGACACATCAACTGCTAAATGTAAATGGGCGGACGGACAAAATACACACATAACTTGAGCTGTGAAGCACAAGGATCAACTCGTCTAGAAGTTTTAAGTCCATAAATTACAAATATAAAATTTTAGCACATTTATATATGTGTAGGTTTTCTAAATTCTTATCAAACTTCAACGCTTCCAAAGGATCAAATTAATCATAAGGGAATGACATCCCAGGCTATGAGATCGGGCAGCAAATTATGTCTTTACCCATTCAAGTTTGGTTCTATGAAAGGCAACTTATGGAACTGCTAAATACTTTCATTTTTGAAACACAAAAGGAAATCCCTGACAAACCAGTGGTTGATAATCTTATTCCCATAATATTAAAAAGAACAACAACAGACTGACATGAACATCGAAACCCCACAAAATGGAACTCCAAATAACCATAAAAAATTCATTAACACAGGATCAACAATTGACACCTATGCACACTCATAAGTAGCCCTCACTTTGTTATTAAGATACATTTCTTTTCCAAGGAAAATGGAGATGATGATTACACATCTTTTCCAAGGAAAATGGAGATGATGATTACACATCTCATAAATATATATATATATATATATATATATGCACAACAACTAAATTTTCTCCCACTAGCAACATAAATCACATATAAATATGAATAGTATAGCAGTGATGCCAAAAGACCACTTAAGGAAAAGGTTCTCTCAAAAAAAGGAAGGCAAACCTCATCTACAATAGCAACAACAATTTCATCATGATAGCGGTTATCCTAGCTATAAAGGATGCAATTAAGTGTATCTGACCATACTTTCCTTTGTATTACCAACAGCAAATTGATTAATTAATCAATGTTTATTTAGTAATATATATATATATATATAAAGTTTTATGAGATATCCAGGAAAAAATATATATGGAAATTTAACATTTTTAGTCTTTTTATTACTAACAATTTTGGTGAGGATGAATGAAACAACAGACGTCTGAAATATTCCATAAAAGCATTATAATAAAAAATACTGCTGAATGCTAGTGTAAATAGAGTTTGCTGACAAAATAATAACCCATGGACTACTACCGGAGTCAAAGTGCAATCCCTTTCCTCATGTGTGCATTGCAATTATTGCATTAAAACCAAATAAGATTGACATTTCTCGAAGCACAATATGAACAGCAGATTCTCTATTATATGCACATGTTAAAGTTGTGATATACTCTCATTTGCTACTTTTATTGTTAAATTTGAAAAAAAAAAAAAGACTATTTGTCTATAATTTTAAGTTAGCAGATATAGATGGAGTGATGCATCCTATATTTTAATAATCCCCCAGTTATAGACCCCAACATTGATTGAGGCGCATTAGGTGAAACTAGTTAATGGTACATCAAATGAGATACAGGTAGTTTACCACTTGCCCCTTTGACACCAATTTAAATTTAATACCACAACTGATTCATGTAAAAGCTTAAAGCAGTGCAGATAATTAAGTACCATCTTATATGCATGTTTCAGTAAAATTAATTACCTAATTTTCATTCTAAGTGCTATTTTATATGTGTGTAGGAAGTAGCAAAGAGTCACTCTCAAGGGAAATTTTCAGGATACACCCAGTTCTAGGAGCTAGACCTAGATGTTTGATCTTATTAAATGCTACATAATATATATCAGAAGCCAAGAGTTATTGTAAAAATTTTCTAATTTGTATAAGTGGGGCATTGCAAGAAAAGCCTGGATTACCAAAAATAAGTCAATATTGCTGGCAAGGCGCATAGACATGTAATGCCAAACATTTAATATCCCTGAACCCTGTAAAATGAAGAAGTGGACAAAATTAAAAACAAACAATAGATAGAAGCTTAATAAAATTGCTTACTATTCAAAAAAAAAAGTCCTACTAATATTAAGTTATTAATACTGAATAGAAGAACAACCACAATTTATGCTAGGTGCACCATACCTCATCCTTTCCACAAGTGCTTTAGCTAGAGCATTCACTTCAACAACTTTCTATGCTACAAAAGCCAACTAGGGATATATATATATATATATATATATAAAATAAGAATCCATAACAAATCATACATGAGAATACCACCTTAGAGAGAAGTACCTTTCTCCACAATATGCTCGAGTTTTTAAAGTGGCAAGTGATGAAGCAAGATCATTGGCCTAGGTGTTCCTCCCATCATTTGACTCAAATATTGCCATTTGCTCTTCCTTAAAATGAAAGAAGCACATCTCATAATAGCTTATTTTAAAGTATAATTGATATTTTTGTTTTTCTTTAGGTCAAATAAGCTCGTGTACATGCATTGTGCTAAACAACTCCAGAACTTCAAAGCTTTATTACAGTAAAATTAATAAATTCCTTTATTTTGAAAAAAATTGAATGGTAAATATGCTTTTCCTTCCCTTTTGTCTATCATAGTGTAAGAGTAGAATCTATGTCCGTTATCTTATTGAATGAAGTAATAATATTATCCTTTGCTTTTCCAGTTTTAGTCATGCAACATCCTTTTATCTGTACACTAAAAAGTTAATGTTTCCTATCCTTTTTTATCAACACTATATGAGATAGGTGTGGAAGGAAACTAATTAGCATGGGCCTAGCAATGTTGGACCTTTTAGGAGCAACACATATATAGACTCTGTAGTTAACTTCCAAAGAGAAAATAAAAGCAATCTTTTTCTATCTACCACTGCTATTTCAACTAGGCAAGTTGGAAATCAACTTCAAATAAATTACTGTCATTGATGAAAAAGCTAGATCATAGTGGTAAATCTTAGTTGTCCCTTAACGATGGAAGCTAACTTTAACTTTTGCCTCAACAATAGTAATTTCATCCTTCTTAGGCTGACTGAGTGCCAAAGTTCTAACACTGTTACACATGCATTGTATAGATATTTCTAATATGGAAATAGAAGAAAAAGGTTGTACAAGCAAGCTACGAACAACTTGAAGTTTATACTGATCAATTAAATAAATGAAAGTAGCATGGTTTTTAGTCTAGCCAAGGTCACCTTATACACAATAAGCCATTGCAGATGCCAGCAATATTAATATTTCATCTAAAAACTTCATAATCAAGACAATTACCACCCAAAGATTCCACAGCAACCAAGAAAAATAAATCAATACATAATCTTGTGGGATAGAAGAGTAATTGCTTGTGCAAAACAATTGATCCACAACAAAAAGGACAGTGGTTATTTTGCATAGTTTTCATAACTAGAGTGCTAATTTCTATTTTGAAATGCTTTAGAATGAAATGTAAAATGTTCTCCAAAGTCATAATCTGTGTGCATAAAAAATATCACTAATATATACCTATTTTTATGTCTACTTGATATATGTGAGTGAGAAGACATCATGCTATAAAATGCATGCAAAGGGAACAACTTCATTTCTCTATTCCTAAATTAAGTAATATAGATAATAGGGGTAAAAATTAATGTAGAAGATAACAACTTATAATTCTCCTCTCTCAAGTGGCTAGAATAATACTCCCAATTTTCACATATTAATGAAAAGCACAAAGGTAAATACCCCACTTTACCCAAAAAAATCTTCTTAAATTCATTATAAATGACACCACGACTACTACCATCACTTCAGCTACCACCTATTGCTAAAAGCTTCCAATAATTGCAACCATTCCTGGTTGCTATAATAAGATTTGACTAAATTAAATATAGTGAAGATGAAACGAATGATCTGAGGCTTCAATTGAGAATAAACATTTTCCTGACTCGATTATGATGGTCAACAAGAATGTCCGTCTATGAGATCATGGATGTTTTCTCAAAGTAACTAAAGTATAAATGGATGATGGAATGGAGATTAATAGGGAGTCCCTTTTACCTAATAAAAATTGGGCTTCTTTATGTTTCAATAAATTGATAAGCGAGATATGAGATATGAAACTATATTGCTATGTAACAACTTCATAAAAACATAAAAAATAATTTAAGTATTTCAGATAGATTTTGATCTCCAAAAATATCATCAAGAGTACATTTTTAACTAATTGAATTTTATTTATGAAAAATCGTATAATGCCTAACTTTAAGAGATTGTAGCCTATCCCCTCAATTTTCAAATCAAAGCAATCTCTGCATCATTCACACAACGATTGTGTTATCAACAAACATGATGAAAATATAGTTAAGACATTTTCTATCATTCACATAAATATGCTAAAGCTTACCCCAGAAAGAAATAGAAAAAAAATCATTTACCCATTCTTGGACCTAGATGCAATTTCTGCTCGCAAAAGGTCGTTAGCACCGAGATGGGTATCCAAAGTGTTGAACAATCTTAACACATTGGTACCTTTTCCACTGCCAAGGACCCCCTGAAAACTCAATTACACCATAAAAATATTTTTAAAAAGCTTCTAAATAGATCTTCAAACATCAAAATGCATTCTAAAGTTCATGTCAATCAAAAATCATTTTTATAATACAAACAAAATCAGATTACTATGATAAAAAAAAAAAAAAAAAACAAGAAAGTTAAGTCATAAAATCTGGCAATTAGAACCATATTTACAAGAATGATATGCATCCTTGGATTTAAGGATTATAGAGTAGGTGACCTCACTCAAGATTTTATTGCAAACACACTGCATATATGCTTCATGGTGTTAGTCGCATAGTACAACAATCAATACGTAGCGGGAAGAAACTAAAAGGTTTCCAAGGAACAAAATCATACACATAAAAGGTAAATGAAGACTCTTAAAACTAGTGAGGATACAAAAATTCCTTAAAGAGAAGAAAAGAAAATGAACCCACTGAAAACAAAAACAACTTTAGGCTTCTTCTCAGCCATGCTTCCATTAGCTTCCTAGAGTTGCTATTGTCGCTATTATCATGGGTCCTAAAATCAGACAAGAGTGATAAATGTGGAGATGGTGATTGATTTGGGGCTAGGGTTAGGGTTTCCATTTGTAGAAGACAAAGATAAAGAAGGAGAGGGAGAAGGAGAAGGGAGAAGGGAGAAAGGAAAAAGGAGAAGGGAACGTGAAAAATGAGAGGTACAGAGAGCGAGAAAAGTAACCCTAGTTTTCTTTTCTTTTCTTTTGTGTATTATTTTATATATATATTTATTTATTTATTTTTCATTTTTAAAAGGTAAACTTAAATTCAATAACATTTATATGATATTACATAATTTATTACATTGTTTAACTTTAGATCTTTGATATTAAAACCATCGTTATAATTATTTTGAACATAGTTAAATATAACTGAACTAAATTAGGTATTTAAAAATATAGACCTAATATCCTAATAATAAATAAATTAGTTTTTTAAAGAAATTAAGATTAATAGATAAATTAAATTAGTTTTGAGGGAAGAAATAAATTTTCTTTTTAAGTTTAGTTCCTTAAAAAAATAATTTCTCCTTTCAAATTTAGTTCCTTTTTTTTTTTTTTTTGCATATGTTGAGTGAATTTAAAAAAAAGTAAACTTTATTTTATTACATTTATTTTATTTGATAATGAGAATTAGTAACGTTTACTTTTATAAAAGAGTTACAAATCTAATAACATTTTGAAGTAATATAAATTTATTCACAAACGTGACTAATAGTGTATATTTACCAACATTTAATAAACATGACTAGATTATAAAGGAAAGGCGACGTTTGCAAAATTTACAAACGTCACCATATGTTAAATTCTTGTAGTGAGTAATTCCTTTACTAAAACTTACTTAGTTCAATGAAAATAATTTTTCCTATATTATATATCATCAAAGCATTCCATTTTCAATATAAAATACTTGTTTTGAGATTTAAAAGAAGGTTTTAAAAATTGGTCTCCCCATATTTACGAATTTCCTCTTTGAAGTTTACAATGAAGACAAGACCTAAATTTTGTCTTTTACAACATTGATTTAAGCAATACCTTTTAGGAAAACTCATTTAAACTTATGAATCATTCCTTAAGATATCTATACCAAGAGCCCTTTATATTTTTGTCTAAATCTTCATTTTAAAGTTGAATGATGGGTTCCAAAAATGGGTCTTGGTCTAGATCCGAATTTTCATAAATTTATTTTGGACATATCGCTTGAGAAAATTCATCAAAACTCATGAAAAACAACCCATTACATATTATATCTCAAGAACCCTTCATTTCTTGAATAAAATCCTCATTTGTGAGTTGGAAAACATGTTTTTATTTTGGATCTTTGTCTTGATCCGAAAATACAATTTTTTTTTTTGAAAATAAACTTTGAAAATCAACTTTGATTCTTGTAAGATGGAGTCTTGATGATATACATCCATCAAACCTTCATTTTCCTAACAAAAACTTCCATTTTAGGACTTGGAAGTGGGTTTTTAAGATGGTGCCTTGACAAGTTACGAATTTCACTTTTTCATTCCAACTTGCATCTAAGATCTACTCAACATACAACCATGAAAACATAAGAAAAACTTAGTAGTAGGCCTTAACTTCTAGATCTACACATAAACATAACTAAAGCTTTATAAAACTCTAGATCTACAAGTTATCACATAAACAAGAAGATAAACAAGCCTTCAATATAACAAAAATACTAAGAACAAAAGAGATCATCATCTAGAGGAGTGTTTCAATTCTTGGCATCATCATCCATAGCCTTTTAAGCTTGTGGAGTGTCCTTTGATGCATGAAACATCCATAATATCATCCTATAACATCTTATGAGAGCTAAAAGAGGATGATTACCTTGAATATTTGCAAGAAAAGTATGTGGGAGCGAGAAATAAAAATGGTGGTAGCTTGTTCTTAAGAAGACAAGGCAAAGATGAAGATAAAAGAAAGGGAAAAAGAGAGAGGAAAAATATAGGGTTTATAAAGATGAAAGAAGGAGGGAATGAGATGCTTAAATAGAGATAAAAGTGTGTTAAATAATTGAAAAGAAAAATAAAACAATGCAACTGCAAGGGAGGGGGGGCTGGCGTGAATCTACTTGAGGTGTAGGGGGTAGTTTAGTTGAGTTGAAATTGTAATTTTGAAAGTGTAACTTGTAGCTTCCAATTCTAACTAAAAGAGACTTTTAAAATATCAAATAAATAGATAAAAATAATGAAAAGTGGCTAATTTATGGGAAATGGTCAGCTGCAATTTTGGGAAGTGGAGTGTAAGAAAAAGTGAAAGAAAACATAATAATGTGTAGTAATGATAATGGATGTGTACTTGAGATATGGGTTGATAAAGTGGCTTTTTGAATAAGAAAATATATAAAATAAATTAAGAAAAATATTTTCATTTAAGTGGCAGAATTTTTATGATTTAAATAAAATAATCAATTAAATTATTTTAGAAATTTAACAATTAAGTTACCGGTAAGAGTAAAATAAGCTTATATGAGCTATAACTGATATTTTTAAAATCCGAAAAATTATAAACTTGATATTTTTTAAATCCTTATAAAAATATGATTCTAAAAATATTAAAGTTATATTTTTAATTTTTCGAGCCCCGGGACACGCTTTCCAAAGCAGTATCCAAACGGGTTCGAAATAAGCCGAAAATAAACCAATCTGATATTTTCAATAATTCAAATATTATTACGGACTACTCTAAACACTTGAATTATTTTTCTACTCCTTGATTTACGAACTCGGGTTTGCAGGATTTAAACTGTAGGGTTTTACTCAAGATCCGTTGACTTAAGGTCTCCGATAGACTTTCCGGCTTAAGATTAAGGCTTAGGAAAACAGGGGTTTACAGGTATACCTGTTTCAACAAAATCTATAGGGATATAAGCTACAACTAGCTTAGTGAGATATTCCTTTTTCATTCGCACCATATTTTGAAATAAGTTCATTTAGATTTTCACACATATGCTATGCATACAATGCAACAATCACGTGATTACGCAAATATATAGTTATCCGGAAACCATATATAGAACGGATTTACCCCTCCGTATCGAAGGTTAGGGAATCGAGGTTGAAGATCCTCGACCTTCTACTGTTAGTCCCCAGGTCCTCACCCAGTGTTCGGTTGGCTCGGTTCCGAACCTAGAGTCGCTTTCCCCGAGCGATTTGGATTCTCCAGGAAGGAACATGGCCCGTGGCACCACTCGATCATAGCCAATCCAACTCTATGCGTAGAAGTAGCAGCCTTCCGAAATAGATGTGACTCGATGGATGCAATGCGTGAGCGTTTTCATTTTTCTTAAGCCTAACCTTATTAAGGTTTATTAGGGCGATCAATCAATTTAGCAAATAATAAACAGTCATACAAGTAAGTAAACAAAATTATTCAGACAAGCAGTTTGAAGTTGCAATATTCTTAATTCTCATTTCACGCATAAACATAGAATCACATATATACACATAATCCCGAATCCCCAAATATATATCCATTTTTATCTTTTTTTAGTATACTAATGCTACTATTTTACAAGCACAAGTAAGGTAACGAAATTAAGAGGAATAACTCACTCATCCATTTCGCGATCTTCTTAGTCGTAGTAATCCTCAGGAAGGGTAATCTCGTATCTTTCGTCACCTAGACAAAAGAAATACCCAGGATAAGTATTTCGTAGAAATTCTACTTAAACTTTCTAATTCTATTTTACTAAGCTCATTAAAATCGTATAGAATGAAATTCCAATTTAAAATGGCCATAACTTGCTCATTTTAACTCGGAATTTCGCATATAATATACCGTTTTCTACCTATTTGAAAAGATCTATCCATTTCTAAGGTTATCTTTGTCATATAAGGTCATTTGGGTTCCGAAAACGTTGGGTACAGATTTAAAACGAAAACTTCTAAACTTTTGCAAATCCATTTTCTAACTCAACTTCATTTAAAACTCCTTTAGTAAAAAATATAGATATATATATATATATGTATATATATAATTGATAAATCCTTTGAGTATATAAGTAAGCTTACTTTATATGTAAAAATTATAATGGTAATATCTCAACAATTCACTTCATAAAACAATTCATTTTGAGTTTTTTAAAACTTTAACTTTGATAATTTCTTTTCATGTATTTGAAGAAACTTTATATTTTTTTGTAGGTCGTTATAAATAAGTATATTCTTATTTTTATTTTCTTTATTCCTTTTTCCCAAAACAAGTAAATTTTCCTTTAACCTTAGTCTTTCATAAGTTTTACTTCTAGTGATCAAATTTATCAAAAGTGTATTAAGTTGTTGAAAACCTTTTTGTATTTGTAATGGTTTTAGAAAATGAGTCTTGTCTTCTTTTATTATTTTAATATATAAGTTTTTGTTTTCTAAAACTTGTTCTTTTATTTCCTTTGAAAAGAATTTTCTTTATTGATAAAATCCTTTGTTTTTAATCTTACCCTATTCATATTCTTTGATAATAAGTTTTCTTCTTTAGAAGCTTGAAAATCATTATTTTCCTAAGTGGGTTTATAATTTTATGGGTTGATTTTTATCTTAACTTTGAAAACTAGTTGTTTCTTGGTTTTGTTATGGAGTTTAAAAGAGTTTAAATCTTAAGCTTTTTGTAAAAACTTTTAATATTAACAAATTATTCTACTAAAACTTAGGTTACCATAATATGCAAAGAAAATATTTATTTCTTATGTTTCCTTGGTAATCTATCTTTGTTATTTAAGAAAACGTTGAGAAAACTCTATTTCTATGTTGTTGATAATAACTTCATGTTTTTTTGATGAATCACATAATCAAAAATCTAGTTTTGAGTCCCTTTAATAAAATAAAATTCTAATTTTAGATTAGTTGAGACATTAACATTATGTAGATGCAAGTATCATGAGCATATAAAATAATAAAAACATAAGAAAATACTAGAAACAAATAATAAGCAAGAAAATAACATATCAAGTATTGAGAACCTTAGCTTCATCAAGGTATCCCGGTCAAGTATTGGGAGCCTTAGCTTAATCAAGGCATCCTGGGACTAAGAATAGATTAGTCCTTAAAAGAAAAGAAAAGCAAAGAAAGAAAATTGTTTTGACTTGATATGGACAAGTCTAAGACTAGAAAGACTAGTCCTAATAATAACATGAAATAAATAAATTGCATAACTTGAAAGTAAATAAATAACAAATGAGCTTATATGCTCTAAATAAACATATATACATAACATACATAATACTTTATATAAGTTAGATTAGAAGCAAATAATAACAATAATAATGACAACATAATATTAACATAAAGAAGAGAGTAGAAACATGAACAAAAACAAAACATGAATAAATTATTGCTTCTTTAACTCTCATGAGTCTAAGAAACATACACTAAACTCATGTTAAGTTATATGAACATGATAAGTGAATATGAGAATTTTTACCTAAGGTTTATGTGATATGAAGATGGTAGATGAAAGAGGTATTATGTGAGTAGTGATATGTGGTAGATAGTTTATGTATGGGGAATGATTTTTGTGAGGAATTGGTTTAAGAGAGTTTTGGTAGAGAGAATTCTTGAAGAGAAGATTTGTAGAGAGATTTTGAGAGAGTTTTGGTAGTGAAATAAATTGTGTGAAAGAATGAAGAAGGAAGAGGGTATTTATAGAATTTTTGGAGTGAATTTTAGATGTAATAAAATAAATTGAAAAAGAAAAATAATTGAGAAGAGGAGAGAGGGAGTGGCGTTGGTTTGGTACTTGTAGAGGGGGAGAGATGATTTAATTTGTTTTTTTGTAATAAAAGAAGTAATGTGTAAGGTTTAATGTGAATAAAGTTATGTTGGAAATATAAAAAGTAAGAAAATAGGTATGTAGGTGTAAGAAATAAGTGTAAGAAAAAGTAGAGATAGTGAAATAGTAATGGATAGTAGAAAAGTACTATGAATAGTAGACTAGACAATTAAGTTACCAGTAGTAATAAAAATACGCGTAATAATGCGATATCTATAATTTTTAGCTACCGAAAAATTCTAAAACTGATATTTTTGAAAACCTCATACTTTTACGAGTCTATTGGTGTTAATGAACTATTTTTAATATTTCGAGCTCCAGGACACACTTTTCGAGAACTAATCCCGTTTGAGTCCGAAGGACACTCAAAATTCGCGAATCTGATATTTTTATGTTACCCTATATTATTATGAACTATTCTAAGCCATTAATTTAATTTCGTTTTCTAGGGTTTGTGAATGTGGGATTGCCGGATCTTAAACACTAGGGTTTGTTATAAGCTTTGTTGACTTTTAGGGTTCCAATTTGACTTCCGGTTTTGTTGAGTTATTCGTAAGACCGTATAATTTTCGAGTTTTGATCGTTTTATATTTTTAGCTCGATATCTATGGTTTATCTTATTTTATTTGTGATTATTTAATAGTTTTTAGTTCTCGGGATCGTTTAACCGAATATAGGGTTATGAGTTGACTTAGTTTGACTTTTGGTAAAAACTTGAAAATTTTTTATTCTGAAATTTACCGAAGGATTTAGGATCTTATCATTTTGTTGTTACGCGGTATTTGGATATATCGTTTTGATTTGCGTTTTAGGAATCGAGTAGATGATTTGATCGGTGTACGGATGTTGATCCAACCGATAGTTGGATTATATATTTTTGTTTCGAGGGTTCTCGTTTTCTTAAGACTAAGAATTTTCGTTTCTGACTTGATTTAGAATTTATTTTTAACTTGAGTCGATTTTTGGGATTTAAATTTTGATATTTAGACTTCTAGGATTATTTTATAAGAATTATGAAATTTTCAGGGGTTTACACTTGTAGAGAGGATGGGTATACATATTATAATAGCCTAAAATGGTACAACTCAAATATAAATATCATTAAGTAAACAATGTGAAGTCTTTAGAAATGCTTTAAAAGAAAGCACTCCTAATTTTTCACGTTTTAAAAATATCAAAATGCCAACAATCTAATTATTGAATAAGAGTTTGAATGGATAGCTATAAAATATAAAGATACAATTTTCCATAATTTTATGCAATCAATAACTGATAATAATTCAATAACATAATGAGATAACATAATTTTAATTTTAATACGATAATGATAATTTGGACAAATATGTAGAGAGCAAAAATGAAACATCTTAATTTCAATCTTATCAAGACGATCATGTTAATGAAAATTATAAAACATAATATCTTTAATGATTAAAAAAAATGTAAGCATTGTATATTTTATATATACTGTTATATATATTCATAAAAGAATGGAAAAACAAGTTTACAACCTTCAATTGTTGACTTTGTTATATCGTGTGAGTTTTTGTTGTGTCATTATGTGTTATCTTAGGTTTAGAGACAAATTGAGTCAAGTTAAGTTAGGTCGAGTCAAGTCTAATCATGTTGTCAGTCATTTGTCATCTTTATCGGCTTAAGTCTTTTCAAAAAATTGAGTAAGTGAAGGTTGAAATCGCTAAACTAATTCTTATTATTTTATATGCTATATTGCATAGAATATCAGTTGCATAAAGTTAAACAAACATTTAAAACCCTAAAAGTATGGAATTGAAGAAATAAACAGTGAGTAAATGGTTAAATACAAAGAAATGATATTAAACCTAAAAATTAATAAATTTCAATATTTTTTATAAAAATGAAAATTGTAAGAAATATCAAATAAATATAATGAAGGACAAAACAATGTAAATATAATACCAATAATTAATAAATAAGTTAACAGAGATTTGGGATTTCAAACATTCCCTTCAAGTAGCCAATTTACTTAAACTATGATTTTCAACAAATCAAACTCTTTTATCTTTTCTAAATTTCAAACTAAACTCTTTAATTTTAAAAATCTATAAACCCTCAGAAAAGTTCAATTTTAATGTTTAATTGATTTGCATACTCCAAATTTTAGACTATTTCATAAATTGATTTATCCAATTTCTTACAATTAATAATTTAGACATTTTTCCTTTAATTTATAAATGACTTAAAATTCTCAATTTCGAGTATTCAAATTTATGAAAATTAGCTAATGTAACATAAAATTTATTTTTCTTAATCCTTACAAATTTTGAGTTCATATGCATATTTAAAAATGTCAGTTTTTTACTCAAATTTAAACTAAATATCTAGTTTTTACAAATTGAATTCCAAATTTAGATTGTCCATTCAAACTAATAATTTCTATGTTATAAACTCCGAAATTATTTTCTAAGTACTTTTCATACTCAAGAAAATCATTTGAAAGATTTAAATTGAACCTCTTTACTCATAATTATCCTTAATCATTTTTGTCTCTATCCTATTTAATCCTTTTCCCTTTCCTTTGTGTTGCCATCTTTCTTCTTTCCTTCTTTTCATTTCTTTTACCGAATTTTTTTTCCTTTCGTCCTTCCTCTTCTCTCTATTTCTATTTCCTTCTCAAATCAAATCTCTAAAATCTCAAATCGAACAAGTTAAAGAAGAAAATGAAGACAGAAAACATTAAAGAAGATGGACACCATGATCATGGAAGCTTCAAGAGCTTAAGAGGAGTAGAGGCAAAGAAAAATCAAGAAGTCTAAGTTGTCTAAAAAGATAAGTTGTTATTTACTTTGCGTTAGTTGTTGTTTATATATGATATGTTGAGTTGATGCTAGATACAAGTTGAGTTTGTTATAAAGTTAATGAATAAGATATATATGGGCATGTAACTAAAGAGTTAGTTTGTTTATGCATTAATGGACAAACGGTTTGGTAAAGTGATTTGGAGATGTTTGATGAAGTAGTATAAGCATATAAGTGTTAAAAGTTATAAAAATGAGTTATATATTGCTTTTATGGTGTCTTGGTTGATGTTCGATGTGTAAAAGTTGATAAAATGAAGTTTGGAAAATGGGAGATTTCGTAACCCCATGTAATCTGATATGTACGAGTGTGCAGTGGGCCTTACATGTAATCCCCCAAATTTTACGTAATCTGATGATAACAAATATTAAAAATGTAATATGAGATTATATAGAATATTTGAAACAAGTAGTAGAAATCACTCTAAATTTTTTTCGATTTAAAAATGTTAAAGTGTAAATGAATTTGATTATAATTAGAAAGATTAAAATTGTTACCAATAACAATTTTGAAAATACAAACTAAACTTATATGATATCGAATAATATAAAACAACGATAAATCAATCGTTAATATAAATTACTGAATTCTTTTTCCTTAAATTCAATACTTAGAAAATAAATCCTACGCTTGTTAAATAATGAAATAATAGCGTTCAAGCTATCTATTAACAATATTAAGTAGCCCTAAATTTCAAAACCGATAGGATACAGTTTAATGATAGAGTTTGTCGGTATAGAACAATAATTCAAAAGAGGATTTAATAACATTATCAATACATAATCGATAGTAATACTGATCAATAATATTAATCTAGATCTAAAGTGAAAATTCCAAACCCACTGTTATACTTATTAGGAAACCCTGAATTTAATAAGACTTGGTTCCCGATTAATTTATTGAAATTGAAAAACGTAATTGTGTAAGTTAAAATACTAAAAATGATTAATTGTGTAAACTCGAAACTAAAAAAAATTTGCACGGATAAACAACTTAAAGTTTCATAGTAACTTAGGAAAACTCTATTTCGATAAAACTTCTATTTAACCAAAATAAATATACGTTATAAATTAATATTTGTTAAACTATTTTAAACGAATATTTGCTAAAATATTTTAGTGAATTAGAAAAAAAAAAGAAATGAAAACCAAAAAACCCAAAATCACCACGTTGGAAATTGAAGAACTCGGTGCAGGAATTGGCCGTGATTTGTTTTTCCACATACAGAATTTCCGTGTATGAAACGGAGGACAGCCACATCCAACCGAAGTCAACCAGCTGCAGAATTCTTTCATGTCGGATTAGAAGATAACATGAACAGCTGGGCTTTGGAAATTCCACCACGCACAGATTATAAATTTACGGTTGTTGCAGCAGTTCCACAAAGGGTTCTTCACGTGCACTGGAAGATGCTTCACAAAGCAGAGGACCGTTGTTCCACGCGCAGGAAGCAGTAGCGTCAGACGAGCAGTCCATTTCTCCACGCACCGCACATGAGTAAGCGGCTGCTGCAGGGGACGCTGGACAAAGGACAACGGCATTTCCACGTTGAATAAAAACTCTTGGAATTGAATTTACGTCCACAAACTCCTGCTGGAATCACGTTCTTTTCAGCCGCTATTTACATTCCAATTCACACCAGTTGAAGCCCCAAAGGTCTTAATGAAAATGACATGTAAACAACAACCCAACACAAATTCAACTTTGGTCCAAACTTCAAAGATATTGGCTGCAACATTTTGGAATTTCGGCTGGGACAGGGTAGCTTCTCTCACGTTGTAGCAGGGGAAGGATTTGTCAACTGCAGCAAGCTTAACTTACATCCAACTTTGCTCCAAATTTAACACTTGATAATGACACCCTAACCAATCCAAAGCTTCAACCATAATTCACATTAAATACACAAGAATCCCATATTGATTCCAGAGTAAATAGCTGTAAATAGGAGCTTGTATCACCGTGGAACAGAGTAGCTGCAGCAGGGAACAAATCAACAAGAATATAGCAGCAAATTGAGCTCCGATTTTTGTAAATTCCTAGGCCCATTTGAGCTGATATTTTTGACCAATTAAACTCCAATTAAAGGCCTTCAAATGTCTACTTCAACCACCATTTATTAGCTAGGAAACAACAAAAGAAATCTGAACAAAAATTCACACAAACCAACATAGAAAAGCAACAAGTAAACAGCAGCAGAAAATTTTGATTTTTGACCTCTGTCTTCACACGATTTTGACCCGATTTTTCTTGCAATTTGAGCCTTTATTTTACACACATAAATAACCTTAATTAACTACCAAACAACCACATTTAATTCCCCTTGAAATTAGCCACAAATTTCACACAAATTCGTCCAAAAATTGCTCTCAAATTCGCACCATAAATTCCACCCGAAAACAACAGCTGAAGCATGATATATATAACCCTTCATTTGCTCCGATTTTTCTCAGCCAACTTGGACTACAAATGCACCAAATAAACCACTATTTAATAGCCTTAAATTACTAGCAAACAAACCCCATAAATATCCTTTAAATAACTACAAAAATCTGCCCAAACAAAGTCCAAATTTGTAATCCAAAACTGCCAAATTCGTATCTAAAATTGCAGCTGTAAAAATGAGACATTCCTAAGTCCAATACACCCTCTCTTGTGTTTAAATCTTAGCCTAACCTTTATATACATATATAGGCTTAAGTTGGTTACAAAACCAACTCAAAATCTTCCCGAACACAATCTAAAATCTCTCTCAAAACAACCATTACGAATTTACCACACTCCACTTCAATGCTCACTTTATCAACCTTGTCTACACACTCCAAAAATAAGAGCATCCCTTGTTTATATCCTATAGCATTATCTAAGCTTCAAAACTCATCAACCACAATCGAAACTAAATTTAACTAACCTAAACAACATCAAAGACCAAGCTAGATGTCTTGGTTTACCATAGATTGAACCCAAGCTCAATAAGGTAAGAAAATAGAACAAATATATATACTAGTTAGCTAGATTAGTTTTCCTTAGTTACTCATCATTCTAACCTTTCTCTTTAGATTATTAACTTCATCAAGAATGAGGAGCTAAAGTCATTCTATGATCCAATCAAGGTAAGAATTACGTTAAGTTCAAATATTCGTTATGTTGATTTATAAGAATTCATCTTATAAATTTATCAAGAATAATCTAATGGTATATTTAAGTAATTTAAATTATTTAGTATATAAATACATCAACTTGAATATTTCTAAGTGTAGAAATTCAAATCTTAGAAGGGAAAAACCAAGGCTACACTTAAACTACAACAAAGTTAAGTCGAAATTTAGATTATTCATGTGTATTCCTAGAAAGAACGAATAAACTGTATTTATGTGTTCATTATAAGCCAAAAACAACCCCACCAATGGAAAGAACACGAAAAATCCTATGAAATCGACTATTTATTTGTTAAACGGATAAGAAACGAATTAGATATTACAAAAAAAAAATGAAATTTCTGCTGCCAGATCTACACGAACAGAGCGGGCTGTTCTTGTACTTTTCGTCCCTTAATGACTTTGTTTGATAAAACTAAGACCATTAATGGATTGTACTCGGAAAATACTGCGAAAACGACTATTTATTTGTTAAAAAACGGATTAGAAATGAGTTGGATATGATCAAACAAGTTTCGACTACAACTATTAGGATTCACTTGAAACCTATGTATGTTCTTCATAAATTTAAAAATTTTACAAGTCTCTTTTCTTAAAAATAATTTCACTACTATAAAGTACTCTTCGAGTACTATCAAATCGACTATTTATACAACGAAATCGGATTTAAAACGAATAAGAAATCACAAATAGAATTCACTCAGTTTCTCTTTTAAACTTATATCAATGTTACTGTTATTTCTGTTAATATAGTTATGATTATTACTATTATTATTACTACTGTTTATAGTATTCCGTATTATTAATATTTTCATTAGAGTTATCAATATTGTTATTTTACATTAAAGTCACTATAATTATACTATCATCAATTCTACTTTTGTCACTTATGGTATTAATTACTAGTTATCTAAAATTGTTGTATTATTATACTTGTATTTAATACTAAATACCGATATTGATTTTTCTATACTAATTTACTAATAATATTATAGTATTACACTTAGCTTGTTTTACAACAAAATAAAACTGAAATATATAGAAATTTGATATATCTACATACGATTTTTATAACTTTTGAAAGATATAGATATTAAAACATACCCTTAAATAAATAGAAATACCAATTTGAGAGACAGATAAGGTTGACGGGCAAAGAATTAATAAATAAAAATTTCTATTAAAAGCAGTAGAACTTAAGAAAAGACAAACCTCTTAAATAAAAATATAGATAGTAATTAATAAAAACTATACCAAATACTGATACGAATAGTTAGGCACCTATAAGAATTCAATTAAATTACTTAACAATACAGTAATTAATATGACAGACTTAGTCTAATATCCGACGATAGAGACCAACACCTTTAAATTATAGGAAGACTTCTCTTACAGAAATAATCCAATAATAAATCTCTGTTATTTCCTTTCATAGGAAAATAGATCAATTCCGGACTGCCAGTAGCTTAGCGAGGACCACAAGTGAGGAATTCTGATGATCTACTATTTGCTTGTGATTGCTATTGTTTGCTGTTATGTTGAATGTATTGCTTGTATGGAATGACTGATTGATGTAAGTGTTATCATCCGCATGATCGCCTGCATAAATGGATAAATATAATTATTCGAAGCTAATCGGATATACTCGTCGCATGTGCTTGATTCCCTTGTAGGAAATGTCCAATTTTGACATCAAAGTATTTCGAAATGTATTTTAAAGAAATCTGACTTGGAATATTCCAGGTTATTTTTATATCCTTTGAAGAGGAAGAATTTATACTAAAAGAGTTTATGAGATAAACATGGGACATTTTCGAGTATTGTTGTGACAGTGGATGTGGCTGAATTTGGGTCCACTAGTCACTTGACGATAGATGTTACCTGAATTTGGGTCTATCCGCCGGATTCACCTTTATAGGTGATGGTTCTTTTTGGCAGTAGATGTTACCCGAGTCAGGGTCTACTTGTGCGATTCACCATAGATTGGTGATGGATTGTAAGAATGACCATTAAATTGGCATTATATATATTTAAATATGAACCAGCGTAAATCACGTGAACACGTTGGGGAATATTTGTTGTTACCAATGGCGGTTAAGCATTGGGTGAGTCTGGATGGACGCAACCACCAAGCAGCTTCGTACGGTTAAGGCGAGGTGTCCCATGCGGGTGAGTATGGGAGACAACTGAAGTGTAGACAGGTAAATCTACATCGTCTATGGTTCCGGACCCTCATAGATGTGTTGCTTGCATTCATCACGTATGCATTCATAGTGCGTATAGATAGATTTGCATGAGTGTATAATTAATGTTTGATAACTTGCGTGACCGGTAGTAGTGAGGAATGAACTCACTGAGCCCGTGGTTCGCTCACCCCCCTACAGTTTTTGTGCAGGAATATTACTAGCTAGGATTAGGCTAGGAATGTGTGAAGAGAGCTTCTCCAACAAACTTTATTGAAGATAGAGATATAGGATATGGAAACTTAGAATGTAAATTAAATGAATTTTGAATTTTGTATGTTGTAGTTTGAAAACCCAATTTCACTATTTGGTGGGGGATACCGACTCTCTGCGATCTTAGTGGAAATTGGAAAATAGGATTCCATAGTTGAAATACTGTAATATATTATATTATTTGTATGATAAATATTTATAAATAAATAGAGTCTTGTATACTCTGACATACAAGACGGCTCTCATGTTACGGGTGCACACGTGATATGATAGCTTTAGATAAATCCTATTAGGCCCCCATTTAGAGTCGTGACATTACAAGCCTCTAGTCGTGATGTTTTTAAGTTGTACAGGCATACAACACCTTTAGAGGGCTCGAGTTGGGCAATTTTCATCTTGTATAGGTGTGCAAAGAGGCTTGTTTGCCTCAGGTCTAGTTTTCCCTACAGTAATGCTCTTTTGTAAATAGATCATAACTTTGTCATCTGAATTTGAATTGAAATGATTCAAAATGCTATGGAAAGCTTAAAAAAAGATCTACAAATTTTATGTCTTAAGTTTTTGGAAATTTTTAAGGCCTAAATTTTAATTGTTTCCAGTTGTTATATATCCAAATAAAGTTGAAAATTTGTGTTTACTAGTTAAGTATATGTAGTTAAGTATAAAATAAACTTAGCTAACAAACCTAGATTCAACTTGACTAAATAGATTTAAATGAATTACAATGAATTAGATTAATTAAGTTTAATCAACTTGATTTAGTAATTGGATTAAATGATTAATTCTAATCAATTTGATTAAGATTAAGTTAAAATAGGCTTAATAGCTAATAATTGGCTTAGAATGATATGTTAGAATAAACCATGGATAATATGGGGAATATATTGTTTCAAACGTATGGTTGTTTGGGAAATGAGTCTTTTTAAATATTAATGATTTGATGATGCTTTTTGTAATAAATGATTATAAACAAAGTGAAAAAAAATACTTTGATAGATAATGAAGAATTATTCATATCTTGGCAGGGCGATCTTCCCAGCCATAGCGGGGTTCCTACTTAGTGTTTGATCAAATAGGATTTTAAAATGAATTTAATTGTATGAATAGATGTTTGCTTTTAGTACATTCTCTAAAATAACATCAGCCAATATTCTATTTTTGTTTGGTTTTCTTATATGAAGGATGATGATATTTTGATTCTGGTGATGATGTTTTGGATTTCCTAGAGGCTTATTAAAACCTAGGTCACACATTGTTTGTAATAATTGAGTGGTTGTTAATGTTGATGGGTGTTTGCTATATTGATTGGCCACACTAATTAATGAACTTAATATTATTTGACCATTGAATTAAATGGGCGTGTATCACATGACCACATACTTACATTAGCAGGGTATTCATGTCACGTTAGTAGTGCCTTTAAGAGTCTAGTGAATCTTATTAGGGCTATTGTCACACCCCATAGGGGTATCCTAAACGTAACAGTCTGCCACATACTATATAAGACTCTCGAATTTCTATCCGAGCCCTTCGGGAGTCTTGTATAGATGTAAAGCGTCCTAATAAAATACTCTATTCAATGGAGTTAAGAAGTTTAATATGGCATTCGATAGCCATAGATAATAAACCAAAACACATATATAATTTACAAAGTCTAAGGGGCATTCCCCCGCAAAAAAAAAATATTAAGTCCATTACAGTCATCCAGAGTCTTTTGGTTTCCTGTAGAAGTCTAAACAAAATCGAAATAAATTTTTAAGGGAAACTCCTAGCTCCGGTACCTGAGCTGTAGCCTGCCTTGGCCTAAGCCAAACGAATTCGTGTTGCAACAAGTAAAAACTATAAGGGTGTAAGCTAACTAGCTTAGTGAGTGAAAACTTCCACATCGCAATTAAGACAAATCATTCAAGCAAATGATTATTCAATCAAGTGAAATGCATCAAACAAGTGAATTTAGCGAACATATGACCAGCCGGAAATTATATGTGGATAGACTTGCGCCCTCCATCCCGGGTTAGCAGATTAACGAATCCTGTGGTACGACGCCGTTTAAGCTCACGGTCAATTGAACAATATTTCGTTTTATGGATCACGATTAACCAACAAATTCGTTTTATGGATAACGATTAACCAACATATTCGTTTTATGGATCACGAAAAACCAACAAATGCTAATGCTCCATCCCCATCGTGATATGAATGAGTTCAAATTTATATTGAATGTCTAATAATCGATTAATCCAATTCTTTTAGGTAACCAAGCAATATTCGCAGACAATCATTTCTAGCTCCTCTCTATGCAAGCAATAACTTATCACCCGGCTTCGATATTCTTTAAGTTCAACTTCACATATCAACAGCAGACAGTTATAATTCCCAACTAACCTCATCATGCATAATCATTCTTTTTATCTTTGCTTAGCAACTAGTGCAACTATCACTACAATCACAAGCAATAATTAAAATCGGAAGTGATACTCACTCGGCCATGGTACGCCGGTCTCTTAGTAATAATAGTCGAGTGGTAGGGTATCGTCGTTCTCGGGATCGCCTACCAAATAAGAACATCCTAATAAGAATCTCATCACTTAACTAATTTGAACTGTACATCTAAACTAAACAAAATTGTGATTCTCGCTATTTGCGGAAGTTCCAACTTAAAACAGCTATAACTTGGTCATTTTAACTCAGAATTTCACAAATTTTATATCAATCTCTACCTACTTCGAAAGATCTATCTATTTCTATTATTAATTCCAAGTTTTGAAAACATTTATGTCACGGAACAGAGGGATCAGATCTGTTCTATAACTTTCCCATTTCCGAAAAATTGTTTTACATTTAATAAAAATGTTTCTAGTTGATGATTCATATATAGATAAAATATGAATGAATTCCTAATATGAATGACATGTAATGAGTTCAATATATGCATGATCTTGATGGTTTTTTATAATGAAATTTTTTTAAGAACTTCTAATTATTACAAGACTCCACAATAGTCACTTCTTAAAAATCCATTTTTCCAATTTTGCATCTCCTAGTGTTTTAGGATTTTATTCTTAGAATTTACTTGCTATCTAAATAAAAATGAGTCTTCATCATCTATACTATCCAATACCTTCATTTCTATATAGAAATTCACATTTTTTACTTTGCAAGAATATTTTTAAACAAGATTTTCACAAAAATCCGAATTTTAGAAAAATTCATTTCTTCCATATTTCCTATGAGAAAACTTGTTTAATGCATCAAAATTTAAAGCTTTACTATATCTATTGTCTAAGGACTTCATTTAACACATAAAACATGCAATTTGAGCTCAAATACTAGGTGATTACATATGCATCATCTCAAATTACGAATTTGACAAATTTATCACTAACTCAAAATTTCCCATCTTAATTCCACTACTTTGTTTTACACATTACTCATGCCTAAACTCATTTCAACTTGTAAAATCATTCCTTAGAGATACCTATTACATATACCTTTCATTTTTCATGTAAATATATGAGTTTCAAAGTGGTTTCAAGGGTTTTTAAAATAGGTCTTGAAGTTCATCCGAATTTTCCACTAGACATTTCTAACAAAAATCTTTTCTTTTCAAGTTCCTTGTCCTATATTCATAAAGATCTATCATCTAACACATTTATATATATGCAAGGCTAAGCTTTTATGATCATTAATGCATGAAAGCACAAAATATTCACATGAACATAAATGTCAAGAAAAATATGAATGTCTAAACACTAGATCTATAATTTATAGTACATGAACATGAGTCTAAAGACATGAACATAAACTTTTCATGCAAGATCTCTACTTTTATATGCATGAACATAGTATTACTCCAACAAAAACTCATTAAACACAAGATCTACTTCTTGTGATGGCTTGATATTCTTGTATTAGTGTTTTCTCATCCCTAGCATTTGCTCATTGGGATTTAAGGTGGAAAACACACAAGAAAAGTCTTGCCATTACAAGATCATGTAGTAGGAAGGCTAGAAATCATCACCTAAAGAGAGGTTTGGAGATGAAATGAAGAAGAAATGGACTTGTGAGTGAGTGTGTGTGTGTGTGGAGCTAGGTCACGGCAAGAAGAAGAAGAAAAAGAGAGTGTTTTGCAACTTTCAAAATTTTTAGAAGAGTAAAAATGAAGAGAGAGAGAGAAAATAAGTTTATATATTAAGTAAATTAGGGTTTAGTTGTAATAAAAGAAGTAAAAATAAAACAAAATAGAGGGAATTGGGGAGGGGGTGCGCCGACCATATGAGTGAGAGAGAGAGAGATTTAAATTTTTGATAAAATTTATAATTTAAGTAATAAAATGTAATAATTAATTACGAAACAAAATTTTCTTGGAAAAGAAAATATAATGAGTAGTTGTAAGGATGTAAGAATAGGGTATGGGTAGTGTGTAGTATAGGTTGTACTTGTGAATAGTGGTAAATAGTAGACAAGACATCTATTTTACCGATAGAAAAGAAAATATGGGAAAAAGGCTACTGTAATTTTTATAGCCTGGAAAATTATAAAATTTATATTTTTGAAATCCTTATAAAATTTCGGTTCTAATGAATATTTCGGGATATTTTTCTGAGTTTCTGGTCCCGGGACACGTTTTTCCATAATTGAGCTCGGGAAGGCCCGGAATAGAAAACTTTTGGAATTTAAAAATTTTTAAGGTTTAAAATATACTTTAAAACAATAATTCACATTCATTTATTTTATAAAACTTCTTTTGTTATGAAACTAAAGAAAAGCCAGATTTAGGGTTTCTTAGCTTCTCTCACTAAGCTGGAACTAGACCGATTTAGGGTTTTGCTTTTCAATTCCCGGAGTTTACTTGACTACTAGAAATACTGGGGTTTACAGCTACTATAGGGTTGTTGGCTTCATGGGAATTAAGCAGGCACCAAAGGACATTGCCCATGTTGGAGTCGGCTTTAGGGTTTAATACTTAGGGAGTTTCCGAGGTTATAAGGGAAGTGGAGATTGTGTTGACAGTATATATATATATATATATATATATGTATGTATGTGAGTGCAAGCATAAAATGAATTTTAAAAAAATCCTCCCACCCCACCCCCTCTCCCCCCCCAAGTTATACCTAAGGAGTAGTTAGAGGTTTTTTTAATAAAATGAGTTTCAAAAGAAATCCTCCCTCTTTAGTTATATCTAAGTAGAAATTAGAGGTTATGTTTTAGTATAAATGAGTTTCAAAATGACATAGCTGAAAGCTATGAGCTATGAAAGTATGAGTTAAAAGCAATGTACTGAATGCGCTGTGTTGAGAAAGCAATGTGTTGAAAAAGCAATGAGTTGAATGCTTTAAGTTGAGAAAGTACTCTCTTCCTTAGCTCTCAGTTCTATTGGGTATGAATTACTTGAGTTAGTCCTTCAAACTCTAAGAGAGGGCATAAATCTTCATTGGTTTGGATTCCGATCATCCAAATTGTGCACATCATATGTTTGAGTATGGCAAAGTATATGTTTGTTAATAAGATTTGTTTCATATTTATGGATGTGTGGTTTGGTCATGTTATTCATTAAGTTATGGTTGAGCTCACACCCCCATAGTTTTTTTGCAGGGATAATTGTAAAGACCCGACCCATCAATCCTTAAGATTTAGCAAGTCAAGTCCCTAACCATGTAAGGTTGTCTTAAATCTAACAATTTATGTGAATTGTTTGTTGTATCCCACTATAACTGGATATAAAGACTTTTTACAAATGGATTACTCACTTGAGTAATCTATTCATATAGAACTTTTAAAGAAATAATTTACAATTTTGTGTGAAGCACATGACACAATAAAACTTACATAAGTTTTTACAAAACAAGAAAAATAGACTTTAAGTCTTTATATACAAACAAGGCTTAACTAACAAGCCTCTATTCAAAATACAAAATACATAATTGAACCAAACAACTTGTTCAAAAGTTTTCCTTCTTTGCCATCTTGCACTCGATTCCTACTCGCCTCACTCATCCATAAACTTCTCCCAATCCGACCCATAGCCCATATCATCATAACAATCATCATCACCTGAAAAGTAGCAACAGTGAGCCAAAGGCCCAGTACACAGCAACAACACTCAAAAGCGTAGTGGCAATCATACTTAGACTAATGCAATGCAACACTAATGTTTCAATCATCATTCTTTAGTATTCATTGATCAAATCATCATTGGAGTATTCAAACTCTGGGACAAGCCATGGGATTCTGGGGATCCTGAGTAACACTCACGACGCTCAGGGGGTTGATATAGATAGCCCGAATATCTATATCTCCTAGATAATGTTACACTGAAAAGAATAATCTCATATAGGTTATATAGCCGTTGCCCAACTTCACTTAACTCAATCCATAATATAAATTAATTCACATGCTCCCATAAACATTGAATTAAATTATACTATTTCTTTTCAAGAATAAGTAAATGTTGCTCAGTTTCTACATTTCCTATCAATTATCCGTCGAGTCTAGTCATTGCATCATGACTACTGGCCTAAGCGCCTACACTAACATATCATTGCATCATGATAAGTTACCGCTCCTCGGATCGGATTCAACGGTGAAAACACAAGCAATTCAAGCAATATTTAAGTCATTTAGAATTTATGTCAAAATTAAGTATGCCTATCCTAACAAATATACAAGCAAGTCACTGCGTACCTGTACTAGCTCGAGAATCAATGGAAATAACCGAAAGGGAATCACTCACTGTAAAAGAAGTAATTACAAACTCACATTAGTTCAAGCACTAATTATCTAGTTGAAAATACAATTAATCAAAGAAATTCAAATAAATTAGTAAAAAATCATAATAAAGCATTTAAACATCCTATTATATCATAGAACACTTAACCAATACTTAATTGATCATATATCAAACTTGGAAAATTTTGAAGAAAGTTTTTTTTTTTTCTTAAATTCAAAAGCGCAGGGGATACACCGGCATTCAAAGCCGGTGGCTTTGAACCGGTGTTCACTACACTGCCAACGTTGGCAGCGTTCAAGGGTACGCTGGCTGCCTTCATTCTACGCCGGCGGCTTTGAGCCGGTGTAGAATACAAATCCAAAATTTTTGAAAAACTTCCAGAGAGGTACAAATCGGCGCGTACATGGATACGCTGGCATGGCATCACTATACGCCGGCGGCTTTTGATTCCTGGTAATCGGTGTACAATGTGAAAGAATGAACGCCGGCTTACTTTTCCAACGAAAGCCGACGGCGTTCAAACGGCTTTAACAATTTTAACTCTGTTCGCTTCTAACACCGCCTCTAAGCCGGCGACGTAGAAACCCCAAATGCCGGCGTACGACCAAAATTTAGCCTATACGAAAATGTTTTTTATTTCCCCTGTTTTATTACACTTTGTTCACTTTCAAAAATTCTCAAACTTAGCCTAAACTTCCCAAAGCTTGTTATATGTTCATTACATTATTCAAACAACATAAACTCCAACTCAAACATCAAACTCTCCACCACAAATCATCATACACAAATCATACTTCAAACCCCAAATCACTACACCCAACATTTAGTCATCAACCATTGCATTTCTCAACACTTCTAATCTCTTATACTACATATACACTAACTCCTATAACAACAAAACACTCCTCATACAACCAACAAAGTATATAAGTCATCAAACACAATTTAAGCTTAAAACCTATTGCTAAGAAACAATGAACTTGCATATTTTGAAGACATGAAAAACATACTTACCAATAGAACTTTAGGCCTTGGTTTTGTGATCCTCTAGCATGCTTTTGATGGTGGAAATGTAGAAAATGAAGGCTTATCTATATAGATCCATGGGAGAGCTTTGAGAGAAGAAAATGTGTTTTGAAGCTTTTGAAGGCATGTTTAGGAGGTCTGAAAATTGTGCACGAATTTTGCACTATTGAGTTGATATTATCTTAAGGTTTGACTTTTGAGGCATAAGAGGTTAAGGGAATTAATGACTTATCATTTGCTAATTAATAAACTTGTCTTTGGTTAATTAATGTGTTTAAGCTCCCTTTAAGGTAAAAGAATTATGCTATGATGAGGCTTATGTGCATGGATCTATTTACTCATTTTAATACATTCCAAATATAATTTTACATGTTAATGCAATTTAAATTTTATGAACTAAATATTTAATAAATTCTAGAGTATTTGAATATTTAACACAATAATAAAACACATAATTCATCATGAACACAAATCATATTCAATACATATCAAAAGCATGTATAAATTCAATAACACACATATAAATATATAAGTTGGAAATTTCATGGTTATTTCATTCTTCCCTCCTTCAAGAAGTTTCGTCCCCGAAACTTAACTTACCTTAATCACTACTCAAATAACTCGGGATACTTTAGTCTCATTTCATCTCAGGCTCCCAAGTTGCTTCTCTTTCAGTTTGGCCCGTCCACAAGATTTTTACAAAAGGAATTACCTTCCTCCTCAACACTTTATCAATTCTATCCAGGATTTTGATCGGCTTCTCAACTGTACTCAAATTCGGTTGAATCTCTGGTTGGTATGTAGAGATGATGGAATCAGGATCTGATACACATTTCCGGAGCTGAGATACATGGAATACATCATGCACTTCCGACAAATTCGGGGGTAGAGCCAATCGATAAGCTAATGGTCCAATTCTCTCTAAAATCTCATATGGACCAATGTATCTTGGAGTCAATTTTCCTTTAGCCCCAAATCTGATCACACCCTTTGTTGGAGAGATTTTGAGAAACACTTGATCACCAACTTCAAACTCTAACGGTCTTCTTCTTGTGTCAGCGTAGCTTTATATCGATCTTGAGCTGTTTTCATCCTTTGTTTTATCTCTTGAATCTTATCCATTGCTTGTTGCACTAATTCAGGACCCAAAATAGCTCTTTCACCCACTTCATCCCAGTGTACTGGAGATCTGCATTTCCTACCATAAAGTGCTTCATAGGGCCATTTGAATTGTTGCTTGGAAGCTATTGTTGTAGGCAAATTCAACGAGTGGCAAATAAGTATCCCACCTATTGCCAAAGTCTAAAGCACACGCTCTAAGCATATCTTCCAAGATCTGAATCGTTCTCTCTGATTGCCCATCTGTTTGTGGATGAAATGCAGTGCTAAACTGAAGCTGAGTACCCAAGGCAGCATGTAAACTTTTCCAGAACCGACTGACAAAACGAGAATCTCGATCGGAAGTAATTGTCTTTGGAATCCCATGTAGTCTCACTATCTCTTAATATATATATGTGCCATCTTCTCTAAGGAATCTCCAACCTTCAAAGGTATGAAATGAGCCGATTTCGTTAATCTGTCCACGATCACCCATATGACTTCATACTTAGTAATAGTCTTGGGTAAAGCCGATATAAAATCCATGGTGATATCTTCCCATTTCCATTCGGGTACAGGTAAGGTTGAAGTTCTCCTGGGTCTTTGGTGCTCAATTTTGATTTGTTGACAAGTCAAACACTTGGAGACATATTGAGCAATATCTCTCTTCAAACCTTCCCACCAATTTTTCTTCAAATCTTTATACATCTTGGTGGTTCCCGGTGAATCGAATATGAAGACGAATGAGCTTCTTTCATGATTTGTTTCCTTAAATCATAAATCTCTGGCACATAGATCCTGTCTCTAAATCTGATAACACCTTCATTGTCTACTCTCATATCCTTCTTCTTTCCTTCCAATATATCACTTCTTAAACTTTGGCTTTCTGGTCTTCTTGTTGTCCTTGCTTAATCTGTTCCAATATGGTAGGTTGTAGAATTAAACTTGCCAACATAATCTCAACTTTATCCATAGTAACTTCAACATTCAATTTTCGAAGATCCTCTTGCAACTCTCTTTGATTTGTAACCATGGTAACCATATTCATTTGCTTTTTCCTGCTAATGCATCTGCCACACTATTAGCTTTTCCCGGGTGATAAAGAATTTCAAGATCATAATCCTTTATTAGCTCAAGCCATCTTCTCTGGCGCATGTTCAATTCTTTTTGAGTAAAGATATACTTTAAGCTTTTGTGGTCGGTGAAGATCTTGCACTTTTCACCAAATAAGTGATGTCTCCAAAGCTTCAATGCTAGAATCACTGCAGCAAGCTCCAAGTCATGGACTGGATAGTTTCTCTCGTGGGGTTTCAATTGTCTTGAAGCGTAAGCTATTACTCGGTTATCTTGCATCAAGACACATCCTAGTCCCTGTATAGATGCATCACTATAAACGACAAACTCCTTTCCACTAGCTGGAAGTGCTAAGACTGGTGCAGACACTAATCTCTCTTTCAACTCTTGGAAACTCTTCTCACAATCTTCATTCCAAACGAACTTCACGTGTTTCTAGTCAACTTCGTCAATGAAGAAGCAATCTTTGAAAATCCTTGAACAAATCTTCGATAGTAGCTTGCTAAACCCAGAAAACTACGCACCTCAGTAACATTCGTAGGTTGTGGCCAATCCAAAATAGCTCTAATCTTTTCTGAATCCACCGATATTCCTTCCTTTGTAATGATGTGACCAAGGAATGCCACTTCTTTCAACCAGAACTTGCATTTGCTGAATTTGGCATAAAGCTTCCTTTCCTTAGTCTTTGTAAAACTAGCCTCAAGTGTTGTTCATGCTCCTCTACACTTCTTGAGTATACCAGTATATCATCAATAAAAACAATGACAAACTGGTCCAGATAATCTTTAAATACTCTGTTCATTAAGTCCATAAATGCAGCAGGGGCATTTGTCAAACCGAAAGACATAACCAAGAACTCAAAATGTCCATATCGTTTCTGAAAGCCGTCTTGGGGATATCTTGTTGTTTAATCTTGAGTTGATGGTATCCAGATCTCAAATCTATCTTGGAGAACACTGCAGCATCTCTCAACTGGTCAAATAAATCATCAATTCGAGGAAGTGGATATTTGTTCTTAATTGTCACCTGGTTCAGCTCTCTATAATCTATACACATTCTTAAGCTTCCATCTTTCTTTTTCACAAATAATACTGGAGCACCCCAAGGAGAAATACTCGGGCGAATGAATCCCAATTTCTGTAATTCTTCTAACTGGTTTTTCAATTCTCTCAATTCTGTAGGAGCCATTCGATATGGAGCTTTAGATATCGGTGATGTCCCTGGTATCAATTCAATTCCAAACTCAATTTCCCTATCAGGGGTAACCCTGGTAATTCTTCAGGAAAAACATCAACAAACTTTCACCACTGGCACCATATCCACTTTAATCTCTTCACTACTCTTCTCCCACAATTCCATAGTATACATAAAGCTGTCTTTTCCTCTCCAAGACATGTGTTACTTTACCATTTCCAAATTAAAACTCACTTCCGCCTTCATACAATCTATACTAGCTTTATACAAATTTAACCAATTCATTCCCAAGATAGCATCAAAATCAGTTAAAGGTAAAACCAGCATATCAATTGGCATGTTCACATTGGAAATCACAACATCAACATTTCTACAAACACATGGTTCTTTAGTTTGCACCCCAAGAGTAGTATTAATACTCATTATTCTATCAAGCAACACTTCAGAATACAAACCACACTCATTCACAAAGTTCTCAGCTAAACACGCATGAGTAGCACCCGTATCTATCAATGCATATGCAGTATGATTTGCAATCTTTATGGTACTAATGTATCCACTGGAGGAGCTTTCTCATACTGTTGTAAGGCAAACACTCTAGCAGCAGTCGTTCCTTTTCCAACATTAGGACCATCATGTCTAGGCTTCTCCTTACAATTCATCACATGGTGTCCTCTCTGTTTGCAATAAGCACAAAATATAGGCTTCAATTTTGGATTTTTGCAATCAGAAGCTCGATGACCTACATCCCCACACGCAAAACATGCTTCAGGAACCCATTTACACTGAGCTAAGTCATGGGGTCCAAAACATCTAGTACACCTCTTATCAAAAGGAGTAGAAGACATAGAAGTCTTCACAAATTGTCCCGAACTAGGCTTCTTCCCCATATATGGTCTTTTACCCTTATCAACATTGTCATACCTTGGGTAAGGAGTATACGATGTGGTTGATCTCTTGCCCAGAAAAGTAGCTCTTCTGTCCCTTTGAACCCTGTTATCATCTGATATTTGCTCTAACAGTCTTGCCTTAACCACAGATTCTGATAATGTCATCAGTTGAAATTTCTTGACTTCGCTCTTTAATTCCATATTTAATCCATCTTGGAACTTTTGGACTTTCATTCTTTCATCGTTATAGTTTGCTCCTGCAAACCTTAGCAACCTGCAAAACTCCGCATAATACTCGTCTACAGTTTTACTTCCTTGTCTCAAACTTAGCCATTTAGAAATCATCTGTTCCCTCACAGTTGATGGAATATACTTCAAGAAGAAAGCATCTTTGAATGTATTCCAGGGAATCGGTCTTGCAAAGCCTTCACTGTTCATCATCCACCAATTATATGCATCCTGCTTCATCACAAACACAGCTAAGTCGACCTTCCTATCATCAGGTACTTGGCAAGCAGCAAAAGCTTTCTCAAGTTCTATGATCCATCCTTCAGCTTTAGTCGGATCCATGATAGTGCCATCAAACTCAGGTACTAGCTTGACAAAGTCATGTAGCTTCACTTGATCATATCGGTCTTCTACTCGCACATTAGGTTCTTGCCTCACATTTGGTGGATTATATTGTTGCATGAATTGTTGTTGTTGTTGATACATCATTTGTTGATACTGTTGAACCATTGCAAACATATCCCGGAACAAATTGAACATAGTACTTGTATCTCCTGCTGGCATTTGAGGCATAGGAGGATATGGAGGCATTGGAGGAGGCATTTGTGGTTGTTGGGGATCTTGAGTAGTAGAGGCCGAAGCCGGTGATGGAGTCGAAGTAGCAGCTGGAGTAGGAGATGATGTAGATGCTGGAACAGTAGACTGAGGAGGAGGTGGCATATTCTCCCTATCTGAAGTCTGTCTAGTAATTCTCCTTGACCTATCCATCTTTAAACAACATACAATATACACATGACATATGATAATTAATGCAATGTTAGATTAATCTTAAAGTTAGTTAATATAAAAAAAAATGAAACAACATTCAAGCATAACACACCATTCAAGCAAATCCTAACTCAAACCGTACTAATCTCACCGCATCTAAGGTCAAGTCTTCCTATGTTAAACAAACAATTTACATAAACATGCTCTGATACCATTTGTAAAGACCCGACCCACCAATCCTTAAGATTTAGCAAGTCAAGTCCCCAACCACATATAATATTTTCATATTATATGTAAGGTTGTCCTAAATCTAACAATTTATGTGAATTGTTTGTTTAATCCCACTATAACTTGATATAAAGACTTTTTACAAATGGATTACTCACTTGAGTAATCTATTCATATAGAACTTTTAAAGAAATAATTTACAATTTGTGTCAACACATGACACAACAAAACTTACATAAGTTTTACAAAACAAGAAAAATAGACTTTAAGTCTTTATATACAAACAAGGCTTAACTAACAAGCCTCTATTCAAAATACAAAATACATAATTGAACCAACAACTTGTTCAAAAATTTTCCTTCCTTGCCATCTTGCACTCGATTCCTACTCGCCCCACTCATCCATAAACTTCTCCCAATCCGACCCATAGCCCATATCATCATAACAATCATCATCACCTGAAATATAGCACAGTGAGCCAAAGGCCCAGTACACAGCAACAACACTCAAAAGCGTAGTGGCAATCATACCTAGACTAATGCAATGCAACATTAATGTTTATTTATCTTTCATTATTCATTGATCAAATCATCATTGGAGTATTCAAACTCCGGACAAGCCATGGGATTCTGGGGATCCTGAGTAACGCTCACGACGCTCAGGGGGTTGATATAGATAGCCCGAATATCTATATCTCCTAGATAACGTTACACTGAAAAGAATAATCTCATATAGGTTATATAGCCGTTGCCCAACTTCACTTAACTCAATCCATAATATAATTAATTCACATGCTCCCATAAACATTGAATTAAATTATACTATTTCTTTTCAAGAATAAGTAAATGTTGCTCAGTTACTACATTTCCTATCGATTATCCACCGAGCCTAGTCATTGCATCATGACTACTGGCCTAAGCGCCTACACTAACATATCATTGCATCATGATAAGTTACCGCTCCTCAGACCGGATTTAACGGTGAAAACACAAGCAATTCAAGCAATATTTAAGTCATTTAGAATTTATGTTAAATTTAAGTATGCCTATCCTAACAAATATACAAGCAAGTCACTACGTACCTGTACTAGCTCGAGAATCAATGGAAATAACCAAAAGGGGATCACTCACTGTAAAAGAAGTAATTACAAACTCACACTTAGTTCAAGCACTAATTATCTAGTTGAAAATACAATTAATCAAAGAAATTCAAATAAATTAGTGCAAAGTCATAATAAAGCATTTAAACATCCTATTATATCATAGAACACTTAACAATACTTAATTGATCATATATCAAACTTTGGAAAATTTTGAAGAAAGTTTTTTTTTTTTTAAATTCAAAAGCGCAGGGGATACGCTGGCATTCAAAGCCGGCGGCTTTGAACCGGTGTTTAACACTCTGAAAATCAACACTGTCAACGCTAGCAGCGTTTAAGGGTACGCCGGCGGCTTTGAGCCGGTGTAGAATGCAAATCCACAATTTTTCAAAACTTCCAGAGAGGTACAAACCGGCCGCATACATGGATACGCTAGCAGCCTCTCACTATACGCCGGCAGCTTTTGATTCCTAGTAACCGGCATACAATGTGAAAGAATGAACACCGGCTGACTTTTCCAGTGAAAGCCGGCAGCGTTCAAACGGTTTTAACAATTTTAACTCTGTTCGCTTCCAACACCGCCTATAAGCCGGCGGTGTAGAAACCCCAGATGCCAGCGTACGACCAAAATTTAGCTTATACGAAAATGTTTTTGATTTCCCTTGTTTTATTACACTTTGTTCACTTTCAAAAATTCTCAAACTTAGCCTAAACTTCCCAAAGCTTGTTATATGTTCATTACATTATTTAAACAACATAAACTCTAACTCACAACATCAAACTCTTCACCACAAATCATCATACATAAATCATACTTCAAACCCCAAATCACTACACCCAACATTTAGTCATCAACCATTTGCATTGCTCAACACTTCTAATCTCTTATACTACATATACCACTAACTCCTAAAACAACAAAACACTTCTCATACAACCAACAAAGTATATAAGTCATCAAACACAATTTAGGCTTAAAACCTATTGCTAAGAAACAATGAACTTGCATATTTTGAAGACATGAAAAACATACTTACCAATAGAACTTTAGGCCTTAGTTTTGTGATCCTCTAGCATGCTTTTGATGGTGGAAATTGTAGAAGATGAAAGGCTTATCTATATAGATCCATGGGAGAGCTTTGGAGAAGAAGAAAATTGTGTTTTGAAGCTTTTGGAGGCATATTTATGTAAAGACCCCCCCCTCATGAGGGACCCAACACGCCAAGGAATTGTTACGCTAGCTCCCGAAGTTAGGGCTAAGGATCCTGCAGAATCCCACGAACCCCGTCCCCGCGAGGAATCGAACCCAGGACACTAGCCTTTTGTCCCCCACAAGGAGAGCGCCATCACCAACTAAGCTGCAGCTTAGTTGGTGATGGCGCTCTCCTTGTGGGGGACAAAAGGCTAGTGTCCTGGGTTCGATTCCTCGCGGGGACGGGGTTCGGTTGAGGCATTGGGTTCCGTCCCAAACAAAACCACACGTCTGGGGTTCGAGCCTTGGGGGCTGCAGAACCTTACTCGTAATTCCTAGAGTGTGGACAATACTTGATTGTGTTCCTTAACGGGGTGGGATGATGCAATCCCTGAGGTCGTCAGTGCCTCAACATAAAAGGGCGCCTTTTTGTGAAGACCCCCCCTCATGAGGGACCCACCACGCCAAGGTATTGTTACGCTAGCTCCCGAAGTTAGGGCTAAGGATCCTGCAGAATCCCAAGAACCCCGTCCCCGCAAGGAATCGAACCCAGGACACTAGCCTTTTGTCCCCCACAAGGAGAGCGCCCTCACCAACTAAGCTGGCTTAGTTGGTGAGGGCGCTCTCCTTGTGGGGGACAAAAGGCTAGTGTCCTGGGTTCGATTCCTTGCGGGGACGGGGTTCTTGGGATTCTGCAGGATCCTTAGCCCTAACTTCGGGAGCTAGCGTAACAATACCTTGGCGTGGTGGGTCCCTCATGGGGGGGGGTCGTCACAATTTAGGAGGTCTAAAAATTGTGCACGAATTTTGCACTATTTCAGTTGATATTATCTTAAGTTTTGACTTTTGAGGCATAAGAGGTTAAGGGGACTTAATGACTTATCATTTGCTAATTAATAAACTTATCTTTGGTTAATTAATGTGGTGTTTAAGCTCCTTTTAAGGTAAAAGAATTATGTTATGATGAGGCTTATGTACATGGATCTATTTATTCATTTCAATACATTCCAAATATAATTCTTACATGTTAATGCAATTTAAATTTTATGAACTAAATATTTAATAAATTCTAGAGTATTTGAATATTTTAACACAATAATAAAACACATAGTTCATCATGAACACAAATCATATTCAATACATATCAAAAGCATGTATAAATTCAATAACACACATATAAAATATAAGTTAGAAATTTCATGGTTATTTCAATAACTCATGTGGGAAACGGGCTAAGAAATGTGAAGAGAGAGTTGTCTTCTTCAGTGGAGCATTTGAAGATAAGAAGATAAGCTTAGAAAGTAGTTTATATGTTTAGTGTTTAATTTTGAAATTATTTAATGTATAAGGTAAGCTTAGTTTTGGATTAGTTCTATGTTGTTTAAAAGTTTATAATATATAAGTATCTATCTCATTTTACTGTTTAGTGAGGGATATCGATTCTTTGCGGTTCTAGAGGACCGTAGGAATCTGTACTTCCTTAGCTATCAAAATGTTTTTATGAAATTAAAAAGTTATTTAGCAAACAATAGGTAAAGTTTTGTAATCTTTGACTTCCAAAAAGATTCTTATATTTTGGATGCTTACTTGATATGATAACTACAAGTTGATCGTTTTAGGCTTCCTCTTAGGGCATGACACATGTGGTAGAGGAAGATGTTTTTTAGGCTGATAGAGAACCAGTTTTTAATACTTATGTTGGTGAAGAGGATCATTACAAGAAAATTAGCCTTTAGAGATAGAAAATTTGCGACGGAAAATTTCTGTCTAAAAAAAAATGAATTTGCGACAGATTTGCGACGAATTTGTGATGATATAAATTATAAATAATTTTCTAATTTTTATATGCTTTTATGACAGATTACCCATTAATTTGCGATAGAAATTTTTATGCGGCAAATTTGTCTCTGATTGTAGAGGGAAATAAATTATTTTAACTCCAATTTCTATTTTTTAAATTCTATTGCAAATCTGTCTCTAAACTAAATTATTATATATATGTACATATAAATAATTATGTTTAAAATTTAGTTTTAATTGTACATATCTAATATAATATATATAATGAGTATTATATAATAAGGACTTATTTAATATTTTTAAATTAATTTGATTATATAATAATTATAATATGTATAATCATATGTTATTTACAACTAATTATATATATTTTATTTATAATATATTTATTATATTACATATTTATATATTATAAAGTAAAAATAAAAAATAGTAATTAAAATATAAACATTATATTTATATCTTATTATACATTCTTTTACATAATAACTTATATAAAAAATTTAAATTATGCAACTCGATAAAATAGTGTTTAACAATAATATAATATGTTAAATAAAAGAATATCATAAAATAATACTTAAAAATAAAGTATATTTCAATAATAAAATATGTAAAATAAAATAACTACTATTAAATGTAAACTTAGTATATATAAACATATATAAATATATAAATAATATATTAATAAATATTTATATTTATATTGTTTATAATTTTTTATTATATATTTATTATAATTATTCATATGTTATTTAATATAAAAAAATTATCATATATATCTTACATAATTTATTTTTACATACTATATTTTATTTAAAATATAATAACATATTTCGAGAAAAAATAATATACTATATAAAAATATAGTATATTTAAATAATAAAATATAGTATATAAAATAATTAGTTAAATATATTTAAATTAATGTTATATATTTTTATTAATATATAAATGAAAAATAGATTTTTATATTGTTTATACTATATTATAATTTATTAAGTGTAATAAAAATGATATAAAAAATAAACATATTACTTAAAAATATATAATTTATTATGTGTAATAAAAATGATATAAAAAACAGACATATTACTTAAATATATATAATTTATTAAGTTAATATAAAATATTAATTAAATATTTCCAAAAGTATAATTATTATATATATAATTAAATATATATAAAAATTTATATGTATAACATTATTTATATATACATAATATAATATATTTTTAATAATAATATCATATTTGGCAAAAAATTTATAATATACTACTAAAAATATTATATATTTATAATAAATATATAATTTAAATAATTATTATAAAATTTAAACGTAGTATATATTAATATTATATATTATTTTAATAAAATTTAATGAAAAATATTTAATAATAGGCAAAGTGAAATTATAAAATAAAAAAAATTATAAAAAATATGTAAAATGTTTTATAGTTATAATATTGTAAATTGTGATATCTCTTAAATAAGCAGTAGTGGAACTTTTTTTATGAAGATATGAATTGATTCATCAGCTTAATGCTTGTAAAAACTTTAATGTTAGTGTGCTTAGCATGTAGCATTCAATGATGGGTGACCTTCTGATAAGGATAAATAAGAGGCAAATGTGAATTGTTTTTTAATAATTTATCTTAGAATTAGAGACAAATTTACGACGGAATAATTTTATTTGTTATTTGCTATTTGGATATTTAAAAATAACTAAGTATAAAACAAAGACAGATTTGTGACAGAAATTCTATAGCAAATTTGTGACAAAAAATAAATCTGTTTCTAAAAGAATTAGCGACAATGATTTTTGAAACAGAAATTTGCGACAGCAAATCTGTCTCTCAAAGTATTTAAAGACAGATTTTTCACTTTCAGAGATAGAATTTTTTGTCTCTAAAGCCAAAATTTCTTGTAGTGGATGGTATTTTTGAGATAGATGATGAACCATTGTTTGATATTTATATTGATGAAAAGATGATTTTTGCAGTTTATTGTGGTGGTGAACCAGTTTTTGATACTAAATATGTTGAAGAAGAGATACAGGATTTAGATGCTATTTTTGCTCTTGTGGGTGAAGAGGTTGATAGGGAGATAGTAGTACCTGAAGTGATAATTCTGATTGTGGAAGAGCCAAAGAGACAATATGAGGAGTTATTGGCTAAACTTTTTATTCAGAAGAATATAAGTCTTTATGCAATTACAACCCTTCCTAAGAAGGATTTCACGTGGCATATTTGTCCAATTAATTTCAAGCAATTTTTTCAAGAAACAATGAAAATTCAAGAACGAATTTTATATAACCTAAGGGAAATGATGTGGTATTTAATCAATATTTTTTCATTATCTTTTAATAGGCTTTAATAATGATTTTTAATTACATTCCATTTATGTCTTTTAATGACATTTTTTTTTTATTACCATTCAAAAGATATATTTTGAATGTCATTCAATGTCATATCTTTCTTAGTTTTTTTCTTTTCTTTTCAGCAGGTTTCAGACTTGCCTATAAATGTGTACCCTAAGGTAAGGAAAAATTCACTTATTATATTTTTTTAGTAAAATTTCAGAGCCATCATTGCTCTTTTCTTAAATTTCAATTTCATCATAGAATTTCGATTTTTGATGCTATTAATCTAGGTATTTTTAGAATCAATAGGCTTTTGAAGATCTCAAACCGGTATTCATACGCGAATCAATGGTTTGCAATAAACCTTAATTCGATTTCACGACATATGCCACATCACAATGTAATATTCAACACCCAATTGAACAATCAATATAAATTAATGAATGGTATGAATACACAAAATATTGTATAACACAACTTAATTGGATAATGTTTTTGTATGAGATACAAAGAGCACAACAATAGTAGAGTGTGCTCCCTAATGTCAAATTTCAAAGCAATCTCTTATAAACCATCAACAATTGTATGAATTCGCTGACATGCTCCTTTGTTGACCTCTCTTTATTATTCTAAGAATGTTTTAGTGCTACTCTAAGACGGGTCGATTTTCTAGCATATTTTAATTAAGAGCATATTTAACTTAGCCTGATGGCTTGCTAGCATTTAATTTGCAACACCTTATATGTAACACTATTAGAAAGGCACATGTTTACAATTGATCACTAAAAGGCTAATGTTCAATTTTTTGTCAGTGATTTTCAAATTTATATCATAGACTAATTATAACCTCCTTTATAGTATTTGGTACGAAAATCATTAAAATACAGCCTTGCTAGGAGTTAAAGTTCAAAATTTCATCAACTTTTTTTAAATTTTAGATACAGTGGATTGCATGAGATTCATTAACTACTGAAACTCCAACAGGGATACATAGTAGAACTACTAGCCCTTGGCTTCGTTACCAATTTGTTACACAGATTTTCATATACGAAAAAAAAAAATAATAATAATAACGCAATTAGACAATGGCACAAAACGTATACACACTTCAACATGGGACCTATGTATAGTTCATAAAATAAAAAAGAATTGTATAGGTATGTAAAGGAGGTCTTATAAAAGATTTATTTGACTAAAAAAGGATTATCTGCTAACGTGGGATTCGATTAATGGAATTTGCTTTGAAAAAAAGAAAAATCATTAGCACAGGTGTCAAAATTGCAAACCTGTCCATGTTTTTTTAGACAATTTTATGGTTCTATAAGCCTCTTTTGATTTTAAACGGATTCAAAATTGTTTTAGTATAGATTATGGTAGAATCGTGAGCCTTATAATACTCTCGATTCGATACAATTATACACAAATTTATATGATTCCATGCAGTTCTATTTTATTTGAGTGTAACGAGTCATCAATAATATGGAAAAAAAATTGCTATTATATTTTATTTGAGTGCACTGAGTCATCAATACTATGGAAAAAAATTGCTATTCTATTTTATTTGAGTGCATTGAGTTATCAATACTACGGAGAAAAAAATTGTTTCCATAATAAAATCAAATTCATCATATTATGAATGAAATTACACCATTCTTACTTCTTTAATTTATATGGTCTAAACTACTAACCTCACAATGAATTATCTATCTACTGACTAATAAATAGTTGAGAAATAAGATATTTAATTGATTGAATATAAACTGGGTGAGTATTAATCCAAGAATAAGGGGTAAAGAAATATATTAAAAAAATGTTATTATAGAGAAAGTTAATCGGCTTATTCATATGGAGAGTTGTAATAATAAGATCAAAATTATTTGATATTTATTGAATATATAATATTGAATATGAAGCATGAATGAAGAATTCAAATGGTAATGCCGATGATGGTGGTGGTGTGGACAAAAATGATGATTAATGATTTATTTTTAATTTTTTTGTATTATAATAATGATTTATGTTGTCACTTAATATATATTGGTGATAATATGCATATTCTTATTTTAAGGTGCGGATAACAATTTATATTTTATTATTAATATTATAACATATATTATGTCCAAAACTTAAAGGATTATTTATTTATTTAATGTATTTCAAGTTTCTTATGAAAAATATGACTACATCTATAGTATTCAAACACTAACATATGCTTACATTTCAATATTTTAATTCTATGTGATGCTCTATCGATTTTAGTTAGGATCATGAGTTTTCCAACCTTATCGATTACTACTATTTCTCCTCAATACTTTAACTCAAATGACTGTCTCAAATGCTTCAAAGGTGTCCGAATCTAATTTGCCTCAAGTCATTCCAACTTTATTGTATCTTTCAGTAAAACCATAAAGAATATAACACTCATGATTGATTAATTTAAGCATGATGTCACTAATACCTTGCAATTAGAAAAGTCATTTTCCTCCGCCAGCCACCAAATGATCATAATCTTATAAAAGACGATATCATGTTAAAATAGAGCCAAAAATCCTAGCATGCCGCCATGATTGAATTTGACCACTATTGAACCTCATTTGAGAATATTTGATCAATTTATTTAACTTTTTAGCCTTTCTTATTTTTGTCTATTATATATGTGTGTATATGTATAATTGGTATTCATTCAAATTATATATTGGTGAAGAAACAAATAACAAAAATTAACGAAAAATACAAATACGTCCATCTTTCAAAATCCGAGCTTGTTTGTTCTTTATTCACACTGTTCTAAACATACTGTTCTAAACGTTTCTCTTTTTTTTCGTCATACAGCATTTTCTCATAAAAATACATGAACACCTCAGTCTCGTCTTATTATAATTTAAAAAAGAATTAGAAAAGATACAAATTAGATAGCTTTCAAATATCACACTTCAAAAAAGGCACATATTGAAAAAAAAAAAAAAGAAAGGAAATTCAAACAAGCCATTAATCTAAAGTAAATGTATTAATTACGTTACTATTAAGAGTGGAGATAACCTCAACGAAACCTCCTTAAATTAGCTTTAATTATTGGTGAATCCAACTATGGAGACACAATCAATTACCCAAGATATTCTATTTTTTTTCCCCATAATAAAGTTAATGCGCAAGTTAATTATGTAAGTCTTGAACATAATTTGCTCCGTGGCCATCCTATTTTAGTAGCTACTCAATTACAATGTGCATAGGGGTCCTGTGTTCCGGCTAGCAAGATTTGACATAATAACAAGTCAGTAATCATCGCAGGGTACGAACGCTAGTAGCCAGTCGTTTCTTCGTAATTCAATGATCGTACCGAGGACTTTTGGTGTAATTGTTGGGTTCAAGATTCTAAAGTTAAGCATTTTGAATAAGAGGCATTCTTAACGTAAGTGATCTTTTGAAAAGTAATCATTACAAATAGTATCAAAACAAGTTTTAAGTCTTTATAAATAGTATTAGGATAGTTCATCAGTCAAAAATAAATAAACTAAATATTGTATAAAATAAATTATTTTAAAATGAAAGTATCTTTGAATCTGAATGGAGCGTTTCTATTATCCTCTTTGTTTGGTGTGATTCTAAAATTGACTAAAAAAACTAACAAGAGCATCGATTTTATAAGTAGAAAAGTATCATATACTTCTCTAATATAATATGATAAATCTTTAATTATTTAGGTACTTTTTAGTGTAATGACTCAGAATTCATTAGAATTAAGTGTGTTCAATGAAAAATACTTTCATAATAAATGATCTCAAACCATGTGTTATTTAATTAAAATAGGCAATATATCAATGAGCAGAGCTTCAGCTCATTACATTTAGACTCTTTAGTAAAGGAATAAAGTAAATTTTATTGGTTTTTTTCTTTCTTTTTTTTTTTTTTTTTTTTAGTTTTTAACCCCTCCAGTAAATTGGGAGATTGAGGGACACGGAGATTTCACAAAGACTTCCATATTTCAGGATTCAACCAAGTGGGACCGGCCATTGGGTTTAGTTAGAGCGAAAATTCGTCCATTGAAATTGTGTTAGAAGTGAGAGTTAACTGTTCCATAAAATTGTAGCTTTTGCCACTTATAAAGCCGTGGGACACTCTTGAAGAAATATGGGTATCACAACACCATACCAAAATTCGCATTGAATTGCAATTATGGGCCGTTTTTCTTTTCTTATCTTTTTTAAAATTTGTGTCCAGCTTATTTATTTTGCCGTATGAAATAAAAAATAATTAAATTTTAATACCATAAAGATATAATAGAGTAATACTAAATATTATAATTTTCACTTAATATAAAAATAAAATAAATAATTATTGGTATATAATGATCTATTATCTTTATTATAGAAAAAATATAATTATATAAGTTATATTTTTAAGATAGATATATTTATGATAAAATTAAAAAAAATAAATTGATTAATAATCCATATGTATGGAGTCATGAATTATTATTTATCATTTTACGTAATAGAAATTTATTATAAATAGTGATTATCTGCAACTAAAAACTGTAATAATAGCTTTACATAAAATGAAGAGGAAATAAATAGCTATTCCATCAAGCAAACATGTTGTTCTTTCTTAGAAAACTGCTTAATTAAGGATTTAGTAATGAACCCCTGCAAACCAAATTACATTACAGGGAACAATAAAAAGATGAAAAAGAAAAATCCAATCTATGTGAGAGTCTCCATCTAAACCATTTATAATATTGTATTTGTTTTTAATTAACCTAATATACTTTTATGGCAAAAACAAAAGCTAATATACTTTTTTTTTAATTCTGCACTCACAAATTTTAGAACATTTTAATATAAACCCGTTATCTATTCTAATATATAATTTTAGAATTTTTTATTGTTTGTACTTTCAAATTAATAATAATTTTTTAATACATTTTAGCGATGCATGATTTTTGAGTTTTATCATTTATACCTTTTCATCGGAAGTTTCTTCTGGCCGTCATTAATTAAGAGACTTGATATAGTGTAAAATAATATGTGTTGCAATCTTGACGTGACTTAGTATAGACTCTTAAAAATGACATAATATTTCGTATATATTATAATTATGAACACCACTTTGTCATATAAATGAATAGTCCGAATTAAATAATAGTAACCATATAATGGGTAAATTACATTGGAAAATCACAATATTTGAAGGTAAGTTTATTTAAAATCACAAAGTTTAGAGAAATTGGTCAATTGAGATCACTATAGGCACATGTTAATTGGAGAAAAATTAATTAAAACTTAGAAGTTCTATCACATTGTGACACGTATCAATAGTGACCTCAAATGATCCACATTCATAAACGTTGTGATATCAAATGAACCACTAGAAACCTTATGATCTCAAATGAGCTTATCTCCAAATATTGTGATTACTAGTATAATTTATCCATTATGCAAGATTTAATAATGCGTATCAATATATAACTTAATTATGAATTTTTTTTTTTTGTAAAATTATATTTCCACATGCATGTATACGCTTTAAATAAAACTAAAGCATTTGTGGAGCTTAAACTATGAAAATACAATTTTAGAAGTGTTTTGCATTTGTATTATTTTATTACATGATACATGCTATTTGAACATTAACTATAGAGATAATTGGTGTGTCATTTGGTTAATTTGATGCATAATTATATCATTCAACACTTATAATACTTCTAATTTGGTTTAAGGCTTCCAAAATGTAATTTTATGATAAAAGATAGAATGTGATCTTATTTTGTACACTTTAGAGGTGATAAGAACAAGATTTAAACACGATCGTATCTAAAGTTGTGTCAAAAGCAAAATGAAATATAGAAGAAAATGGACACAAGGGGTGACATGCCCATGTTTGTGCTTGTGTCGGGCTTAACTCTCCTAGATTTTACAAGTCAAATTCAACATAATAAGTGACATGGGCCGTGTCATGGTTGTATTGTGATAAAGCACTTGCAAAGAGTGTTAATTTAACACGATAGACTTCACACAACCATATCTCGAACATTATCTTACCAAAATCCTATTTCCACAAGTTTAGAAGTGTTTTAAAAAGGAAAGGTACTTAAATTGGAGGAGAGAGGACTTCCTGTTAAAAAAATAAGGAACATGTGAATGAAGTGATCCTAACGAATGGAAAGAAGTAGTAGTCTAAGCCTAGAAGGATGGGAAAGGATGAAGAAGGTATTGATAAATGAGGATCCACAAGTAAGCTAGAGCGGGAGCAAATATCGGTTAAGCTTTCCTTAAGAGTCAATAAATATATGTCACAGATTCCTTACCCTACTGCCTTAAAGAAGGATAGCAACAATGAACACTTTGGTAAGATTTTCAAATTATTTAAACAATACATATTTACTTATCCTTAATTAAAGCCTTGTTGCAGATGCCAAAACATGCCAAAAATATGAAAGATTTATTGTCTAATAAAAAGAAGGTCAAAGAGCTCCCTAATACAACACTTAGTGAAGAGTATTTAGTGTTTATTCAAAACTAGTTACCAAAAAAGCTCAAAAACCCAAAAGTTTCACTTTACTTTGTGTAATTTGTAATTTGTCGATAGAAAAGGCTTTGCCTAATCTAGGGGAGAGTCTTAATTTGAAGTCACACAAACTTTTTAAGAAATTGGGTTAGAAAAGTCTAAACCAACATAGATGAGCTTGCAACTAATGGATAGGTCCATAAATTTTCCAATGGGTATCATAGAAGATCTGTTAACTAAAGTCGAAAATTTTATTTTCCACTAGATTTTGTTATTTTTGACATGTATGAGGATATTGATGTCTCATTGATTTTAGGAAAGTCGTTTTTGGCTACTTATAAGGAAATTATTAAACTAAACAAACAAAAATTAATCCTAAAAGAAGGAGATGGGGATCTAATATTTAAGGCCCATGTACTGAATGAGCAATCATTGAACAATGATAATACTTATGATTTCATTGATGGTAGTAATTCATCTATTCTAAATCATGCACAAAATTTTTTTTTGTCAAAGAATAACTACAGTATTGTTTAGGTCAAGGAGAGGAGAAAGATATAAAGAAATCCACATAATTAGAAAAAGGTACCCCTATATGAAGCTTATGAAATTATGTAGAGAAGAAAAGTAGTTAAGGAGATTGATAAAGGCACATAAGCTAATTTAAAGCTCGAGGAGGATGACCTAAAGAAGCCTTGATTTCATCCATCATAAGTATGATATTATAAAAATGTTGAGCTAATAATGTAAACAAAAAAAGGCACCATGGAATGAAACCCGTTTATAACTTAATTTCATGGTTTCCCATTATTTTGATTATGATGTTTATCTTGGTTTCTACCCTATTATTGTGTTTCAATGTGTTTTCATATGGTCTTGGAACTTTCATTGGAGAGGCAAATACTTAATAGAAAATTTGGAGTAAAAAACAAGTTCAAGTGTGGTGGAAAAATGCAAATCTGAGAACGACACAAGCAGTGGCACAACCGTAGTGCCCCCATATCTATTAAAAGAGGACAAACTTAATTCGACATGTTGCACACGGCCATGTCAAGGTCATATCCTTCGAGGTAAGTCAATCCTTGACCCAAGTAAATCGATGACATGACCATGTTTAGGCCATATCAATACAAGGTACTCCCACACATATTTTTAGAGTTTGACATGACTAATGAAATAGCCATGTCTCAAGTTGTGCCACTTGTGTATTTTATGAAATATTCCCAAATGGGCAAGATACAGTCAAAACATGACTATATCCCTATTCAAGTCACTCCCATATATATAAAAAATTATTCAAAACAAATTATACTAAGAGTGACACGACCATGTGACATTTTGTATTCCACTTAATATAAAAGTTGCCCTTCTTTCAAACACAACCATTCAACACAATCAATGTACCCTCTCTAACACATAAAACATACATTCAATTCTTTCAAAGAAAATGGCAAACATACAAATCTCCTTTCCTCTTCATCCATAAATGCGTAAGGCATGTATATCTCTCTCTTTCTCTTTGTCTTTCTATCTCTCATACTTTTACCATGGATGAAATCAAATATCAGGCTTGCATTATGAATGACAAAATTCAAGTCTTATAATATCAATTTTGCAAATTGTTTTATGCGTTGTGTTTCCTTAAGTGATCAAAGTATGGTTTCACTACCACATCTATTATTGATGCATGAAATTGCTTAATTTACTATAGGACTATGCACACACAATTGAACGCACATGTGCATAACACACTGGCCATTTGAATTTCAATATCTACATAACCTTAACATGACCATATTTATGGTTCTATCAAAATAATCCACAATTGAGCTATGCTTTTTCAAGGTCATTTGAATTCTAACTACAATAAAATTATTGTTGAAATCCTTTAGTACTTGATTTCACATAGGAATTTAGAATTCTTTTAGGATTTTGACATAGATGCACAAGTATTAGTTATCCACTTCTGGCAATTGAACATTTTGTTAATCAAATACATGCAATTTGGTTTCTTGTAACGTACAAATTACATGCATATTTTTTGTAAAGAATACTTTTTTTTTTGTAATGATTCTTGATTAGAGAAGAGGAGGAAGATTAAGATGGAGATAAGGAGAGGGTGGAGATGATCCTATTAATGAATGATCTAATGGCTTGTACCATATTGAATAGCTCATTTTTCAAGCTAGACTTTACTCAAATTATCAGTTAACTAGATAGGGAAATTTACTGTTAGACTAGCCATTTTTCTAACTTTTTTTTAACCTTTACTTTATACTTGTGATTACAATTGTTGCTATGAGAACAACTCCAAGTACATACTTCAGTAGAGTCATGCAATATACTATGTTGAGTTACTTGCTGAATTTTTAGCATTGCTAAATTTTGTTTACTCAAGTTTGCTACTCCTTTAGTTTTGCCTTGTTGAGCATAATTTGCTAAAATTGGGGAAATTTAGAGTTCCTTTTATCTTGTTTTAATTTAATTTTCTAATTTTTCCTTCTATAATTGATTTTAATTAAGACATTGAGGACAATGTCTATCTTTAAGTGTAAGCAAAGGGTAGAAAAAGAGCATGACTCTTGAATGGATTATTACCTTTTCTTGCTAAAGCATTATATGATAATCATTTTATTTGCTGCTACTTGTTGAAAACCAAATAATTATGCTTAGATATTATATAATTTTGACTTGCATTCACATGACAAGTAATTCAATTTAAAGAATATTATACATAATTATTTTTCAATCCCCCATACTTAAAATTTACTCAGGTTTTTTACTCTTTATACTTTATCAGACTAAAATAATAAAATCATTTTAAGATAAAGTTATTTACTATTTAGGCTTGAAATTAAGCTAAGATTGCTAGTTAGAGGTTGAGTTGTTGTTTATTTAAGTTGAGATTTAAGTATACTCATTTCTTGAGAATTTTGAGAACACTATAATCATTAATGGATGTTCAAATGGAATTTATCACTTAATGCTTTTATTATAGCCAAAAGTGGCTTCCACTCCCATGGCTTAAAAACTCCAAATGATGAGTATCTCTAAACCCTGGCTATAAATACATTTTTTGTCTTTCCTAAAGGCGTACAAATAATCAAAAGACACTGGGGTTTAAATCCCTAATTACATTGTGTAGTAGGAGTTGTTTGTTGACTTGAGTAACTAAGTTAACGGGGTACATTGTCAAGTCTTAACATTTGTTAACTTGAGTTACAAGCTTAAGGTGGTAAAGTTTTGGTGGTGTCTCTTTAAACGGTAATTGCCTAAGGTTGTCTAACTTAGGGGTGTTCACGGTTTAGTTAACCGGTCCATGGCCTTATGTTTTTATCCTAATCGTAGTAATCGGATTTTCAGTATCCTAATCCTAAACCAATCTATTATAAACAGTTAACCGACTTAACACTTAATCATTTTTTTAGTTAATTTTTTTGGTTTTTGGCTTTTAACCATTTAACATAATGTTTATGTAAAATTTACCGTTAAACATATTTTTCAATATGTCCATAAAAGAAAGAATTAGAGTATTTTTTTCTTTAATTATATTAAAAACTATAAATTGAGAATGTAACTTATGTGGAATAGTTTTTAATATATATCGGTATCATCAACCATAATAGCCTTTTGCTCCTATATTCTTATCATTGTTATCAACTTTGATCGGTTGAGCTCAATACAAAATCTTAGCCAAACACCATCATTCCAATTTTCAAAAATATATGCATTTTTTTTTCTCATCTCAACCATTAATTTCAACATAATTCATATTGATGACACTAAAAAAAACATACAATAACAAAAAAGCCTTCAAAAGTACAACTATTATAAAATAAAAAACATTATTGTTCCAATGGGTTTATTTTCAACAAAACATGGCGATGGTGTTGACGACAAATCAGTAGCACCAATTTGATTTGCTTGTGTTACTATTCCCATCTTGAGGCCTCTCTTCCTTTTTGTAGAACAAAAATAGCAAAATAAGAACTCGTAATTCCACTTGTAATTTATTATTCAAACAAAAAATTATAAATACGGACTTAAATATATAATAGCAAAACAAAGCAAGAAAAAATACACTATAGAAATTAACTTACATTCTCTTCTCAATCATCAATCGTGCAAAGAGGATGATCTTTCGTAATGCAAGATGTTTCTATAGAAAAAAAAAAGTAGAAAAAAACAAAGAATTTCAATAATTTCTATATAGAAGTAAAAGAACAATAAAACCTAAAAAAAATGAAAAGTAGAAATACTTTTACCTATGGATACCGACTCAAGTTGTTCCAAGATAGGCTCAAGATATATTGGTTGACTTGAATTCCTCAACCAAGTTTGTCCACAAATTACAGCTTCCACAAGTCTAGATGTAAGAGCACTCCGAAATGAATCAAGCACACGGCCTCTAGTGCTAAAAGCAGATTCACTAGTAACTGTACACATGGGAATAGCCAACATAGCCCTTGTTATCAAAGCCATTATTGGGTATTTAGATGAATTTGTTTTCCACCAGCCCAATATATCAAAAGAAGGTACCTTTTCTCACAATCATCATGCAAATATTTTTCTAGTTCGCTTTTAGAATTCTCACTTCCTTCATCCTCACCATGCTTCATGAACTTACCATTTAAGTATTGGCATACATCTTGATATTCATCAACCACCATAGATGTGTGCAAATCTTGTTGTTTTTCTCTTATTTGGATAGTAGATGTAAGTTTGGAAGCACCATAAGACTCAAACAAAGAGTCCAAAACAAGTCTCACCTTTTCTTTTGGTTTGTTTGCAATACCCACATCATAAAATTCACCAACATATAGTCAACATATTTCAATTTGCATATAGGATCAAGAACTAATGCAGCAAATAACAAAACATTGATATTATCAATATTTGCCCAATATTTTTCATACTTCTTCTTCATCCTAAGAGCCATTGCTTTCAAACTAGGATCTCTACCTTTTTAAATCATATCAGAAATCATCATGACAAGGCCATAAATCTTCTTGATATATTCATTACTAGTGACATGAAGTGCACAAGACAAGCCCAAAATGGTGTCATAGAAAATCTTAAGAAAAGGCAATAATGATCTAGCATATTCCCAATCATCAAACATTGGAATGCCCTTCTTCATAGTAAGATCCATAGAATATCTACTATCAGTGACCTTTAACATATCAAAAGCTTTTTGAAATTTCAAGGCTACCTCCAACATTAAGTATGTTGAGTTCCATCTAGTCTCCACATCTATGCACAAATGACTCTTACTATCAATCTTCTCTTTTTCTACACAATTTTTAAACTTTTGGCTCCTAGAAGGAGAGGATTTCACATACTTTGCTACATGCCTAATTCTCACAATAGAGTCATTTATTTCACATAAACCATCTTTTATAACTAAATTCAAAATATGTGCAGCACATCTCACATGCAAGTGCTCACCCCAAGACACTTCCCTTCCAACTATTTAACCTTCTTTTCAAATACTGTAAGCCCAAAGCATTTGAGGATGCATTGTCAATAGTTATAGTAAACACTCTATCAATTCCCCAATTAAGTAAACACCTCTCAACAGCCATGCCAATTACCTCATCGGAATGACCAGAAATTTGACAAAAAGTAATAATTCTTTTGCGCATTTTCCAATCATCATCAATGAAGTGTGCAGTAAGACACATATAAGACAAATTCTGAATAGATGTCCATGTATCAGTAGTAAGATAAATTCTTGATGACATTTTCTTAAAATATTTTTTCAATTTTCCCATTTTCTCCTTATAAATATTGTAGCAATCTCTTCCTATAGTTGCACGTGAAGGGATTCGAAAACATGGTTGCATCACTTGATAAAAATCACGAAACCCCTCATGTTCCACAAAATTAAAAGATAATTCATCAACAATGATCATCCTAGCTAGATATTTCCTACATTCTTCTTGATCAAACTTCCAATTACTAAGCAAACTTGAACAAGCCTCCTCATCAGATTTAGGTGTAGGTTTAAAAGCTAATATTGACTGGCTCTTGTCAACATTATAATGATAATTTTTACACTTACGTAGATGATTACCTAAACAACTTGTGCCATTAGTAGACGTAAATATAAGAGATTTGATGCACTGCTTACATGTAGCTCTAGGATCATTAACATCATTATTCTTCTCAATATATTCCCAAACCCAAGATGGTTTTCTTTTACGTACCTTTGAATTAGCTTGTTGAGGGGGAGGATGTTTCGTTGCATTCCCATCACCACTTAAAGGTTAGGAGCTCACATTCTCATTAATTAAAGCTTGAGGGACCTCATTTGAAGTAGAGTCTATAGTTTTTTCATTATCTCCAGTGCTAGACATCTACAACAATATCAAACAAAAAGATATATTAGGTAAAACTAAATGGAGTAAGTGAATCTTGGAAGCATAACAACAAAAAGAAAATTAAAACAAGATCTTATACCAAAAACATTGTACAATGTAATTGTTAATACAATAAATATGTGCCCTAATTCATACTGATCAAATTAGAAAAGTAATAAATAATTGCAGAAAGAGGTAATGTATCATGATCTTTCATTTCACGTTATCTATTAATTAGTGATACAATACACAAGTGAGACACTGTGATAATTGACAATGGAAAATGATTAATTTTATTGGTTCTATAGCAGGGTCTAAAGCTTTATACGGTTAGGTTTGATTGCTAACAAAAGGTCGCATGTTATTGGAAACCATTAACAAATGAAATAGAAAGAGTTCATATTTTGCATTATTCTCTTGGTCATATTCATCTTGGGAAGGATGAAACAAGTTAAGTTTTTTCATTGAATTAATTATCAAAACAAAAAGCAAGTAAGAGACAAAGGTTCAACTCAAACCATGATTATGTACCTTATCAATTCATGATGTATGATCTTATTCCCTACCTGATCGCATTTGTATTATTCTTTTGGCTGGTATGAAATTACAGTTTATATTTGCAAGAGACATTAGAAAGTGGCATTTATTTTAAGCACTTCTGAATCTTACATTGTTTATGCTATGAGCCTTTTCAAAATAGGTGGCAGAGTGGATCCATTCTAGATCTCATTCTTTCGACATTGCTCTTTAGAAGATAACAATGAAGTTGATGTAATGTTTATATACTTTTGTTCTTTGATTTATCCTTATTGCATTAAGCTATATACAGTTGCAATTGCTTGGGATGAGAACATAAAGAAATGGACTAGTGGGCTAGCTCAACAGTCTCAGAGAGTGATGAAGGATCCAATTATCAAGTACTTTGGCAAAACTATACTTATGATTGTAAATGTTCCTCAAATGGGATTTTAAAACAAAGTGGGTATGCAACTGTTATAGAGCTTCTATTCTATCTGATTTCAATGAAGACCATTTTATCAAAATGAAAATATAAAAAAAAAAAAATTTGGACACTGGGTTCTTTTTATTTTATTTTAGATCATATATTTTTTATTTTAATTTATTTTTTTAATGGTTGTGTAGGTACCCATTAGGTCTTAATTTTATACCATAAATTGATCATAATCCTCTGTCAAGCACAAGTATGGAAGGAACTTAGTTTGGTTGGGCAAATTGCTCCTATCTCCATCGACCATTGCTTCACGACACTTGGATTCTAAATCCGTGTTGAGTTTTTTTCTTGTACGTCATAAGTATCTCCAAGTAGTAAATTCTTTTGGTTGTATAGTTACAAATCAGATAGTCCAGCAAGCTAACAATAGTAATCAACATCCTAACTAACAAATTTAATTATGGAGTATTTTCCTTTAACAACTTTTTCAAGTCTACTTTTCCATTTACCACACAAAAATTGTGAAAATTCAAACAGAGAAAGCAGGACATCATAATCCTCCAAATTTCATGCGGGACCAATCGTTACAAGCCTTAATCACTAATGAATCAAGTTTTCATAAATTGAGAATACTTTTTAACTTTTAATTCTTATCCACATCTACCATTGTTTCCTACTCAAAAATGACTTTTCAAGCCTTCATTTTGCTGAAATAGCATGACTTTGATCAACCATTGATAAAGAAAAAAAAATGCTAAACTTATCATGCTCAGAATGTGGTGTACCTTCTCTCTAGGTTTAGCTCTACCAACGACGAAATTAGACCTAGAGAAAAGGAGGAGGAGATCGGGGCAAGACACTGCAAATTGCAAAGAGGACTAAGGACTGTTGGACTAAGGGCTATGCTACTGAGGTGAGAAAATGAAATAGTTTTTAGGGTTTCAATCCGTAGTTGAAGTTGAGGGAAAGCCAAAGGGATAGAGGCTGCGTGGTACATGCGGCTAAGAAAAAGAAACACGTAGGGTTTCCACTTTCCAGTTTCAACGTTCAACATCCTCGCTTTATATTTTTTGAAAAAGCAATTATATTAGTATTATAAATTATATATATACATTATAATTACGGATCGGTTAAATGAATCCATCGGATTCTAGTATCTAAAAAACCGAAACCGAAAACCGAAAAAATTAAAAATGGTAATCCTAAACCGAAACCAATGGATTAGTTAACCATTTTTTTGGGATTGGTTTTCTCGTTTTGGTTTGGTTATCCTAAACATTCGGTTTTTTTTTTTCACACCCCTACTCTAACTAGAGACTTACTAATAAAGGAAACTGCTCTAGATTTGGACAAAAAAATTTTCCATATGAAAAATTCTAAAAATATGAAGAATTCCAAGGGATTAATAGATATGATATACATAAATTCTAAACTAAGTGCTTAGAGAGGTGATAAAAGGAACTATATACTTCTTAGTTAAGTGTACAAGGTATAACTAGGTCTCTCCTTTATTGATGGTATTAAAGATTAATTTCTTAGATGAATTATTAAATTATAGTAATTTTGTGTTATCAATGAAATCTAATAATGACAAGCTTAAGTAATGAAATTAATATGAAAGTTACTTAGATTAGAATGTGTAAACCCCTAAATTTTTGGAATTGATTTAGCCTAAAACCCTAAACCGGAAGTCAACCGAAACTCTAAAAGTCAACAAAACCCTAGTTAGACGTAATAACTCAAAGTCCAGCACTCCCGAAGAAGAAACTCGGTGAGGATAAGTAGAAGTTTAGAATGTAGAATAATGCGGAATTATCTAAAGTAATATAAAAAGATCAGATTAGTGAAACTGCAACTCGTCTCGAACCCGATCGGACATGGTTCTTGAAAAATGTGTCCAGGTTCCCGGAATAGTAAAAATATTCTGAATGCACCGTTAGACTCATAAAAATATAAGGTTTTCAAAAATATCAATTTTGTAATTTTTCGGTAAGTAAAAAATAACAAATATCGCATTTATACACGTATTTTCTTACTACCGGTACTTTATTAGTCATATCTGTTTTACATTACACTATTTATTACTATTCTACACTATTCTTTTATCTTTACTTTTTCTTACACCCACTCTTACACACTCCATAACCTATAACATTTACTTTTTACTTTTCCCATAACTTTATTTCACATCTACCTTATATATTACTTTTTTTAATTAACAAAAAGCAAAAAAAAAAAAAAAAAATCTCTCCCCCTCTTATCTCACTATGGCCGGTACCCCTTCCCTCTACACCCTCTCAATTTGTTTTATTTTTCTTTTATTTTAATCATATAAAAATCACTCCACATTTTCCTATAAATACCCCTCTCCTCTTTCACTTCTTTCACACATATACCCACAAATTCTATACAAAAACTCTCCCAAAATCTCTTCTCAAAACTCTCTCAAAATATCCTCCCAAAACTCTCTCAAATTCATTCCAAAACAACTTCTACCTACAACAAACCCATAACCACATGACACTACCAAAGTCTTTTTTAGGTAACCATCTTCTATCATTTTCTTTCTTCTCATGTCATGTAACTCTACATGATCATAGTGTGAGTTTCCAAAGACTAAATGTTATAGAAGCTATATTATGTTCATGTGTTGCTCTTGTTCATGAAAATCTATTTATGTTTATGTTATTATTTTGTTCATATTATTGTTACAATATCTAAGTATTATTATCTATATATATATACATATTCTTTAAAGCATATAAGCTCACTTGCAATTTATTTATTTTATGCAAAGCAATTTATTTATTATTCCATTGCAATTTATTTATTTATTAATTCCGTCGTAATTTATTTATTCCTTGTTATTTTAAGACTAGTCTCTAGTCTTAGACTTGTCCTCATCAAGTCAAAACAAATTTTTCTTTCTTTCATTTTATTTTTATTTTGATTTTGGGACTAGTCTACTTCTTAGTCCCGGGAGTCTTGAAAAAGCTAAGACTCCTAATACTTGACTTTATTATTTATGCTATTTTGTTTGCTATTATTTTCTCATAATTCATGTTCATTTAATTTGTTATCCAAAATTTCAAGTTCTAAACATAGTTGACAAAAAGGAGATTTTGACACTTAGAAATAAGTTTATGTAAAGTAGAAGAACTATGGTTTAAAACAAAAATAAAGTTATCTCTTTTCAAGTTACAAGAAGAAACCACTAAGATTTTAGAAACTACTTTTACTATAAAAAGTTTCTTAAAACACTTATTATCCAACTTTGTTTTTATAAAGAAAATAAATTTTTATGCAAGGATAATTTCTATGAAAAACATAATATGAGGAAAGAATGAGGAATTTCTAAATAAAAGATTTTTGTAAACAAATAGACAAAGAAATTTGTATAGGAAAAATAAATGGGAAAAATAGTATTAACATAGAAAACTTAGAAAGAGGAAAATTTATTTTCAAAAAAAAAAAAAACTCACTTGGAAATATATATATAAACCAACATAAAACTTTTTTGTAAAACAAAAGAAACAAAATATTCATTTCAAGAGATTTACAAAAATAAATTTTTGTAAACTATATTTTTCTAAAAACTCCAAAACCGACATAATTTTACTTGAACAATATAATTAGACAAAAAACACTTGAGCATGAATAAAAATGAGCTAAGTAACCATAAAAAGAGAATTTTTCAACTATATAGATAACTAAGTATTTATCAAACAAATTTTGATTGATTAAACCAAAGTTGTTTTTGCATTGGAAAATCCGAGGTGAATTTTGTCGCCACTGTTTTGGAGCCTATATGACCTTGTTTGTTAAAAATAATTTTAGAAATGGGTAGATCTTTTCGAGTAGGTCGAAATCGGTATATTATATGTGCGATTCCAAGTTAAAATGACCAAGTTATAGCCATTTTAAGTTGAAACTTTCCTTTATACGAACTTTAACGTTCTTTTGATATTGTTTTGTCAAAATTCAAGAAAATCATCAAGAAATACTCATTGTGGGTATTTTCTTTGGCTAGCTGATTCCGAGGAAGGATACCTTTATCCCGAAGATTATTTCGATTAGAAGGAGTGTGTGAACGACTCATCCGCATAGAGGAATAGTCGATATGACATCATGAGTTTATTTCCTTTAAATGCTATACTTGTTGTACTTGTAATTTAGTTGCATTAGAAATAGGAAAAGACAAATGGATATGTATGTAAAATATTCTTTGAAAGAATCCTAAAGAATATCGAGGCCAGAATTGATTTAAATGATTTTATTAGTATAACACTTACTTTGTATGAAATGCTTTGGTCACCATAAACTTGATAATAATAATGTTATGATATCATAAATAAATGGATTCATGCATACCACGAAGTGAGTCACATTGCATTTGGGTTATTATCCTTAGGTGAGGAGGATAGTAAGCTCATGTCGAAAGCAACACTTGGCGGAGGATCTGAAAGAGATTGCTTGGCGGTGTTATGGAAAAAGGAAATGCTTGGCGGAAGATCCGAAAGCAAGGCTCAATTCAAGTAGACTTCATATGCTTGGCGATATTGATCGAAAGCATAAAAATTTTTATTAAAACTACTTGTTTTGAGGTTATGTATCACCAAACTCGAATGGAGGGCGCAAATCCATTCAACATATAGTTCCCCAAAAACTATATGCCTTGTTTGCCCACGTGTTTGTTGTATTCCATTTGTTTACTTAATCAACTTGTTTGAAATTTTGCTACAAGAAGTTATTTATGGAAATAATTCTCACTAAGCCTATTAGCTTATACCTTCATAGATATCTTTTGCAGTTTCCCTATTTATGGTTAAGGCCATGAGGACCCTGCAGTCAGGTAATTTCTTTATGGATTAGGAAAAATTCTAGATGAAGTTTAGTGTTGAATGAGATATAAAATATTCTTATAATAGATTAGTGATCAAAGGGAAATGTCCCCAAGCTGTAAAGATCGTTGTTATAAGTAATTGAATATTATGAATCCTCTTTTCTTAATATGTTATTATATCTTCTTAAGCTTCATAATTCCATATATGGTCCTCTAAAGTTGTGAAAGAACGCCTTACACTTAATATAAAAGCTTTTGGGAATGGCTAAGGTTGTCATACTTGAGCTTTAATATTGAGTGTGGCAGACTGTCATGTTTAGGGTATCCTTTGGGGTGTGACAGAATGCTTGAAACTAAGTGAATGCAATGTGGAGAAGTATATGAAAATTTATTTTAATCTTAGTTTAATTGCACACTAGTTTTTCTAAGTAGCATGAGTTTTGCTAAGAGAACATTCTTTTCCTCAATTTCACTTATATTATTTGCTTAAGGACAAGCAAATCATTAAATGTGGGGAAGTTTGATAAATAACAATTAACTCTTAATTATAAGTGTTAATTGATGGTTAATTCGGTTATTTTGATGCATATTAGGCGAAATTAGCACTTTAAATACTTATAATTTTGTTTAAGTATTTTAATGTGTATTTTAAGATAAAAGGAAGAGTGTAACCAAGTTTTGAATACTTTGAATGTAAAATAAACAAGAGTTGAAGTAATTTGTTCTTGACAAAAGCATAAATATGACTATGTCTAAGGCTATGTGAAAAGTAGCAAAAAAATTAAAAGAAGAAGAATCAACACAATAGGGCTACATGACCATGTTTGTGCTTATGATATACCCACATCTCCCAAATTTTACAAGTCATATTCAACATAAGAAGGGACATTGCCTTGCCATAGCAGTGTTGCAACAAGGGAACATTGAAAGATTATCCATTCAAACACCTAACAGGACCATGTCTCTATTCGTGTCTCATCAAAGTCCATTTTCTATGATTTTGAAAGTCACTTTTAAAATAGGAAAGCTACTTAGGCTAGAAAGAAGAGAGAATTTCTTATTGCAAAATATGGAAACTTTCCTATCTACACCTTCTTATTCGTGAAGAACTTCACTTTCCACCATTTGAAGATTTTTTCCTTCCAATTTTGGGAAGATGGTACTTACAAGTTCTTGAAGATTTATTTTCCTATTTTAAAAGAGAAAACTTTCCTATTCAAGAAACGAGTCACTTCCATTTCCAAAAAGGTAAGGTGATATAACAAAAAAAATTAAAAAAAAAAGGAATTTCTAATGGATGGACACTTACATACTCATATATACTTAAATTTTGGCAAGAAAAGATTTTGAGCTTCACTTAAGTTGGCAAGATTGATTTTGTAATAGGGACTTTATTGTTAGAATTGATATCTTCTAGTTACTATTTGTGCTTTGATTGTTAAATTTATGGAGGAGTAAACTCCTTAGTCTAAATTTTAATGAATTCTAAGTTTTTTATGTGATCTATTTTTATTAATTTCAATTGATTTCTTGAATCTAATTTTATGCTTTTATTATCTATCTTGAATTAGTAATCTAGAGTATTCATTATTTATTTATTTTGCACTAGTTAATTGAAAGATTGCTTTAGTGTATAAATCAAAATCAGAGAGAGTTGCTCACAATCAAAGAAATAGAATAATGTAAATCTCCTAGATTAATGTCTTACAAAGTAATACCTATAAGGCGATTCATAAGGCAGTAATGCAATTTAAGTTGTTCTCACTAAGGAGAAATTCTAATTAATAAACCTAAAATTTGAAATTGGTTATCTCAATAAAGATATCAATTTACATTAACAATTCCTGTTCTTCAAGAATATCAATAATCAATTATCTTTTGTATCATCAAACGAAAACCTAGTAGGATTTTGAAGTTTAGACGTTCTTGTAACTTGATATATCTTTTGTGAATCTTGCCTTATGATTAATAGTTAGTTAGCTATTACTTATTTTGTGAAATTTGATTTGTTAGGTAAGTAGTAAATGAGAGGTGATTACCAAAGCTCATTGATCTATGTGGAAACAATGCTCACATTTAACTTCTATACTATACTTATCTTTGCGATTGTAGTTTAGAGTTGGGTCTAAGATTTTTAACTTGTTACTAATCTTACTCTTAGGGTAAATTACACAAAAGGTCACAATGTTTAAGGCTACATTCATTTGAAATCATAACGTTTAGAGTAGTTCATTTAATATCACAATATTTAGAGAAGTGGTTAATCGACGTTATTTTTTACACTCGTCAATAGGAGAAAAGTTTAATTAAAAGTTTGAAGATCTACCAAGTTATGACATGTGTCAATGGTGATCTTAATTAACTCACTTTCCTAAATGATGTGACCCCAAAATAAACTACTCGAAACATTGTATCATCAAATTAACTTACCTCCAAACTTTGTGATCTTTCGTTGTAATTTATCCCTTATTATTATTGTGGCCATCCACGACATTAGTAAAACTAGCATTAGCAATTTATGACCCGACTTACAAACCTAGATATGATACAACACGATTATTGAATGATTTGTTTAAGTAAAAATCAACATGACATGACTCGAAAACTTGTCTATAGTGTGTTTAGGAATTTTTGATGTAGCCTCTCTAATACTTAAGTCAGTATAGGATTGTGAGAGAGTAATAAGTCAAGATAGATAAACTTGGATTAGATCCTCTTACCTTAGCTTCTGGTGAGCTATTTATAGATGATGGTCATATCTCAATCGAGGCCCATAGAATACTCACTCCTCACATGGCGTGGTCTCCAATTGGTAGTTGAGATGGAACAAATTAGCAGTTATGGTCATCCATGGAAGGCGATCGGATACGGGTGGCAATCGATCCCTTTGATGTACCCCAGGGAGGTTTAGGGCACCTCCATAGATATGAGGGGGACAAAAGAAGTTTCTATGTCTCTATGGTGGTAGGGAGCATCGGAGAGATGTTGATCAAGGGAACTTAATGAAATAGCTATGAATTTCTTAATTTACATACTAATGTGTTATTGACATGATATATATATATATATGTATATGTGTGCTTGGATAATATAATTAGTAAATGTGTTAGACATGTGCTATTTTGTATGTGTATAGTATAATGAAATTAATATTATTGTATGATATGTATAAATCTGTGTATAGTGTAATGAATATGCGTGTCTTTTGCAAATTAATATGCATGTGTTATGTTTAGAATTTAATAAAATTACTTTTGAATTGCTTAAGATTAATGACAAAAATTTTACAAAATTTAAATCTACTTTTTAAACCTAAATCAAACTCAAATGCATTTGAAATTAACCCAAATTAATCCTACGTCAATATACCCCTAATGACAAATTTTGGATGAGTATTGACTTTGTTTTAGACAAGTTTTGGACCCTTTTTGGCAGCCCTATTTCCCCATACGAATTTTCCTTTCTTTTCTTTTCTTTCTTTCTTCCTTTCCCATCTCAAAATCTTAAACCCTAAGCCAAGATCAACTACAAGCTTTTGGACTTAAACATCATTCCAAGCCAAGATTTGGTCATGTAAGTTAAATGCAAGCTTAATCTTTTTATTTTATGTTCTATATTGTGTTTGTTTGTAAAGGTTAGATAAAAATAAGATTTATGTACTAATTGCTGTGAGATTGATTTGGTGCATGGATGGTAGTTTAAATAAGATTACATGGCTAGAGGAGTTGTAGTGTATATCTTATATGAATGTTGATATGTGAGGATGAGTGTTTTGGGAAAATTGAATAATTGAGTAGTTGAGGAGTGGATTTGAAGTGTGATTAGTGTTTTGATGATTAGAAGTAGAATTTATGTTGTTAGGATAGTGATTGGAACATATAACAAACTTTAGAAAGATTAGATTGAGTTTGGAGAAATTTTGAATTGAATAAATTTTTGTAATAAAACAGGGGAAACCAAAAACATTTTTGTATAGGCTTAAATTTGGTCGTACGCCGGCATCTGGCACTTCTACGCCGTCGGCTTATAGGCGGTGTTGGAAGTGAACAGAATCAAATTTCTTAAAGCCGCTTAAACGCTGCCGGCTTTCACTAGAAAAGTCTGCTAGTGTTTATTTTTCAAAATGTACGCCGGCTACTGGGATTCCAATGCTGCCGGCTTAGGAGCGGTGTGGAATGGGAACAGAATCATGATTTTTAACGCCGGGCTTAAGGCCGCCGGCGTAAGATCCAAGGCTGCCAGCGTATGTGGATACGCTGCCGGTGTTGGGGGTATTCACGGGAGTGGACCAACCCCGTGAACCTCTCGAAAATTTTTGGAAATTTAGATTTGCATTCTACACCGGCTCAAAGCTGCCGGCGTATAATGAAGGCTGCCGGCGTATCCTTGAACGCTGCCAGTGTTGGCAGTGTTGAGCTTTAGTGTATTAAACACCGGTTCAAAGCCGCCGGCTTTGATGGCCGGCGTATCCCCTGCGCTTTTCAATTTCAAAAACTTTCTTCAAAATTTTCCAAAGTTTGGTATATGATCAATTAAGTATTTGTTAAGTGTTCTATGATATAGTAGGATGTTTAAATACTTTATTATGACCTTGTAATTTTATTTGAATTTCTTTGATTAATTGTATTTTCAACTAATGAATTAGTGCTTAAACTAAGTATGGAACTTAATATTATTTTAAACAGTGATAGATTATCGCCCAGCCAACCCCATTAGTTCCCGAGCTATATCAGGTACGTAGTAACTTGCTTGTTTCTTTGCTAGGATAGGCATTTAACCAAATTACTTTAAATTAAGAAAATTTTATTAATTGATGAGTGTTGATTGTCCTTGCTTGCCGTTGAATCTGATTCGGAGAGCGGCATCCTGCTTAGATGGGGCAGGGTACTTCCTCGTTAATGGATAGAATTATTTAGGAGATATGAGTATCCGAGCTACTCATATCAACCCCCTGAGCGTCGTGATGCATTACTCAGAATCTCCTAGTATTACAGGCTACGCCGGAAGGTGGGGCTGCCTAGTCTGTATGAACAGTAAGGACCACTCAAGGAGGCGGACGTAATACTAGATCCCTGTTGTTCGGAGTTTGAATACTCCCATGTTGTTTTACTAACTAAAGATTGAGTAAGAAACAAATGATTGTTGCATAATGCATTTAGTCCAAGAATGTGTTATACACCTTGCATTTGTATTCGTTATTTGTGTACTGAGCCTTTGGCTCATATTTTATCCATTTCAGGTGATGACTCCGATGAGTTCTATGTGAGTATGGGGTACGAAACCGACTTTAAAGACTTTCTTGATGGTTTGGAGGATTAGAGTTAGCCACGGACTCAATGGAACCCTATGATTGTAATAGATTAGATGCGATTTCTTTTGTTGATGGTGTAACTAAAGTGTTAGTTTGGGTTGTGTTTTGAAGATTTTGTTAAGGCTTTTAAGAAGCCTTTGGATGTAATATGTATATATATATGTACTTAGCTATGTAGGAGTTAAGTTATTTCCTTTGCAAAATGTGTTGGTAGTGTTGTAGTATAGCTTTGTTCAAGGTTTAGGAAAAAAAATAATATTATGATTTCTATTATATTATCTATATGGAATTAGATAAACAATTTCTCAAACAATTCTTTCAGACAACCTTACATATAATCTTATAGGTTATATGTGGTTGGGGAACTGTTATCGCCTATTTCAAATATAGGGGTGATAGTGGGTCCTTACAGTTAACAAGAGAATAGAAGCTCAATTGAGGAAGACCTTAGTTTGAGCATTCAAGCACACGAAGGATACCAAGCTAATAAGTAGATGAAGCCCATGGACTGAGATGATTTAGGGCCCTTGATGGGCCTTGAGGGTGCCATGGGTAGTTTACCTTACTAGCGTTGGGCTTACAAGGCCCCATCCAAGTTATGTCTATCAACAAGATCAAGCCTAGAATTAACACAAATTTAAACATGTCCGCGTTTGAGCTTGGGAACACTATGGTATTATATATTATTATAAAGATTTCTTATATTGTTATATAAGATCTTGCCTTTTTGGTATAATTTTCTTTACTTTTACAAGTATAGGGCAAATATGAAGTAAATGAACTATTATTAATATTACTATTCTATGTTATCTTTAATATTATTTTAATGATCAAATTTTTCATGTATTCTTTCATCAATGTTGGATTTAAATGAATAATTTCAATAATTAGGCATTTCTAAATATTATACTGCTATATTGTTATCTTAAATCTATGCTGTTTCTCAATTATACAACTTTTTTTATAACATAGGTAATAAAATAGCAAAAAAGAATTGAAAGTATAGATCTCAAAAAATAAAAAATTTGAATAACGTAGATTCCTCTAATGGATTTTACCCAATTTCATATTGTAAACCCTAATAAATTATATATTATATATTTTGGGGATAAGGAAAGAAGCAAGTTTTATCCTAGACGACATCTTTATTTCTTGAACCTTATCTCATGCATGCAGATTCTTACTAGGGATTGGCTTATAAATATCCTTGATTTGAGCATCCATTTGTTCCTCACCATTTCACAAGTAAGTTTTTCACCACAACAAAGCTGGTGCGTGCGTCGAGGCAAACCCTAAATTTAAATATCTTCTCCCTTTGTGCTCTTCCCTTCATGACTTATTATGATTAAGCTTTAGCAAGCAAGGAGTTACACTTCTTTTCTACTCCCGATTTTTCTGTAGCTTTTGGTATTCTTTTAAAAAGTCTCGTTAACAAATCTTAGAGACTTACAAGGAATTAAAAATCTAAAAATTCCTCTGTTTATTTTCTTGACAAGTTTTCTGATATCCCATGTTAATTTTTTGTTATTCATAGATATGTAAGCCTTGATATGGTCTCTCTCTCTTTTTTTTTTTTTTCAGTTTCCTCAGGAAAGGTTACCTCCAATCATGAAAGCATCAACAATCCTTGTGCTTTTTCTCCTGTTCACTTTAAGCTGGGCGACATTTCATGCTGATGGACGAATTCTTCTGGAAGGGAAGACTCGAAGTTATCAAACTGACACTACAACTGGTCAAAATAATATCAGTAATTCTGACGAAGAACATCCAGGTACCGACACTCATCACTACTGCACCCGCTTAGAGCATGGTTCAGCTGGAGATTGTTAGCTGGGGCGTCGGAGGAGGACCATCAATATTATATATTGATGCCATGTGTCTTGTGTGTTTGAATGTAACAAAGTGTGTTTGTGTGTGCTTGACAATTAACTAAAATGGACAAAACATGCTCCCAATGTCAAACAAAATAGATAGGAACATGTTAATTCCTAAAAGAGCTTGGTTAAGTTGCCCTCTTATGTACTTGACATATCACGTATATGTGCTATGTGATGGATACAGAAATGGGCTACTAACTAAGGCTCCTTGTAGTTGTGGTTGTGTAGCGCAAGTAATAAAAATGAAATAAATAAAACACATGGTTATCTATGACTTTTGGTTGATTTATGTGAATTGTATTCACATTAATTGATTGGTTTAACTAAATTTTCAATATTCTGGCCCCAAAAAAGGGAAAAAGAAAAAAAAAAATGATTGTCTAGGTTAACTTCATATCTAAAAAATTTTGCTACCATACTTATCGAAAGACAGAGAGGCGTTGGTAAAGGAGAAGGTGGAGGAAACCCTAAAGCCAAGAACGAAACAAACAAATTTCAAGTCGCGTGATTTCATGGGCCTCTTATAATAAAAAATACGCCGAAATAACTCAGTTAGACTAAATCGGGATGTCGTCATGGGCTTGAGGCTATATTTTGAATTAACTCCTTATATACTTGACATTTTACAACTATCTTATTTATACTTTTTTCTATACATATATTCTTGAATAGATAAAGGGAAGACGATCAAACAAACTCCCTAAAGTTTAATGTGGACGTCATGTATATAACATCTGAATTTTTAAATATCATAGATATTTCCATAACTTCAAAAAGAGTTACGAATGAAATTTTCATTTTCATAACTTTTGAATATTATAATATTTACAAACAGCAACATAAATGAGACTTGCATTTTCCTTTAAAAAGCTCAAGTTCAGAGACACTATTATTTGCCAATTTATACAAGGTTTGGGGTTACATGAAAGTATAAGGGGCATATATGTACATCGAAGTCAAAGTTTGAGGAGTTATTATTAATATTCCTTTTACAAAGATATGTATATGTATGTTATCCTAGAAATATATTATATACCTCTCACTCGAGTACAACTTTTAAAAGAATAATCTGGGTTATTTACAACAATAACTTTTATAAACGTGGGTCCATATATTTTAGATTCTGCTTTTCAGCATGGCAGAGCTGCGGCTTACCACCTGTGACGTAGTATGATCGAACCAAAGCCTGCCGCCTAGAAAACAAATTTGTAAGGCACGGCTTTGTATACCATTATGAAAAAACCTAACTGTCTCATACTGAATTTGCCTGTATTCATGTTATTAGGACCACAATCCATCCGCAACGTTTGATTTAGTATTAGTTTCCACTGATTTTCCAGTTGTTGGAACTTCCTTTGCTCAACAGACCAATATCAACATGATTCCTTCATATCAAAATCTACAAAATAAACACAATGCTCTTATTGGCAAATCATTTGAGAGGTCTAAGACAAAATCCGCCCATTCCCGATTCGACGGGCTACACAAACACAAAACATACATTATTAAGCTTTAATGTGTATTATTTAGCACACATATACACCATGCATACATGTATCATGCAATAGCAGCTCTATATGTGGAATCCGCTAGATCTTAGCAAAACCATATAGGCATATAATATAATAAAAACCTAAATCCAACATGTAATGTGGACAAATTAAATGTACTTAAAGATTTAGAATATTATGGCTAATGCTAGAATTCTCACTAATACAATGGATTATAAGCCTGTTTGGAAAAAATAAAAAAGAAAAGGTTTCGGAAGTATCACCTAGTTGACTTAAGGTATAGGGCGGTTGACTAAAGGAATAAAAAGTGGCATTGTTAACTAAAAGAAAGAGGGAGTTGAGTGTAGTTTCCACGAGGTTAGAATGGCAGTTAACCACCTTACGTGGTAGGCCAGTATACTTTGGTTCTAAAGGGTTGTTTCTCGAATCAATTCCAAATATTTAGCCAGTTAATTCGAAAGCATAATTCACAAATGGTCGGAGGAAAGATAATAGTTGTAGTTCTCGACGCAGTCTATTGAAAACTTACATTAATTAAGAGAATGTGTCAAGTTTGATTGAGAATCTAGAGAACATAGGAAAATAATCCGAATAAGTTAAAATACACAGGGGTAGATATCTACTAATTAATAGATATTTGATCCATAACCTTAGAGTCAAGTTTGAATTTTATTTGTGTAGCAAGAGATGTGGATGGCAATGAGGATTCAAAATTAAAATGAGGAAAGAGTGCTAAAATTGAATATCACTGAAATTTATTTGTTAAGCCATTAAGAGTTAATTTTTGGCTATGAAAGTTTGAATTACCTTGATAATTGGTCAAATGCATAATCATAAAGGATATGTAAAAAAAAATAATATAAATAAATAAAACGAAATATAAGATATCATAATGAGCATCAATCATGTTGCACTTAAAGATTTGAAGAGTTAAATGGATTATTTGAGGGAATTTGACAGCCTAACCAAGATAGGTATGAGATGATATGTATGGCACCTCTTTAGGTACTTGAATCAATAATTGAAAAAAGTATGCAAGTGGGAAGGATGCTTGATATCAATAAATGATTTAACTCCGGCCCTAAAGATGAAAAGTCGCTGCATAAATAATCAAAGTTGGTTAAAGAAAAGAATTTCCTTAAGTGGGGACGTGGACATATGGGATAGAAATCCAGTTAACACAAATGATAAAAATTTCGAGAGTGAAGTTTCTTTTTAAGGAGCGAATAAAATGCCCCTAGAAATTCATTTTGAATCATGGGAATTATAGATGTCATTTAACCCCTCTATTTTCTTTCGAATAAAGAGCAACCTCCTTCCATTAGGAACCTCCCATAAGCTTCTTCTAAGAAAAGAAAACAGAACTTGAACCCTCTCAACTTCCTTCTCCCACTCCCAATTTTGCACCTCCAACCCTGTAATTTATTTTTGTTGTCGTCGACTTGTTTCCTTAAGAGCACCACAAACGAGTCCCTCCACGTGCAGTTACAAGGCAATCATGCAAGCTCTATTAAGATAAAATCTTCAATGATCAATACTATTTTATATTATTGATTGGAAATAGATAATATTTCTAAAAAGAAACCTCTTCTACGTGTTGATGGAAAGAAAAGTTAGAATTCACTAAAACATCTTGTTTCTTACCTTTTTTTTTCCGAGACAACACAAACTGAATAGTAATCACTAATTTTCACTCATCTTTAGGGATTAACCACTGATTTGGAAACCAGAAGTACCCAGGTAAATGAACACAACAAATTATAATGGGTATAAAACATTGTATTATTTACGAAAATTAGAAATTGAATTTTATTTCTCTCTGTCTCTCAAATTCATAGCCACGTTTAGACCTATAACATTCCCTCACCTATCCTACATTTACTTACATGTTAGAAAAAAATGTAGCATAGTAAATCAAATTTAAAAAACCCAAATTAATTGTTTCCTTGTGGAATGAGAAGGAAGCAGAAGAACAATATCAAAAAGTGAGGAAATCTACCTTTGGATACAAATTAGGATTGCAGGTTGCCTCTAAGTCCTCATTACAATACTTCAATTGGATGACAAGCATGGGAAGAACAGAGGGGGAAAAAAAGCAACATAAAGATTTTATTTTGTTTAATTATTATGTTGCAAGAGTTTCATTTCAATAACTTAAGAAGGAAGTTACCCTCTTCCATCAGTTGCCCTGTGATGGCAGTAATAATGAAACCGTAGATATATCATATTATTTATTACAAGTAACCGATTGTTTTAATTAGTGAAATGGAATCATAGTTAAAAAAATTATAAAATAGCTTATGGCAATTAGCAAGAATGCTTCAGAAGTTTTTATTTTATTTTACTTTTCATTATCTTCAAATGATTTGATAGATAAATAAGAGCATTAGCTTGAAAACAATTGGAATTTATTCCTTATGATCTGACGCAATTTTTCCAATTAAGAGGTTAGGTATACTGTTCCAAAAAATGTTGTTTAATTGGTGTCTCTACGAATTATCACTCGTTATGTGTGAAAAAAAAAATCAGAGTATCTAAAAATAATCAACATTACATAATAGATAACAAGTATTTATTTGTAGGAACAAAAAGAGAACAGTTTTCAAAGAACAAATTTTCATCCAAAACTGAAGCCGAGGTGGAAGAGAAACCAGACCAAAGCCAGCTGCTTAGGGACGGGGAAACATTACTATGGGGCGAAATACTAGCTAGATAATGACTATTTATTTGTAACAGATTATTATTAACATATTAAACCATTCCCTTCAACCTCATTGAGCTTGTCGTTTGTGTTGATGAATATCTAGAATTCTGAAAAGATATATGTAGAGAAAATGCATTTATAATTCCACCATTTTAGTGGGAGAAAAGCTCAGCATATAGCTCAACCAGCATTATTAATATCATGGATCTAAAAATAGTGACATGATCAATCAGAAGAGAAAATTCATCGTCCATAGTACAATTGGTGGTGTAATTAATTTCAATCTTTAACATGATTAACTCCCTCATATGTCTAATCCTTCTTTAGTGGTGCATTTACGGGAATAACAAGTCAATGCTTTAGGCTATAAATACCTGATTAATATGCCATGTGTAGGGGGATAGGATAGATAATGGAGGTGATAAATATATGATTTATGCAATTAGTTCCACATAATTATTAGAAGAAAAAAAAGTCAAAGTTATAAACTAGTTAGAACCGCACGCCATAAGTCGATTTTGAAGTAATAGATTATTATAAGTGAATCACAATTAATTTAATTACAGATATATAGACATAAAATATTTTAAAAGTGAAATAGTTACTACAATTTAATTTAAAATATTTGATTTATATGACTAGCAATAATAGTCTTGCTGCGTTTTATATATGATGCTATATAACGTAGAAGACTGATTTTGTAAATGTGCAAATACCTAGGAATGTGCCATTATAAAATCATCAGGTAAATTTCGTTTTTTTTTTTTTTTTATTTGTTATTACAATGGGAAAGAGAGTGATTTAACTTGATACATCTCAATTGAAAAACTATGAGGTGATACCAAGGCTACAAAATCATTAACAATCATCATATAAAGTTTGTTTTTATATCTTTTTACATTTGGTATTAATTATTTTTATTCAAGAGTTATGTCTTTTTATGTAAAGTTATAACTTCTCACTTTTGATTTTTTTCCTAAAAGGATAATTTTTTTTTAAGTTTTGAAATTTACATATTGTGACAGAAATGATTTTCAAAAGCTCAATAGTTTTATATATATATATATATATAATTATACAAGGGGATATTATCATCAAATATTGTGATTGTGGTGTAAGTTGGCTTTGACGATTGAAACTGTCTATTAAGTCAAGTCTCCAATTAAGTTCGAAAAACTTTGGACATGGGAAAATGGTTACTAGCAAGCATAGCGTATGAAAAAATAAAAATAAAAATAAAAATAAGCATAACAGTACCCTGAAAGATTGAGAGTAAAAGATATATACTATAATTCGAAATTTCGTATGTTAGAAATCCAAAAAAAAAATCTTCATTATGAATATAATTTTATGTAGCCACCAAGTTTATATGTATGATTTTTTTTAGGGATAAGGGTTGAAAGAATCATTTATCGAATCTTATCCGATCCGACGTGTATTCTTAGGGTTTTGCTTATATATACCGCAGACATTAAGCATCCATTTGTTCCTCATCTCCTTTAGAGAAAGAAACCCTCTATACCACTACAAAGTTGGTACGTTCTTTGCAAAAAAACCTTAAAATTAAGTTATGCTATCCTTTAGTATTTTTTTATTCATGTCTTGTGATTAGTTAAGCTCTAGTAAGCAAAGGAGATAATATCTTTCTTGTTCTACTTTCACTTGTAATCTTGACTTTTTTAGTAAAATATAATTACATGAAAAAAAAAAAATATCTTTATTTATCAACTTGTAGCATGTAATACTAACCGTAGCCTTTCTCTGTATATTCCTGTTGGTAGACAATCTACAAGATTATCAACATATAATCTAACTATGTAACATTTTTTTTTTTTCTTTTCCTTTTTGTCAGTACTCATCACATTTTCACAATCAGTAACATCTAAGCCATAATTTCTTTTCTCTTTTCAGTATCATCGTGCAAGATCATCTCCAATAATGAAGACATCAATCCTCGTGTTGTTTCTCGTGTTCACTTTAACCTTTGCAAGTCTGCATGCTGATGGACGAATTCTGGAAGGGAATACTGAAAGCAGTCTAAAAACTAACATGGTCAAAATGATGTCAAAGGTCTTAACGGCGGTGACGATGATGCTGATGATGGTTCAACTGTCTACGGTCACCACATCAGTCCGTGCAATAAGAAACGCTCAACCGGTTCATATAATGATTGTGATGGTAGACTGAATTTATAGTATGATGCCATCTGTTTGTGTGGGTGTGTGAACCAGTAATTAGGAGTGTTTGTATGTACCTTTTTCTGTAGACATTAAATTACATAAACATGTCTAGGAACATGTAGCTTGCTAAGATAGCTTGATTTAGCTGCCCTCTTAGAACTTTGAGTGGTGATGTTTTCTCTGTCAAGGATATAAAATTTGATTAGTAGACTCTTTGTCGTTGTACATGCAAGTAATGAAATAAATAAAGCAAGTCTATATAATTAAAATATATATATATATATATATTTGTTTGGAACTGGAGTTCCTAATTCATATTTTTTATTCCAATTTTTACTTAATATTATTACGTTAAAATATATGTCTGTATAACAAATAACTAAAACTGTAAAAGAAAACAACATCATAGTAATATCGTAAAATTTTAAAAATATAGATAATTTTAATAATTAATTTGTTAGTTTATGTACGCTATGTCAATAGTTTAGTTAGTTAAATTATATTTAGAGGAGATAAACAAATTTTTTTGTAGAAGAGATAGGGTGATGACGAAACCCTAGACCAAAACGAATTTGAAGTTAACATAAAATGCATCTAAAACCTTCAAAAATTAACAAATATTTAATTACTTATTGAGACCATTCATTCTTTCTATCTTATGACTATGCTATATATATATATACACACACACACACACACATACACATATGTATATACATATATTTTTCATAAACTTATTCTGGGTAATAGTTAAATGTCCATAGATAGTATATATTTCTTACCATAATGTACATAATTTCGTGACAGGAAAAAGAAAGAAAAGTTATTGCAAATCTAATTTTATGCATATTTTCTAGTAAGTCTAAGCATCCAACACTCCCAACAATGATTTAATTGTGAACCTTGTAAAATAAATCTTTCGATCTCTTTATAGTATACATGCCATGTGCCCCTACTTGTAAAATTGGTGGTTTTTAATTAATTATAATATATAAAATCAATAGAATCATAAGATATAAAATTGAACCTAATAAAATTCTCAATTTATAAATCATATTCTAAATCCATACTTCCATTTAAAATCTATACTTAAATAATTTTGTATTCATTTCAATTAAAAAAAAACTTAAAAAATCATAAACTCTTAGAATTATATAGTTAACTCACAATTTAGATCTGACAATTACACCTGTGCCATATTCAACAAAATCCATATCGGCATTACTCAAAAATTTTCCCTTATATTCAACTTGAATTCGTAAAATCTGTATCGGCAAAATTAACAGTTTAGTTTATTTGCACTATTTTCAAGCCATTTTTCATACTCCCAAAGTTCATTCTACTATACATTCTTCCAATAGATTGCTATTTTTGTAAAGCTCGTTCCAGATTGTAACTTGTTGTTTTCTCCTAATATACTGAATATAATGTGCTTATAATCGACTGTAATTTCTTGTTTTCTCCTTGAATCTCTAAACTTGTGGCCTAGCGAAAGAAGTAAGGTTTACTTTACAAGTAGCTGGTTGGTTTAAAGTCATCTAAGCAAAAGTCTCCTTATAATCGAATGTGTCATGTGGCTTTGTTTCTTTGAACTCTGATTCATTACTCCACCACCTAAATTATAATCAATTTCGTTGTACAAACATAATCCTCTACGCTAGTAACTTGCATCTGAAATCCTTTTAGCATAGCAGGCTAAAATCATGTGGAAAGCTATAATCCTCATATCCTACATCTTAAATATTCTGGCTTATCTAAACTTCTATCAATAAATACACACTTTAACACTTAATATCCAATCGATCTTATCAATCCTTTCATCTTGAATTTAGAGGTAAGGTAATTCTTACTTTCATAGCACTTACTATGAGTTTGTTTAAAATATAAATTCATCTACATAAAGACAATGATCTCTCCTCACTTATTGATGAACTTAGAATAAGGAATTTATCTGCTATACTGTTAGTAAATCATTTAATCAAATTATTACCATATGTGATTTCCTAAGCCACTGTTCAGGAGCTTATATTACTTCATATGATAGCCTAACAAATTTACAAACTTTTTTTCTCATTACAATGTGGTGCAAATCCATTCGGTTGTCCTAAATATTGTTTGACCCGGCTTTAGAAGATGGACTTAAAAAGGGGAAAAAAAATTAAAATGTTGGTGTTTTTCAATGGCAAAACACAAATAAATATAAACTTATATAATTAATTCCACCAATGGATTAAATCCATTTAACATTACGTTGTAAGTATTTTTATCACATATGTTAATATTTTTGTCCCAATCATTTCAGGCACTACAACTACCCATTTTCTTGGCCATGTGATCATGACTACAAGGGAAGCAGTACACTGTCATGGAATTACACACGCTCTCGCGCGCGCGCACACATATATATTTTGGTGTGAGTACCAACAAACGCACCGTTCCTTGATAAAAATAAGGACCTGACCCAAAAAACTAAAAAAGAAAAATGAATGAATAAGTATACACAGTAAATGTTGCAGGGTGTAAGTGTAATCAAGATGGAAAAAATAAATGGTACCGTCTTAAGCGTTGAAAGTGCAAGACTTTCATTCCTTCTGCTAATAGATCAACAATTACACCTACAATGAAACCCAGACCTATCCAGATACCCTATAAAAGGTTTTCTAAAATCTGTCCCAATCCTAATGAGTTTCATCCTATACCTAAAACCTGCCCAGCCCAATAAGAGTAATAGTAACATGAAACCAACCCGATTGACCGTGGCCTATTTTTTTTCCCCATAAATTGTTTAAATAAAATATGTATTTTCATTACACGTTATGGTTTACCATAACTTTCGTCACCATTTCCAAGTTTTCTTGACCAGTTTTAATATCTTGTATCCATTATATGTAATACAGCATATGATGTGAAATTGAATTAAGGTTTATATCACAAACCATTGACTCTGTGAATACTCGAAGTGTGATTTCAAATACTAATTTATTCTTAAAATTCCTAGGTATTTGCATTAAAATTTGAAATCTATATGAAATTCGAGAATTCGAAAGAACAAGAGCAGTATCGGCTGTAAATTTTCACTAAAAAAATAATAATAACTATTCGTTTGCCCTATGCCATAAAATATAAGCACACTTACAGCTGCAAACTACTAAAAATATAAATTAAAACTTTAGGAATATACATAAAAGATAAAACTAATACCATATGGCATTAAAAACAGTGTGTTTATAAAAGTTATATTGAAATCAAAACCTGCCAAAAATATTAAAAATGTTTGTTTGAGGCTCTAAACGAAAGAATTTGACCAAAAAGCAGCCTAGCATATTGCCAAAGGCTATGACTTCTTTGAATTAGCTCGTTTCCCATTAGATAAGGTCTTTAGATCACCTAATAGTATATACCAGTTTCTGTTCCACTTCTCTAGATATCTGTTCACCATTATCTCCATCTCATCAATAAGTCATATAACATATACTAACTTTTTTCAATGGTGATGAGCATCAAATCTCCACTGATCAAGAAAGGAAGAAATATACAATTGAAGTAGCAATTGAAGACTTGTCACGACTCTAATATGGGGGCCTAACAGGATTTATCTAAAGCTATCATATCACGTGTGCACCCGTAACATGAGAGCCGTCTTGTATGTCAGAGTATACAAGACTCTATTTCTTTTTAAATATTTATCATACAAATAATATAATATATTATAGTATTTCAACTATGGAATCCTTATTTTCCAATTTCCACCAAGATCGCAGAGAATCGGTATCCCCCACCAAATAGTGAAATTGGGTTTCCAAACTATAACATACAAAATTCAAAATTCATTTAATTTACATTCTAAGTTTCCATATCCTATATCTCTATCTTCAATAAAGTTTGTTGGAGAAGCTCTCTTCACACATTCCTAGCCCAATCCCAGCTAGTAATATTCCTGCACAAAAACTGTAGGGGGGTGAGCGAACCACGGGCTCAGTGAGTTCATTCCTCACTACTACCGGTCACGCAAGTTATCAAACATTAATTATACACTCATGCAAATCTATCTATACGCAATATGAATGCATACGTAATGAATGCAAGCAACACATCTATGGGGGTCCGGAACCATAGACGATGTAGATTTACCTGTCTACACTTCAGTTGTCTCCCATACTTACCCGCATGGGACACCTCGCCTTAACCGTACGAGGCTGCCTGGTGGTTTCGTCCATCCAGACTCACCCAATGCTTAACCGCCATTGGTAACAACAAATATTCCCCAACGTGTTCACGTGATTTACGCTGGTTCATATTTAAATATATAAATGCCAATTTAATGGTCATTCTTACAATCCATCACCAATCTATGGTGAATCGCACAAGTAGACCCCACACGGGTAACATCTACTGCCAAAAAGAACCATCACCTATAAAGGTGAATCCGGCGGATAGACCCAAATTCAGGTAACATCTATCGCCAAGTGACCAGTGGACCCAAATTCAGGCCACATCCACTGTCACAACAATACTCGGAAATGCCCATATTTATCTCATAAACTCTTTTAGTATAAATTCTTCCTTTCCAAAGGATATAAAAATAACCTGGAATATTCCAAGTCGGATTTCTTTAAAATACATTTCAAAATACTTTTGTTTTCAAAATTGGGACATTTCCTACAAGGGGATCAAGCACATGCGACGAGTATATCCAATTAGTTTAGTCGAATAATTATCTTTATCCATTTATGCAGGTGATCATGCGGATGATAACACTCATATCAATCAGTCATTCCATACAAGCAATACAATCAACATAACAGCAAGCAGTAGCAATCACAAGCAAATAGTAGATCATCAGAATTCCCTCACCTGTGGTCCTCGCTAAGCTACTGGCAGTCCGGAATTGATCTATTTTCCTATGAAAGGAAATAACAGAGATTTATTATTGGATTATTTCTGTAAGAGAAGTCTTCCTATAATTTAAAGGTGTTGATCTCTATCGTCGAATATTAAATTAAGTCCGTTATACTAATTACTGTATCATTAAATAATTCAATTGAATCCTTATAGGTGTCTAACTATTCCGTATCGGTATTTGGTATAGTTTTCATTAATTGCTATCTATATTTTTATTCAAGTGGTTTGTCTTTTCTTAAGTTCTTCTGCTTTTAATAGAAGATTTTTATTTATTAATTCTTTGCCCGTCAACCTTATCTGTCTCTCGAATTAGTATTTTTTTTTTTTTTTTTTTTATTTATTTAAGGGTATGTTCTAGTATCTATATCTTTCAAAAGTTATAAAAATCGTATGTAGATATATTAAATTTCTATTATACTTCAGTTTTATTTTGTTGTGAAACAAGCTAAGTGTAATACTATAATATTGTTAGTAATATTGGTATTGAAAAATCAATATCAGTATTAGTATTAAAATTAAGTATAATAATAGCAACCATTTTCATACTAGTAGTAATAATAATACTAGTGACAAAATAAATAATAGTATTGATGATAATATAAATATAGTAGCGTTAGCGTGAAAATAACAGTATTAATAATTGTTTATGACTCGTGATGAAAATATCAACAATATTAAATACTATACTCAGTAGTCATAATAATAGCAATACTTATAATCATACTTATAGGGATAACAGTAAAGTTGATGTAGAACTCCTGATCATGCCTTTAAAGCTTGATTTATCAAGTTTTATGTTCATGTAAGGTCTTAGAAGCTTTAAACATGCATTTAGACTAGATTAGATGAAGTTTGAGTCTTGTTTTGTCCACTTTGTCTTGAAATCCGAATTTACTATTACCATATCTATAATATTTTTAAGTTGTTGTCTACCTTAGTTGACAATATCTAAACATTCCTCATACATCAACCATCCATCTACTTGAATTCATCAATGATTTAACAACTTCTTCCAACTACATAACTTTCTTTTAATGTTCAACAATTTATCTTAAAGTCTATACACAAGTATAACGAAGATAGATTGATAGTTTAGAATTTACCTTGGCTTGGAATAGAAAAGGATTTTCAACTCCCTTTCTAAGCAAGAATCAAACCTATATCAGAGGTTAGATGATGAGTTATTAACTAAATTATAAGTTAGCATCATTAACTATAGTAGAAGCTTACAAATTCTAACCAATATTCTTACCTTGTTAAGCTAGCTTCCTCCTCTTGAACTTTAGGTTAACTTAAGACTTTTGATTTGGTTTTGGATGTTGTTGGAGAGGAGAATTGATGTTGTTGATGAACTTAGTGTGTTTGTAAGGTAGGCTAGGGTTTATGGTTGTTCATACAAGATTTCTAAACTTCTATGTTGAAGGTAGTAAGGGAAAAAGGAATGTAAAAAGTGCTGGACGCACTTGTGGTTGTAGCTGAGGTTTTAGAGTGTTTTTGTGGGGTTTATGAGTTCAAAGTGTGTCTAACTTAGGCTTATATACTTATACTAGGACTAAACTAAGTTTTAGAGGCTATGGAATGGGTTTTGGACTTGAAAAATGTCCACAAATGCAGCTGTACATTCCTATACGATTTTGCAAAGTTGGATGCAAATTTTGACTTGTTTTTGACAAATTTTTGTGGCTATCTTTGGGAGTCTTAATTATATTTGTTTGGTAGCTAATTAATGCTATTTATGTGTGTAAAAATAAGGGCTCAAATTGGATAAAAATTGGGTCAAATCTGTTGAAGTTTTGGAAGTGTGAAAACTGAAATTTCTGGAACAATTTCACCTTGATTTTTGGACGAATTTTAGATGAATTTATGTGAGATTTGTGGCTGATTTCAAGGGGATTTAATTGTGTTTGTTTGGTAGTTAATTAAGGTTGTTTATGTGTGCAAAATTGGGGCTCAAGTTGTAAGAAAATTGGGTCAAAAATGAGGCTACAATTCGTATGAAACAGAGGCCAATTTTCTAATTTGTCTGCTGCAGTTTTTGTGTTGATGTTTTCCAGCTAATTTGTATGGTTTTATGGTCAGACTTTCCTTGTTGTTTTCTAGCTAATAAATGGTGTTTGAAGTGTCCATATAGAGGCCTACTATTGGTGGTTGTTTGGTCAAAAATCTCAACTCAAGCTAAGCCTATATGTTTATAAAAAAAATCGAGCTGGAAGGTGTAAATGTTGCTGTTCTGTTTTGGGATTTTCCTCTGTTTCAGGTGTGAATATTCGGTAGCTAAGATGTTCATTTGCCGTCGGGGATTAATTTCAACCCGTTGCCGTCCTATTCCATCCTACGTGAAGATTGCGCGTGGAAATTTGGCCTCTTTCCAACGTGGGACATTCTGTGCGTGGAGGCGGCTTGTTCTTGGGGTAATGAGCTGCAGCGCGTGGACAAGAATTTTAGGCGCCGACCTTCTGCTGCTTCCAGCTGGGGATTCTGCAGCGCATGAAGACATTCTGTCCCTCTTCAATTCCAGCTGCTGTCTGGTATTCTCTGTTGCTGTGTGGATTGCTGCAACGTGGATTCAATTTGTTCCCTTCGTAGTGAGCTGTAGTCGAGCAGCATGGCCTCCCCTGTTCGGTGAAGCAAGCCCTGCGCGTGTACGTGATGAATTCCAGCGTGAAGGCATCGTTCGTGATTGGCTCTGCTTCAACGTGGGATATGTAATATAGGCTGCGTGGAAGAATTTCTGTTCGGTGGTTTGCTTTGTTTCATACGCGGAGAAATTCTCCTCTATTCACGTGATCCACCTCTGTTCCAGCTTGAAGGATTTCCATATTCTTCCTTCTATTTCCACGTGGGTTCATGTCTTCAATTCCACAGCTCTGTTTCCAACGTTTTTTTTTTTTTTTTCGTGTCACTCTGTTTGTAATCCACTTCCAAGTGATTTCAACCCAACCGAAATGTCCCCTGCTAATTCGGTAATTCCATTACAACGTGTTGCAATTTCTGCATAAGTTTTCTCTCTTATTATTATTATTATTATTATTATTATTATTATTATTACTATTATTATTATTTGCTACATATAATTAATTAAAATATTGTATTCCATTCCATATCGATATATACATGTATGTTTATAACACTTAGGTAAGAGTTTTATTGAAATAGAATTTTCTAAGTTTCTATAACAATTCTAGATTGCTTGTATAAATAATTTTTTTTTTTATATGATTAATTATTTTTAGTATTTTAATTTACGCGATTAAATTTTTGAAGTTCAATAAATTAAATTAGGAACCGGTCCTAATAGATTCACAATTTCTTAGCAAGTCTGACAGCGGGTTTGAAATTTTAATTTTTGATCTAGATTAATATTATTGATCAGTATTAGTATCTATTACGTATTCTTAGTAAATCCTTTTTAAATTATGGTTCTATACCGATAAGCTTTATTATTAAACTGTATCTTATCGGTTTTGGAAACTTAGAGATACTTCTAATTATATCTTGAACCATTAATTCAAGATACGAAATCTTGTTTTTTGGTATCTATTAAGGTCAAAGAAATTTTTATTCCAGTTTTTCAAGATACGAATGGGTTTATTATAATTCATAGATCTATTCTAAGATTTTTATTGAATCATATATTTAATATTAGTTTCACATTTGCCAATTTGTTCATTTGCTAGTTATGAAAATTATTAAAGGTTATGTTGGCAATTCCAGATTTCAATTTCTAAAATCTGTAAATCGTTTAATTAGAATTATTGGTGTAAGTTAAATATTTATTTAAGAGCTAGATTCTTAGATATACCAAACATTATGTTTTACTGTATTAGAGTTATTTACACTAATTTGTTATTAGCAATATATTTTTATCTAGGCTACTCAATATTAATAGATTAGTAGTAGTTTGAATACTATTATTTCATTATTTAACAAGCATATAATTTATTCCCGAAGTATTGAGCTTAAAGAATTCAGTAATTTTATATAAACGATTGGTTTATCGTCGTTTTAAACTATTCGAGACCATAGAAGTTGCAGTTTTGTATTTCGAAATATTTTTATTGGTAATGGTTCTAATATTTCTATCTATAATCAAATTCATTCTTTGACATTTTTAAATCGAGAAAAATTGGGAATATTTTTACTACTCGTTCCAATTTTCAATATAATTCTATATTACCTTTTTAGTTTTTGTTATAATTAGATTACGAAAAATTTGGGGGATTACATCCTCCCCCCCTTAAGAAAAGTTTCGTCCTCGAAACTTGTAGAGGTTTATCTAAATTCCAAGGGGATTTTGTATTTATGACTTATTCTGCTGTAGACATTTGTCCCGTATCAATGGTCTGATATTTACAACAGTCAATCAATAAAAGCATTCCCTATTCTTTTGAAGTGATTGTAATAATCATCGACAAGGTTTCTTCCTTATATCTCTCGTAAATGTCTTATTTTCTACGATATCAATAGGATAATACTTCTAAAGGGTCAAGAACAGAAATTTCATAATTACTTATGAAATCATTGTCTAGGGGTATATTCATCACTTGAATTACTAAGATTTCTCCCTTTAATTAATCCATTATCTCCAAAAGTATGATTCATTACTACTAATTTTAATGCTAACTTGTTCTATAGAATCATTACAGTAAGGAAAAATATGATCATCTATTCCATCTCATTTTTCTGCAGTTGTCTTAGGGACCTTCACTAGTGTAATTATTGTAATACCTCTAGTAAGATCTCTTGTCTTATTCTTATCACCACATATGTTGTAATAATTCTCCAAGTATATTCATATCCCACTATCAATTTAAAATACATCTGGTAGTAAATTTGATATCTCCATGTTCATTTCATCTCATACATTCTTCATACTTTTTGTCCAAATTCATATAAGTCCAAATACCACATTCACTTGTGTGATTTAGTAGTATTATTATTATTGTCATTCCTATCCTTCTGTACTACTATTCCTCCTATTGGATTTCATTCCTAATCGTTAATACTCGAAATTTAATTCATCATATCCGTCATATATTCTTCATATTATCTCCACTTAATTTAGTACTATTCTCCACAGATAAAATTTATACCAACTATTCCATCACTTTCTTATTTATCACTGATTATGGGTACTATTTAAACTTCGTTCAATCTATACCACTTATTCCCATTTTCTGCTACAGTATATGTAGATTCAAACTTAAGGATTTCCTTTTTCCTAATCTATATTCCCAAATGAAATTTTTCTTGTCATTAAAAGTATGATTCTATTCTCAATGGTCATAATAATTGATCCAACACTATGATTTTACCGAATTCCAATCTTATCTTTCCTTTTATAATTCCAACAAAAATACTGAGATCGAGAATTATCTTTTCTGTTTCAACCAATAATAATATAATCACAGGAGAAATTCTTATCCTTCATTCAATCTCCTTAATATGTCAACTTTCTAGTATATTGCTAGAGGGGTTCTTGTAAACTATAGTACATTGGGAAGCACAACCGATATTCCTACTGAAGTGTCATGTTCACTTACCTATAGCTATTGAGTTTCTTCGTCAATTCCAGTTCATATGAGGAGGGGAAGAGATATATTTCGTGATCTAGCTAACGTAGATTTAACGAGCCTAGAAGCTTGTGGTTTGGCTTCTAGTTTAGGTTGTAATGTCTTTCGACATTAGAATGAGATGTAAGATTTGTCATTTACATCTTTGTGGACAATATATGCCCATATGATACTATAATATATAAATATATATAGTCTAATGTCTACGACTTTTAATTTATCAACTTAGTTTATCTACCCAGGTTCTACCCAATCTCACATTTGGTAGGTTGCTCCTATCTCTGACAAACCTAGAGCTCTGATACCACTTCTGTCACGACTCTAAATGGGGGCCTAACAGGATTTATCTAAAGCTATCATATCACGTGTGCACCCGTAACATGAGAGCCGTCTTGTATGTCAGAGTATACAAGACTCTATTTCTTTTAAATATTTATCATACAAATAATATAATATATTATAGTATTTCAACTATGGAATCCTATTTTCCAATTTCCACCAAGATCGCAGAGAATCGGTATCCCCCACCAAATAGTGAAATTGGGTTTCCAAACTATAACATACAAAATTCAAAATTCATTAATTTACATTCTAAGTTTCCATATCCTATATCTCTATCTTCAATAAAGTTTGTTGGAGAAGCTCTCTTCACACATTCCTAGCCCAATCCCAGCTAGTAATATTCCTGCACAAAAACTGTAGGGGGGTGAGCGAACCACGGGCTCAGTGAGTTCATTCCTCACTACTACCGGTCACGCAAGTTATCAAACATTAATTATACACTCATGCAAATCTATCTATACGCAATATGAATGCATACGTAATGAATGCAAGCAACACATCTATGGGGGTCCGGAACCATAGACGATGTAGATTTACCTGTCTACACTTCAGTTGTCTCCCATACTTACCCGCATGGGACACCTCGCCTTAACCGTACGAGGCTGCCTGGTGGTTTCGTCCATCCAGACTCACCCAATGCTTAACCGCCATTGGTAACAACAAATATTCCCCAACGTGTTCACGTGATTTACGCTGGTTCATATTTAAATATATATAATGCCAATTTAATGGTCATTCTTACAATCCATCACCAATCTATGGTGAATCGCACAAGTAGACCCCACGGGTAACATCTACTGCCAAAAAGAACCATCACCTATAAAGGTGAATCCGGCGGATAGACCCAAATTCAGGTAACATCTATCGCCAAGTGACCAGTGGACCCAAATTCAGGCCACATCCACTGTCACAACAATACTCGGAAATGTCCCATGTTTATCTCATAAACTCTTTTAGTATAAATTCTTCCTTTCCAAAGGATATAAAAATAACCTGGAATATTCCAAGTCGGATTTCTTTAAAATACATTTCAAAATACTTTTGTTTTCAAAATTGGGACATTTCCTACAAGGGGATCAAGCACATGCGACGAGTATATCCAATTAGTTTAGTCGAATAATTATCTTTATCCATTTATGCAGGTGATCATGCGGATGATAACACTCATATCAATCAGTCATTCCATACAAGCAATACAATCAACATAACAGCAAGCAGTAGCAATCACAAGCAAATAGTAGATCATCAGAATTCCCTCACCTGTGGTCCTCGCTAAGCTACTGGCAGTCCGGAATTGATCTATTTTCCTATGAAAGGAAATAACAGAGATTTATTATTGGATTATTTCTGTAAGAGAAGTCTTCCTATAATTTAAAGGTGTTGATCTCTATCGTCGAATATTAAATTAAGTCCGTTATACTAATTACTGTATCATTAAATAATTCAATTGAATCCTTATAGGTGTCTAACTATTCCGTATCGGTATTTGGTATAGTTTTCATTAATTGCTATCTATATTTTTATTCAAGTGGTTTGTCTTTTCTTAAGTTCTTCTGCTTTTAATAGAAGATTTTTATTTATTAATTCTTTGCCCGTCAACCTTATCTGTCTCTCGAATTAGTATTTTTTTTTTTTTTATTTATTTATTTAAGGGTATGTTCTAGTATCTATATCTTTCAAAAGTTATAAAAATCGTATGTAGATATATTAAATTTCTATTATACTTCAGTTTTATTTTGTTGTGAAACAAGCTAAGTGTAATACTATAATATTGTTAGTAATATTGGTATTGAAAAATCAATATCAGTATTAGTATTAAAATTAAGTATAATAATAGCAACCATTTTCATACTAGTAGTAATAATAATACTAGTGACAAAATAAATAATAGTATTGATGATAATATAAATATAGTAGCGTTAGCGTGAAAATAACAGTATTAATAATTGTTTATGACTCGTGATGAAAATATCAACAATATTAAATACTATACTCAGTAGTCATAATAATAGCAATACTTATAATCATACTTATAGGGATAACAGTAAAGTTGATGTAGAACTCCTGATCATGCCTTTAAAGCTTGATTTATCAAGTTTTATGTTCATGTATCTTAAAGCTTTAGAATTTAAACATGCATTTAGACTAGATTAGATGAAGTTTGAGTCTTGTTTTGTCCACTTTGTCTTGAAATCCGAATTTACTATTACCATATCTATAATATTTTTAAGTTGTTGTCTACCTTAGTTGACAATATCTAAACATTCCTCATACATCAACCATCCATCTACTTGAATTCATCAATGATTTAACAACTTCTTCCAACTACATAACTTTCTTTTAATGTTCAACAATTTATCTTAAAGTCTATACACAAGTATAACGAAGATAGATTGATAGTTTAGAATTTACCTTGGCTTGGAATAGAAAAAGGATTTTCAACTCCCTTTCTAAGCAAGAATCAAACCTATATCAGAGGTTAGATGATGAGTTATTAACTAAATTATAAGTTAGCATCATTAACTATAGTAGAAGCTTACAAATTCTAACCAATATTCTTACCTTGTTAAGCTAGCTTCCTCCTCTTGAACTTTAGGTTAACTTAAGACTTTTGATTTGGTTTTGGATGTTGTTGGAGAGGAGAATTGATGTTGTTGATGAACTTAGTGTGTTTGTAAGGTAGGCTAGGGTTTATGGTTGTTCATACAAGATTTCTAAACTTCTATGTTGAAGGTAGTAAGGGAAAAGGAATGTAAAAAGTGCTGGACGCACTTGTGGTTGTAGCTGAGGTTTTAGAGTGTTTTTGTGGGGTTTATGAGTTCAAAGTGTGTCTAACTTAGGCTTATATACTTATACTAGGACTAAACTAAGTTTTAGAGGCTATGGAATGGGTTTTGGACTTGAAAAATGTCCACAAATGCAGCTGTACATTCCTATACGATTTTGCAAAGTTGGATGCAAATTTTGACTTGTTTTTGACAAATTTTTGTGGCTATCTTTGGGAGTCTTAATTATATTTGTTTGGTAGCTAATTAATGCTATTTATGTGTGTAAAAATAAGGGCTCAAATTGGATAAAAATTGGGTCAAATCTGTTGAAGTTTTGGAAGTGTGAAAACTGAAATTTCTGGAACAATTTCACCTTGATTTTTGGACGAATTTTAGATGAATTTATGTGAGATTTGTGGCTGATTTCAAGGGGATTTAATTGTGTTTGTTTGGTAGTTAATTAAGGTTGTTTATGTGTGCAAAATTGGGCTCAAGTTGTAAGAAAATTGGGTCAAAAATGAGGCTACAATTCGTATGAAACAGAGGCCAATTTTCTAATTTGTCTGCTGCAGTTTTTGTGTTGATGTTTTCCAGCTAATTTGTATGGTTTTATGGTCAGACTTTCCTTGTTGTTTTCTAGCTAATAAATGTGTTTGAAGTGTCCATATAGAGGCCTACTATTGGTGGTTGTTTGGTCAAAAATCTCAACTCAAGCTAAGCCTATATGTTTATAAAAAAAATCGAGCTGGAAGGTGTAAATGTTGCTGTTCTGTTTTTGGGATTTTCCTCTGTTTCAGGTGTGAATATTCGGTAGCTAAGATGTTCATTTGCCGTCGGGGATTAATTTCAACCCGTTGCCGTCCTATTCCATCCTACGTGAAGATTGCGCGTGGAAATTTGGCCTCTTTCCAACGTGGGGACATTCTGTGCGTGGAGGCGGCTTGTTCTTGGGGTAATGAGCTGCAGCGCGTGGACAAGAATTTTTGCGCCGACCTTCTGCTTTGCTTCCAGCTGGGGATTCTGCAGCGCATGAAGACATTCTGTCCCTCTTCAATTCCAGCTGCTGTCTGGTATTCTCTGTTGCTGTGTGGATTGCTGCAACGTGGATTCAATTTGTTCCCTTCGTAGTGAGCTGTAGTCGAGCAGCATGGCCTCCCTGTTCGGTGAAGCAAGCCCTGCGCGTGTACGTGATGAATTCCAGCGTGAAGGCATCGTTCGTGATTGGCTCTGCTTCAACGTGGGATATGTAATATAGGCTGCGTGGAAGAATTTCTGTTCGGTGGTTTGCTTTGTTTCATACGCGGAGAAATTCTCCTCTATTCACGTGATCCACCTCTGTTCCAGCTTGAAGGATTTCCATATTCTTCCTTCTATTTCCACGTGGGTTCATGTCTTCAATTCCACAGCTCTGTTTCCAACGTTTTTTTTTTTTTTCTTTCGTGTCACTCTGTTTGTAATCCACTTCCAAGTGATTTCAACCCAACCGAAATGTCCCTGCTAATTCGGTAATTCCATTACAACGTGTTGCAATTTCTGCATAAGTTTTCTCTCTTATTATTATTATTATTATTATTATTATTATTATTACTATTATTATTATTTGCTACATATAATTAATTAAAATATTGTATTCCATTCCATATCGATATATACATGTATGTTTATAACACTTAGGTAAGAGTTTTATTGAAATAGAATTTTCTAAGTTTCTATAACAATTCTAGATTGCTTGTATAAATAATTTTTTTTTTTTATATGATTAATTATTTTTAGTATTTTAATTTACGCGATTAAATTTTTGAAGTTCAATAAATTAAATTAGGAACCGGTCCTAATAGATTCACAATTTCTTAGCAAGTCTGACAGCGGGTTTGAAATTTTAATTTTTGATCTAGATTAATATTATTGATCAGTATTAGTATCTATTACGTATTCTTAGTAAATCCTTTTTAAATTATGGTTCTATACCGATAAGCTTTATTATTAAACTGTATCTTATCGGTTTTGGAAACTTAGAGATACTTCTAATTATATCTTGAACCATTAATTCAAGATACGAAATCTTGTTTTTTTGGTATCTATTAAGGTCAAAGAAATTTTTATTCCAGTTTTTCAAGATACGAATGGGTTTATTATAATTCATAGATCTATTCTAAGATTTTTATTGAATCATATATTTAATATTAGTTTCACATTTGCCAATTTGTTCATTTGCTAGTTATGAAAATTATTAAAGGTTATGTTGGCAATTCCAGATTTCAATTTCTAAAATCTGTAAATCGTTTAATTAGAATTATTGGTGTAAGTTAAATATTTATTTAAGAGCTAGATTCTTAGATATACCAAACATTATGTTTTACTGTATTAGAGTTATTTACACTAATTTGTTATTAGCAATATATTTTTATCTAGGCTACTCAATATTATTAATAGATTAGTAGTAGTTTGAATACTATTATTTCATTATTTAACAAGCATATAATTTATTCCCGAAGTATTGAGCTTAAAGAATTCAGTAATTTTATATAAACGATTGGTTTATCGTCGTTTTAAACTATTCGAGACCATAGAAGTTGCAGTTTTGTATTTCGAAATATTTTTATTGGTAATGGTTCTAATATTTCTATCTATAATCAAATTCATTCTTTGACATTTTTAAATCGAGAAAAATTGGGAATGATTTTTACTACTCGTTCCAATTTTTCAATATAATTCTATATTACCTTTTTAGTTTTTGTTATAATTAGATTACGAAAAATTTGGGGGATTACAAGACTGGTGTTGCAGAAGTTGAAAATTAGCTCTTAAAAGCCAGTAGCTTTGATCTCAAGGTTGGCGGCCTTCTTTCAAAGCTAGTGGCGTACCCATTAAAGACAACGGCATCACTGGCGTGACTAGTAGCATGGTCTTCTCGATCATCTCCAAATGTTATAAGCTACCTCAAGGCCGACAATGTATCATTAAAGGTTGGCGACCTTCTTTCCTAATGTTTAACCAATTCATTATGTCATCTTCTAATTTTATAGGTCTTTGGATAACTGATATAAATACTCTTTTGTAAGGATTTTTCATCATATTTGATATTTTGAAACCTAGTTTGAGAATTTTCTCTCAATTTCATACTCTTATCAATCCTTGTGATTGTGGCGAGTTATTTACTTTCTTATCAATCATTTGATATGGCAAACAAACCACTTCATCTTGTTTGTGCGTAATATCAAACGAGAGAGAGTATAGTTCGGGTTGATTTCGGTGCATAATATCCATTGTCAATGCCATTCGTATCAGTTTCTTTTCATCCTCAATCAATATAACAAAAACACCAAAAAATAAAAGTTTGTTCAAATTTGCAAATCACGACATCTGTTGGATCCAGACATATCATGTTTTTAGTATAAGAACAAATCCTAATTCTCTGGCACATCACATTTTCGTATCAAAGCGAAGGTTTGAGTTTTTGCGTATCTGGGTTTGAAGATTCATATCGAAAGAATATAGTTATGAAAACGAGATGTTTGGTATGCGCAAGATCAGATCTTTTTGTTTTATTAGGGTTTGTGTGGTAATCAAAGTTAGGATTTTTATCACCATTTTGCATGATTTGTGTGATCAGGGTTTGGTTGGTGTGATGAAAAAAAATTGGTTATATATTAATGATGGGGATGAGAAATTGTGAAGATTTTATTTATCAACAATTACAAAAGCTTCGGTCCATAATTAGTCGATTGTCTTCATAACCGATCAATAATATCATTGAAGAGAAGGAATCTCAATCCATTGAGATAGATGATCATGATGATTAGAAATTAAAATGTAAAAAATGCTTAGATCATAGACATCTTGAATATCAATATCCAAATGAATATGCGGTCAAGCTTGTTAATGAAGTTCCTATAATGATTGAGGAAGATGAAATTGAAAGAGAAGTGGAACAAGTAGAATTGTCCAGTAATGTAGATTGTGATGTTAAAGATGAGGATGTTAATGTGGAGGAGATTGATGTTACAGGAGATGTGCACTGTTGCCTACAAGTTGAAAAATCTATACGTGTACCTAAAATAATACCACTTCCACTTGAGACATGAACTGTTGAGAATTCCAGGATTTTTATGTTGGTTTTCCAATTATTCATCCATTACATTATGATGTATTGATAGGCTTACCTAAAATTGAAGATTCGTATAATTCTATTGTCCCTGTGAAATCATGAGTTGATTATTAATATCCATTTGATTCTTATAGATGGTTTATATATTAGTAAAATATTCGATTTTGGTGTGGTCGAATAGTAGTGCATCAAATATTATATGCATGGACTGGATAGTTGTGCTCCATCTTGTTTTCATGGTTCTAAACTGATGTCATTCGGTTCTCTTACTGTTGAATTGCATGATGGAAAGTGTTTGAAACAGCTAATATTGAGGTTACAGGAGAGGTGTTTGTCGAATACTTATCATAGTGTTCATGAATCTTGGAATGGTCGAGTTCAAGATGAGTGTTACGAAGTATTGCAAAGTTTTGATTATGGACATGGACACTAATTGTGAATGGTTAAGAGTGCTTGGTGTAGATGAGAAGATGCTTTGGAGTTACTATTTCAAAGAGGATTTGTGGAGCAAGTATCGGAGGCTATTCATGAGCCAAGTGTGGTTGGAAAATTTTATTTAATCACTTTTGAGTTTTGCAGGTTTGTCTTTGATCCAAATGGATATATTTTCTATCAAGATTTGAGGGAAAAGATTTAACAAGCCTGCGAGAATGATATGCATCAAGTTAGCCTTTTCTTTGGTGTTAAAGCAAATCCTAATTTTGTGGCACATCATATTTTGGTACCAGAGCAAATCTTAATTTTGTGGCATGTCATATTTTGGTATTATAGCAAATCCCAATTTTGTGGCGCATCAAATGAGTTTTGGATTTTCCATTGGTTTTGTAATTTAGTCCTAGAATCCAATTAAAAGCCCTATAGGATTTTTAGAAAAATTAAAAAAGAAAAACATAAAACCCATAACAAACTCTATAAGGTTGTTTTTATATGGTAATTATGGGATTGGAGGAGTTAAAAAGTATATATTAGACCATCTTTATCCATAAGTTATTTAGAGAGTTATTTAATGTGTTTTAAGTAACCTTCTTTACTAAAAAAATTTAACTTTATCAATGAATTTTTTTAAAAGAGTTATTTAATAGTTTTTAAAATAATTTCAGTTGTTACGTGGCACATTCCATCAAGAAAAATAAGAGAGAGAGTAAGCAATTTACTTTTTGAGTTGCTTAACTAAGGAACTATAATCTTAATTCCCATGTTAAACAACTTCTCTAGTAACTCCTTCTAATTATTATTTGGATTGCTTAGCATGGGTTCTTATGTCAAGTAACTCCAAGAAAGGTGATCTTAGTTTTTTCTGCTCAATAAAGAAGAATTAGGTAAGTACAATATGAAGTACTGGGTCGCACCACCTAATCTTGACATGGTCCCATTTGCTAGAGATTGTTATTAACTTAAACTAATGTCTTCAAACATATTAAGCTTGTCGATTGTGTTTGATTTGATATATATCTAGAATTCTCAAACGATGATGATGCATTAATAACCCCATTGTTTCAGTGGGAGAAAAGCTTATCATATATAGCTCAACTAGGATTATTAATATCATGGATCTAAAGTGGAGACCTGATCAGTTGCAAGAGAAAATCCATTATCCATAGTACAATGGTGGTAAGATTAATTTCAATCTTTTAACATGATTGACTCCCTCATATGTCTAATCCCTCTTTAGTAGTGCATTTAATATGGAATAACAAGTCGATGCTTCAGGCCATATATTCTTTTTTTTTTTTTATTTCTATATATAACTTCTTGATGCGTTAACATAATTATAAAACTAGTTGAAATTACACGCCATGCGTTGATTTTTATTTTATGCATATATGTGTATATATTTGTTAGTTTGTTTATGGAAGTAATAATAGATATAAGTTTATTACAATTAATGTATTAAAATATATATATGTATAAAATATTTTGAATATGACATAATTACTTCAATTTAATTTAAAATATTTGTTTCATATAAATGGTTTTTCTATATTTCCATATTAAATGTTATATAACTTAGAAGAGTATTGCAACCTTTATAGATACTTAGGATTGTGCCTTCACTTTATATGAAACCATCATCTAAAGGTTGGTTTTATATCTTCTTACATTAGATATGAAACATCATGTAATTTAAAAGATTTATAAACTTTTTATGCACAGTTATAACTTCTAACTTTTTTTCCCTTTCAAAGAATATTTTTTTCCCGAAAAGTTTTTTGAATTTATATGCTATAACAGAATTGATTTGCAAATGCTCAAAGTTATCTATTATAATTAAGTGGGAAAATAGCATGATATATTGTGAATTGTGCTTGAACTTAGAACAAGCTAAACTTGAAAATCTATGTGCAGCGATATTGTTTGAGACACGGTGTTAGTTGGTTTGACGAATGAAACTATCTATTGGCTTAAGTCACGAAATAAAATGACCAATTTCATAAACCTTGAAAGCGAGAACACGCAGGATATACTCTTAAACATAAATTATGAATTAAAAAAATTAAAAGAAAATATAAATAAGCATTGACCATATGCAGTAACGGAAGAAAAAAAAAAGGATAATTAGGTAAAGGTGGGATAAAATCAACTTAGATGACACGTTAGAAATCCGAAAAGAGCTTCATCATGTATACCATTTATATAGTTACCCTAGTTTTTATATATGTAATGCCCTAAAATGTAGTTAAGATATCATCATATATAATACATGTCATCTGCTCAGATTTTTTGAATATATGTTTATTTTGAATTTCTAAAGAACTGGTTTTCATTACAAATAAATCAAACTTCATAAAAACATAGTAAAAATCTCTACTCATACAAGCAGACCAACTTTTTAACAAACAAAACTTTATAAAATCATTTTACAATTTACTCTCAAAGGTATATCTACATTTACAACATATGGACAACCCCCGAGCCCTTTTTAAAAGAAAATACAAATTCAAAAAATAAAGCCAGCTTTTCACAATAAAACATTAACACTAATATATATATATATATATATTTCGATCCTACTCACTTCACTTCTCCTCTCAAATCTCCAAGATCACCCATAACCCAAATCAAACATCAACATCATCATCACCAACACTCTCGTCATCAACATTGACATCATCATCATCACCAATCATCTTCATCAACTCATCATCATCATTATCAACACAAAGCTTAGAAAAAGAATAACAACAATAATAATGAGCCAAAACCCTGTACACAGTAATACAGACATATACGAAATAGCACACAAGCTTAGCTAAATATAACCAATAAATAACAAGTTATTATTTTAAATTAAAGTAAATCAAACAACACATGAGCACTCACACTTTAGAATAAGCCTTTGAGAATCTGGGGGTCCTAAGTAATAGCAGCTACTCAGGAGGTTGATATAGGAAGTCTAGGTACCTATATCTCCTATACCTATCCAAAAAAGAGAAAATAATTCATCTAGGATTCATAACAATTACATACACTCTACTCATCAGTTAGTTCAATCTGTCTCATAAATGTAAACTAAAACATGTTACTTCATTCCGAGCCTAAGTAAATGTTATGCTGATACTATTTGCCCATCAGCCACCCACTGAGCCACATATGAATCAGCCATTGCATCATGATATTTTTCATTGCATCATGACACCTCAGTGCCTAAATTATCATGCCATTGCATCATGACAGGGTTGTTGCTCTCCAGACCGGATTCAATGGCATAAGCACAAGCACAAGCAGCATTCGTTTATAATGGTCATCTTTAATTTTTAATCCATTTTAGAATGCATATCCTAACAACCATTACATAAGTTACTACATACCTTATATGTTAGAAATCCAAATAGAATAGAAGGTAGTCAAAATCCATTTCAGAAGAAATACCATATTTCTATATCTGTTCATGAAATTAAACTTGTATAAGAATTAAATTAACTATCCACTTCTATCAAACTTATTTTAGAACCTATTTGATCAGATACTAATTTGGATCTCTACTATGGTTGTGAATATTGCCCTGCCAAAATACCAACAATTCTTTTTTGTTTGTCAAAGTATTTTCTTTTCACTTTGCTTATAGTCTCTTATTATAAAAGCATCATCACATCATACATATTCAAAAACATTTATTTCCTAAGCAAACACATATACAAAACAATATATATCCTATGTTAATTATGGTTTATTCTAACTCATTATTCCAAGCCAATTATTAACTATTAGCTCCTTTTAACTTAATCTTAGCAAAATTATTAGAGTTAATCATTTAATCCAATTATTAAGCTAAGATAATCAAACTTAATCAATCTAATCCATTTTAGTTTATTCAAGTCCATTTAGCCAAGTTGAACTTAGGTTTACTAATTAAATTCATTTCGAACTTAAGAACTATATTAACCCAAGATAATTATTAATTCATTAACCCATACCTAATTATATAAACACTAACATGTTATTTAATCTACAATTAATCTATTCCATTTTATCTTTCTTCCTTCTTTCTTTTTATAAACAGCTCCTGGCAAGGACCATGCCTGTAATGGGGGTCGTTATCCCCCTCACTGGCTTCATCACACCCGTGATGAAGGCCATGATCACCATTACAGCCTTGTCATGCCCGTAACAAGAAGATAACGTCCCTTGTCATGGTAGTGATCTAGGCTTTTTCCTTTTAAAAATTCTTGTCAGTAGAGATCACGCCCTTCGTAATGACAAAAATACGCCCATTATTACATTTTATCATTTGATCAAAAGAGATCATGCCCTCTTTCATGCTGTTATCCTTCTAAATTTTATTTTCTTCATATATCACACGTCGTGATGCGGCCATGATGAACATGAGGATTATGCTACGTTTTTCCTTTGTCTTTTACACTAATTTTTAACTACTTAATTCAATATACATAAAAAATAACAACTTATTATTAGCTTACCCATGCTCAAACTTGATTTATAAACACTTCTTTATACATAAATATATCATATAACCACAAATCATTTCATCAAACACTTGATCTACACAAACATACATATATTTAGGTTTTAACAAACATGCTCATACGTCTTTGGTTTATCATTATTATCACAAGTCTTACATATATCTAGCCATAATACAACATTCACATAGGTGAATATCAAATAAGGCAAGAAAAATAACAAAACTTATCTTTTAGACAAACCCAACACCTTGATTCTTCTACTCATACTTCTCCTAGGTTCTTGGAGTTATTTCTAGTATGATCTTCATTCTCTATCTTGTTTCGTCTCTTTGATTTCTTCCATAGACTTATTAAATTTGAGATTTGGGAGTGGGTTTTGCGAATTGAGAGAAGGAGGGAAAGAGAGAAAAAGAAACGAAGAAAAAGAAAGGGAAAGAAAAAGAAGAAGGTAAGTGAAAGAAAAAGGAAAAGGATAGGATGTGTGTGTGTGTGTGTGTGTGTGTGTGTGTGTGTATGTATGTATATAAATTAGAAGATATTTTTTAGATAATGTCTTAGATTTAAATATTTCTGATAATTATTTTAAGAATCGTAATTAGTTAGAAAATAATTTGAGAACATATACATTAGAAATCTATAACTTGATACAAAAACGCAATTCATAAGTTTAGCTTATGAAAATCGACATTTAATCTGGATTCGAGTTTAAAACTGGTATTTTTAAACAAGCAATCATTTTAAAAAATGATCAAGATTCAAGAAATTGAAAGTAACTAAAATATAAAAGGTCTAGGAGTTTACAAAACGTTTAACATATTTGTTTTGGGGTCTAGCAATATGAATTTGGGATAAAAGGAGTTTAAAATGAAGAATTGGGTTAAAATCGGATAATTTGATTTATTAGGAAAAGTTATTAAGAAAAATAGATGAATTTGTGAAATATTTCAAATCTCAATTTCAATTCAAATCTATTTACTAATTTAATTACATCAAATTGTTTATTTATTTTCTATTGTTTACTTATTTGATCTATTTAACTATCTACTTGATATTTCTAACTTAGGTTAAGATTTAGGATATTTCAATATATATAAAAGGTATTTTTTAAGGGATAAAGGTTGAAAGAAGCATTTTATTGAATCTTATCTGACGCGGATTCTCAGGCTTTTGCTTATAAATACCCCGGATATTGAGCATTTTACTTGTTCTTCACCCTCTACATTTAACAAAGAAAATCTTTATTCCACAAGAAAGTTTGGTACGTACTTTACAACAAACATTAATATTAAATCTCGTCTACTTTTGTTCTCACCTATTCATGTCTTGTGATTAATAAGCTCAAGTAATTAGGGAGATACATATCTTTCTCCTTCTATTTTTATCTGTAATCTTCAGTTTCTCAGAAAAAAACATAAGGGAATAAAAAACCAACGAATTTCTTCCTTTATATTTTTACATTTTGTGAACTTCTATGGTCCTATCTAATGGACTGTTGATAAAATTATCTGGCTTTTCATCTCAATATTGAGATAGATATAAACGTTGAATGGTAATATAAATATATCTATATATATATATATGTGTATATATTTTTTACGAGTTTCTTTCTTGATACTCCTCAACATTTTTATAATTAGTAATATCAAAGCCATAACTTCATCTATTTTTTCAGTATCACAGAGCAACCAATCATGAAGAAATCGATTCTTGTGTTGTTTCTCGTGTTCATTTTGACCTTGGCAACTCTGCATGCCGATGGACGAATTCTGGAAGGGAAAACCGAAAGCAGTCCAAAATCTAAAAATGGTCAAAATGACAGCAAAAGCCTTAATGGCGGAGATGATGATGATGATTCAACCGTCCACAGTCATCACATAATGCCGTGCACTGGGGCAGAACAAGGATCAACCGGTCCATATTATTGTGAAGGAGGACGATGAATTTGTAGTACGATGCCATGTGCGTGTTTGTGTATGTACTTCTCTGAAAATGATATGAAAATCATGTTTGTGGAAACGTGTGTAGTTGCTACGGGAGCTTGATTCAGTTGCTCTCGTATGTGTGTAACATATGCTGTTTTCGATGTGATGGACATAAAAGTCGACTAGCGAGGCTCTTTGTTGTATCGTGCAAGTAAAATGAAATAAATAAAGCACATGGCTACTTTTATGGGTTTGATTAATTGATCTTCTCATCAATTTTTTTTTAATAAAAACTGTCCTATATAACTAATTACTAGATTATTAAATATATATAATAATAATAATATCAAAAAAATATTCTAAGAGTGAAAATAGTTCTATTCAGTGATTTGTTGTTTTATATGTAAATTGTTCATACAATGTCAGCTAATTTTTATTTAGAGGAGAGAAATAAAATATTGTCTCGAAGAGAGACAGGATGATGAAGGAACCATAGTCCAAGGATGGAGTAAATAAATCTGAAGTTAATATATAATGCATCCAAAAACTCTCAAAAACTAAAAAATAGCGCGAATAAACTATATGGAGACGTAACGCAATCGATTTAGTCTTTAACAATTGAATTAACTAAATATGTAGTTACTTATGGAGGCTCCTTATACTTGCTATCTTATAACATGTCAAATTTATTATCTCATCTTTGTATAAAAATTCAATTTAGTACCTAAACTTTAAAATTATTAATTAAGAGTATTTATTTCTTTATCTTTCTATCATTCTGGATTCATCTTGTTATCATTCTCAAGCAAACTGTTTATCAAAAATAGATACCAATGAAATATATATATTTTTACTCATAAATCGATTAAACAGATCAGATATGATTAAATACCAATGAGAAGCATACCATCTAAACACCCGTACTCAATCAATATTTTATAATTATTTTTACTATCTTTTTAATACTGTTTACTTTATTTATTAACTTAGAAGAGGTACCGTATCATTGAATTTTTATTATTCTTCCTAATATTGTTTATTACTAATAGGTTGTTTTTTCCACATAAAAAAAAAAAAAAGTCAAACGGTGTTAGTGGGGTACTAAAAAAACCAGGCAATGTTTAATTCGGTATTAAATTGACTACTTTAAAGTTCAATACTTGATGTAATCTTGCGAACCTAGGCGTAGAAACCCCAAGATCCAAGTGATCAACAATGAGATTCGAATCATAGGACGTCTTGAAACAAGCAAGATAAGAGCTTGACCCCGATTGAACCTGCCAATCGTAACCTAACCCAATTTAAACATGTTGAATGAAACCACAGCTATCCAAAAGAATGGATTTTGATCCTAATCACACCTATTGATTAGAACCAAAACTATCAAATGTTTTGTTCTTATCACAAGAACACGAAACTCTCACCAATGGAGAATTCTCTCTAAGAGAATAATATTCATTCAACTTATGTTCTTTATTAAAATGCAAGGAGTCATATATAAAAGCCTAAAGGAAACCCAAAAGTCATTAAAGAAAATAAAACATTCGTGATCCTACGCTGGTGGTCTGTAAAAAATAAACAAGAAAACTAAAACTAATAAAACTACGTAATAGGAAAGCTAGCTTCAACGCTGGCAGTGTAAGCTTGAACATCAGTGGCTTAAGTGATAAAGGATGATATTGTACTCGATGGCTTTAAAGATTTTGCTTCTTTTCATGTTAAACACTAGACGAACACTGATTGTGTGGGTTCTTACGCCAGCGGTATAGCCTTTTAGGCCGATGGCATACATGCTGGCGTACAGAGTCTACAACTCTGAATTTGACAAATTTGAGAATTTGATGCATGTGCTCCTCAGACCCTATCAATACCAAATTGATTTTTTATTCAAAATACATATTTCAAATTCGACACTTTCCCTATATATTTTCCACAACTATATATTTAAGTAAAGATAAATGTAACCATAAATAGTTATATATCTTACCTATGACAACTAACATACTTTGAAGGTAAGAGAGAGAAAGAAAGAAAGCTATTGCAAATCTAATTTTATCCATATTTTCTAGAGAGTCTAAACTTTTTAACATTTCACGGTTTAATTTTGAACCTTATAAATTGTATTCTTCATAATTTTTAAAGTAGATGTCATATTTAATGCCTACTTTTTTTTTCCATTTAAGCAATTAACAATATAAAGTTTAGAAGTGTCAATTTAATATTCTACCATTTCATCAAAACTCTTATGGCCTATTTAGTACGCAGGAATGAACTGGAAAAAAAATCATAATTTTGGGTTTCATTCCCTTTCACATGTTTTAAAGCAGTATTAGAAAGCAAAACCACAATTCCTTAATATCAATGATTTTAACTTGAGGGGGAGATTCTATACCAAGAAGGTAGAATCATGATTCATTTCCACCTTATATTAATGATATTTACTTTCATTACCTTTTTTATCCTATATAAAATTGTTGTCCTATTTACTATTGAGGATGTTTTCAACAAATCATGTTATTTACTCTTTTCATTCCATTCTATTTCATATATGTATCTAAATATAGAAATGGATTTGCCATTCTCTTCTTCATTCTATCCCATTTATCCATTGTTTCCAACCTATTCTGTTGCCAATGATTCCTACATACCAAACATAATATTAGGTTTTCTCTTATCTCTTGCAACCAAATATCATCGTTATCCATACTCCTTTGCAAACATCTAATTTTACGGTATTCTTAGTAACATTAGTCATTTTCTCAGCTTCAGCTATTTATGATTTATCTCTCTCTCAAACAATTCAGTAAACACCTATCTATTTCATTAACCTTTAATGAACATCAAAGAAATCGAACACAATAAACTCCATTGACCAACAAGACAATAACTACAATACAATAATAACTCCATATACTCATAGAAGACCGAGGAATCGATGCTTAAGGCAATGACGTTGCACACGGAAAGTTGAAGCAAATCAGAGTTTAATTGTTTTGGATTATTTGTGTAAATGACAAAGATAAAATATATAAACACAAATATTATTATATTAGTCACACTACAATTAAATTGAAAGATACTTTTTAATGAGAAATTATCAAATGTAAGCTATTTTTTAAAGACAATGGTAGTTAATATGACCAATAATCACCAATCTATTACAGGGCGTTAAGGCTTTCAATCTAATACACAGAGATCAATAATAGCTTTACCATTATCTGAATAGATTAATAAGAGCACAAGTGATGAAAAGAATTTCACGAAACTCAAGAATCAAAATTATCAGATGAAAGGAGATAATAAACATAAGCTAATGAGAAGAGTCTGTAAAATTAAAATAAATAAACTCTAAGAATTCCTAGTTGCAACTTATTAAATAAAAGTAAGATTTAAGAAATAAAACAATGAGCCAAAATCGAGTTAATTGCATCAAGAAATAGTAAGCGATATGGATGGCTACATATCACCAGTCGAACGACCAAAAGAACAATATACCATGGCCATAACATCTGGGCCGCCCTCTGGATGGCTGCTCTTTAGCATTCGCATGGCGTCTACATTTAGGCTTGGGGTTCTGTTACCCTTCTTTGTTATCCAGATCGGAGTGCAGAAATTAACTATAATAATTATTAATTTAATATAATAACGTAAATACAAATACGACGTGATAAAAAACATAATTATAGGGAGAAAGTAGAAACACAAGATAATGATATTCATTTAATTTCAAATGTTTTTATAAATGCATAAATTCAATATGATATAAGATCCACTAAATGATAATAGATAATAACCGTAAAATCTCTTATAATTCAGATAACAAAAAGATTTTAGTGGATTTATATGCCATTTGTAATATATAAGTAATGAGTAACTATTTACAGGTGGTATCCGTTGAACATTTTTAAATACACTTCATCTGCTGTTTGAAGAGCACGTATAACAGCTCCTGTAGAGTTTTTTTGCCCCATCTGATTGTTTTTTTTTTTTTTTAGAACACACTTACTATCTCCATAATATTGTCTCATTTATATCTCAATGATGAGTATTTGATACATGTCTTAAATTGATAATTATTATTTGTATTATTTAAAAAAAAAATTTTACACATGTCAAATACTTATTTGCTAAAACACGGATAAAGCAATATCACAGGACAGCAAATCCTCATCCATTTCATTCAATCCATTATCACAGATCACACCTGTCTCTAGTTTTCCCATATTCCCTCCAATGGAAAAATACATTACTCTGAGCATACGATAGGATTACGTAAATATCATGGAGTAAATCGTTATTTTCCCCTATATTATATCCTTGTAGTCATTTCACTAGTGGAAATGTTTAAATCAATGTTTGCCGCTTTGTTGAGACCTCCCATAGTTGCAGATCCCCATACAGCAATTCATTAATAGGAATCATGACTGATGGATTTTGCCAGTAGAAAAGTGAATGTATCAAAACATTATAATGGTCTTATATATCTTACTTATAATTACACGTGCTTTGTGGAGTCCATCCCTTCCAATTGTAAATCAAAATTGTGATACCCCATCCAATCTTGCCCGTATATTAACTATGCAAGAAGATGTGACCACACATTTTATCTATTATATTATTTTGGTAAATAATAATAATAATAATCTTCATCATCATTATTATAGTCGGATCAAACAAATAACACAAACAATGGCAAAAAAAATAACAAGAAAATAAAAAACACACAAGATTTTACGTGGAAACCCTCGCGGGAAAAACCACGGGCAGAGAAGAGAACGAAATCCACTAGTGATGAAGAAGGTATACAAGAGAATATGAGTACAAGAGATCCCCCAAATCTAAAAACTCTCATAAACCCTAAAACTACAAAGAAACCCATATAGTTTGCATGGAAGCCAACTCAAAAGTCGGAATCTGAAAAGTTAAGTTTTTGGTCATATGCCCACTCAAAGCCAGTGGCTTATGTATCCAACAGCGGTGTAGCCAATGAAGGCTGATGGCATAGAGGCGGTGTACACAAACCATAGAATGTCTTTAAAGGCCAGCAGTAAACAGACGTTTACACTGGCAATGTTAAAGTATATATTGCCAGTGTTGAGCCAGTGTTGAACAACCATAAAAGCAAAATTATTAAGCTGATAGGAACACCGCCGGTGTAAGATCTAAAGCAGCCGGTATACATCTCAAAACTTGCAACTTTAAAGAATTTAGGTCACTTAATCAACAATCTCCACTTTGACACAAATTCAAAAACAAAATCCTTCTTCAACACATACAACAACAAATCTTATCCTCCTCTTTCATAAACCCCAAAGGGGATAAATCAATAATCAACACCAATCAAATCCAGACATTATCTAAACTTGGCTATAGGATGTATCTTAGTCATCATATCAACTAGGTTATCCAAAATACTAACCTTGCTTACAACAATGTCACCATCAGCAATAACATTACGAACAAAATGCTACCTGACATCATTGTGCTTTCATCCTCTCATGATACATCTGATCCTTAGTAAGATAATTTATACTTTGACTGTCACAAAAGACTGCAGTCTTCAAATTATCACTGATTTCGCCAAATAACCATTTAACCAAATAGCTTCCTTAAAAAAATTCTATAATGGCTATGTATTCGACTTCAGTTGTGGATAGTACAATTGTAACTTGCAAAGTGGCTTTCCAACTAATAGCACATCCACCAAGTGTAAAAATGTAGCCTGTGAGAGATCTTCTCTTATCTAAATCTCCAGCAAAATCAGAATCCACAAAACCAATAATTTCATCTCTAGTTTTGCCAAATTGTAGACAATGATTAGTAGTACCTCTTCAGTATTTGAAATTCCACTGAACTATTCTCTAGTGTTCTTTATCAGGATTTACCATGTACTTACGGATAACACTCACAGCATATGACAAATTTAGGCGTATACAGATCATTGCATACATAAGAGATCTTACAGCACTAGAATATGGAACTCTTGACATATATTCAACTTCATCCTCTAACTGTGGAGACTGAGCAGACAAAAGTCTAAAATGTGTTACTAAAGGTGTACTGACAAGCTTAGCATTTATTATATTAAACTTGTAAAGAATCTTCTTAAAGTACTCCTTCTGACTGAGATGCAATGTGCCTACTCTTTTATCCCTCAGAATTTCCATTCTAAGTATCTTCTTTGTTGCTCCCAAGTCTTTCATTTCAAACTCTTTACTCAACTGTAATTTAACTCTTTCAATCTCTCCTCTATCATTGGATGCAACTAACATGTCACCAACATACAATAGTAGATAAACATAAGACCCACTTTCACATTTCTTGAAATACACACAGCTTTCAAAATTACTTCTCTTAAAATCATGAGAAGTAATGAATGAGTCAAACCTCTTGTATTACTACCTAGCTGACTGCTTCAAGCCATAAAATGATTTCTTCAACAGGCAAACATGATCCTCCTGTCTTGAAATCACAAAGCCCTCTAGCTATTCATATATATATCTTCATCCAACTATCTATACAAGAAAGCAGTCTTTACATCCAACTGTTCCAACTCAAGATCTTGCAAAGCTATAATACCAACTAATGCTTAAATAGAGTTGTGTTTTACAGCAAGAGAAAATACATCAGTGAAATCAATACCAGGTATTTGACTATAGCCCTTTGCAACAAGTCTTGCATTTTATTTGGGTTCTTCAATACCTAGTGTTCCTTCTTTTCTCTTGAATACTCATTTACAACGAACAGTCTTCTTCCCTTAAGAAGCTTCACTAGATCCCAAGTATGGTTCTTATGAAAAGATTCCATCTCCTCCTGCATTGCAATCATCTACTTACTAGAATAATCAGAATTCACAGCTTCTGAGTAACTAGATGGCTCTTAATTTAAATCAATATCCTTTGCCACATTAAGTGCATATGCAATAAGATCTGCCTCTTCATATCTCTGAGGTGGCCTAACTTCTCTTTTAGGTCTATCTCTAGCAATAGAATATTACTGTTGTCATGATATAGAGACAAAACTACTCTCTATCTGTGATCTAGGCTAAGACATATTCTCTAATTCAGACCCATAATTAATCTATTACTCCATCTACATGCTATATTTCTGCTGTACTTTATCATATGAAGTTGTAGAAGACAAGTCAAATAACATAGATGCTTTATCAAAAATCACATCCCTACTAACAATGACTTTCTTTAAATCTAGATACCACAGTTTATATCCCTTGACTCTAGGTTTAAAACCAAGGAATATGCACTTCAAAGATCTTGGCTCAAACTTCCCATTATCTACATGAGCATATGCAAGATAGCCAAAAACTTTCAGCTCTGAATAATCAGCAGGAGTACTAAACCATACCTCTATGGAGTCTTCTTCTCAATACCTATAGATGGAGATCTATTGATCAAATAACATTTGTAGAAGCTGCTTCAGCCTCAAATGATTTCGGAAATTTTGCATTAGACAGCATATACCTGACTTTCTCCATAATGGTTTTGTTCATCTGTTCTACTATCCCATTTTGTTGAGGTGTACTAAGAACTATAAGATGCCTTATAAGTCCCTCTGATTTACTCAGAATATTGAAATCATTAAAATAGAATTCAAGACCATTATCGGTGCAAAGACACTTTACCTACTTCCTAGTTTGTTTCTCAATCATTATCTTTTACTTCTTGAATGTAGGTAAAACATCATTCTTCTATTTTAAGAAAAATACCCATACTCTTTTGAAGAAGTCATCTATGATAGTCAGCATATAAACTACACCTCCACTTGAAGGCACTCTAAATGGTCCCCCAAAGATTAGAATGGATATACTCCAAAATATCTTTGTACTATGAGTACATGTAGTGAATTTGACTCTTTTCTACTTCCCGAAAACATAATGTTCACAGAACTTCAACTTACCGATGCATTACCCATCTAGAAGTCCTCTTCTACTCAATTCAGCCATACCGACTTCACTCATATGCCCTAGATGCATATGCCATAATCTAGTAGCATCATAATCTAATAGAGAAGAAGAGGTGATGGCTGCATCACCTACAATCACAGAACCTTGTAGATCATATAAATTAGTAGTCATTTTCAATCCCTTCATTACCATAAGTGATCCTTTACTAATCTTCAAAACTTCACCTTCACCTGTGTATTTGTACCATTTAGTATCAAGAGTACTCAAAGACATTAAATTTCTCTTCAAGTCGGGAACATGTCTGACATCTCCAAGTGTCTTGGTAACACCATCAAACATTTTAATCTTTATGGTGCCTATACCTACAACTCTACAAAAAGTATTGTTTCGTAAAAGGACAACAGCTTTAGAAACCTTTTCATATATTGAAAACCTATCCCTATTAGAACACATATGAAAAGTACAGCCAAAATCCAAAATCCACTCCTCACTAGTCTAAGGATCATCATTAGAAGCAGTAAGAAGATCGCCAGCACTGTGGTCTTCAACAACATCAGCTTTAACAGATTTTTCCGGTAATTTCACCTTCTGATTCTTAGCAGCTCTCTTATTCTTATCCTGCAACTTATAGCACTTTGATTTAATGTGTTCTTTTTTCTTGCAATACCTACAGACTTTATCTCTATTTGAAGACTTTGACCTTCCCCTTGAATTACCAAACTGCGCTCTTAGCTCCTACCATGAGACATAAGACCCTTTGCTTTAGGCCGGATCCAATTACTAAGTATTTCATCTTATCAAAAGATGTCAATGTATTATACACCACTTCCATGGTAAGAAATCGCGACTATGCAAGATTGTATATCTAAAATTCAATATGAAGGAGGTAGTGAACATAACAAAATTAAAGTGAAATCCTGCTTAACATACTTAACCTCTAAATTTTCCAAATCAAAAACAATTTCCCTAAAAACAGTCAAGTGATATTCTAGAGACCCCCTTCAATTAACTTATGAGAGTATAATCGTTGCTTCAGATGTAATTCATTGGTCAAACTCTTCGTCATATATAGTTGTTCTAATTTTAATCATAACCCAGTAGTTGTCTTCTCCTTCAACACATGCTACAAAATCTGATTAGATAAATGGAGATGAATTGGAGAAAAGGCTTTATGACCCTTATGCAACTTTTTTTTGTGACCAAGATGCAGGCATCTTATTCAACCCTAACAATGCATCATCCAAATCCATCTATTCTAACACCACTCGCATCTTAACCTTACATAAAGAAAATCTGGTGCTCTAATCCAATAAAAGAATGTTGGATCACACCAAAACCTTTTGCTCTGATACCACTTGTTATAGTTGGATCACACAAATAACACAAACAATGGCAAAACAAATAACAAGAAAATAAAGAACACACAAGATTTTATATGGAAACCCTTGCAGGAAAAACCATGGGCGGAGGAGAGAGAGAAATCTACTAGTGATAAAGAAGAAGTACAAGAGAATATGAATATAAGATATCCCCTAGATCTAGGAACTCTCATAAACCCTAAAAGCAACCCATATAATTCATATGGATGCCGACTCAAAGGTCGGAATCTGAAAAGTCATCTTTTTTTGTCATATGCCTACTCAAGGGCGGCAACTTATGTATCCAATGCTAGTAGTGTAGCCAATGAAGGCTGGTGATGTACGCAAACCACAAAATGAAAAACTTAAAGACTGTCTTCAAAGGTCGCGCGGTGAACGGACATTTACACCAGCAGTTTTGAAGTATACACTACCAGTATGAAGCTAGTGTTGAACGACCACAGAAGCAAAATTATTAAAGCTGATAAGAACACCGCTAGTGTAAGATCCACAGCAACCGGTGTACATATCAGAACTTGCAACTTTGAAGAATTTAGGTCACTTAATCAATAATCATAATCATAAAATTTCACATTAATTACTCGCATTTGGTCTTTTATTATTCCCTATTTACTTATTAAAACAAGTTCATTTATATATGATGGGTTCTAGGTTTCTATTTATATACGGTGGTAAAACAAGCGCTACCTCAAGTCTCTCGGTCGTGTTTGTTATTGTAGTTTAAGTTTTTCTATAGTTTTTTTGAGTGTCTTATTGAAATATGTTGATTACAATTGTTATATTTCAATGATTACTTATCCTCATATATATATATATATGTATATATAAATGATGGGCTCAAAACTTTAAGGTCTTGTTTATTTTGGGGAGAAAGATTTTTTGAAAATATATATTTTTTATTTTCAATTGTTGTTGAACTAAAAAACTTCCTTTAAGAAAAACCTTAACTTTTTTAGAAAAACAACTAACACATTGTTTGTTTTTTATTCATAGATATATCTTATTTGTATCTATATATATATTCGATCTGTATTTGATTTTTGTGGTCTGCTTATGAGTAAATATATATGTTTCTCATCTGCATATGTTTTTTTGACAAACAGCTTATTCAAATTCAAACACGTCTGTTTTATATTTGTATATGTATCTAACTTGCATATGTATCTGTATTGATATGTATCATTTGCTTATGAGTAAATAAATGTTTTCTCATCTGTATATATTTCTTGATAAATAGCTTAATTCAAACAAATACCAAACCGATGTCAAACTAACAATGTGCCAATGAGCCAAAGTATCCTTAAATACAAGAAGTCATTTTCCAAACTAATAATGTAGACGCCATGATAGACACGTATTTAAACAAAAGAGAGTCATCCAAGAAGGAGAGGAGGAGGAACTCTAAGCCATCCTTACGCCACCGACTTTGGAAGATACACCACCGGCATTGAAGACTACACCGCCGGCCTACATTGTGTGCAATTTAATATAAATAGTTCTTTAAACTTGTCTTTTTTTTTCAGAACTTATCATATACTTTTGAAATCAAAAAATTGAGAGATGTTTCTCTTTAAAAATGCATTCTTTACAATTGTTGTTTGATTTAGATCACTCGGTGAGTATTCTAATTTGTGTTTACACTAACTCACTGCGTCACAAACTAAATTCTAAACCATATTTATATAAAATTAACTTTAAACATTACAAAATATTTTCATATATATTTTATGAATTATAATCAAACACATAAAACGACATATCAATTTCAAACATATATATGCATATATTTTTAAACTTAAAAAGAGATTATCTTTAAAGAAAAATCATCGAGTTCAAGTGTCATGATTATTTCAGGCATTTTTATTAAAATATTTAAGTTTTCTATCATCTATGTAATAATTCTGTTAACTTTAAAAAAAAATTCCTCAAAGTTCGCCGGGAACTCGAAAACTCGTATATGCCATAGCGCATGGATATCAATATTAATTCCAACGTATGACAGATCAGGTACCGACTCCAAATATACTAAGGAAATTGTATTATAAGATGTTTTTAAACAAAAATTTATATGATATTAAAATAAATATAGTAAGTGATATATAAAATATTTTTAAAAATAAACATAAATTAATAATTAAATAACTAATAAACTACTGCAGTCAAAGAATATAGCAGCAATATATATATATATATATATATATATATTTTTTTTTTTTTATTTCCATTTCTTTCACGTGGAAAATGGTCCTTTTTGTACTGCCTCAATATGTACCGAGTTCTTTTCCCTCTATTTGGTGTATTTAGAATTATAATTTTCACAATATGGGTTTTTTCATCTAAGGAAAATTACATTAAAAGGGGAAAAAAGAAATCAATTTATAAGTTAAGTTCAAATAAGGAATTCATACTTCAAATGTTTAAAAAGAAAGAATAAGCATTATCAAAAGATTACAAATAAAAAAATTATTAGTGTGATGTTATAAGATATGTTGATATGTAATGCTTGATTGAAATAAACGTCAGCGTTCAAGTATAATGTTAGAAAGAATCGGTCATTCTTTATCAGGGAAAAGGAAATTAATAGTATTATTTTCTATAAAGGTTATCAAATACCACATGACAAAGGTAGTCCTAAATTTAGCCAATTAAGAGCCAAGTTCATTAAACGAGTTGCATATAATTTTACCGACCTCGTCCTCGAAAGGAACAAGGTCCATCTAATATTTATTTTTTAGTATCTTTACGTTCTCCATGGGGTTAAAATATTGTTGTCTTTTTTATTTTTCATTTTCCCAATCTCATTTCTATTCCCACCCCTCTCTCTCGATCTCCTTTTCCCAATGTCCGATCCCCTCCTCTCTCTTTCTCTTCCTCGTTCTCTTTCCCAATAAATGAACATAGTTGTCCATCAATAACGGAGAACAATAAATGAACATAGTGATTTTATCAAATTAAATCTTCCAACCTTTCGATTCTAATATGGAGTAGATGGCTTGGGTGATTTTAAATGAATGGTTCATATTTTGACATACTCGTCTAATTTAATGGTACACGATATCAGCTTTCTAGTATGGAAATATATGATTCATGCATCTCATGTTTTGAAGAGATAAGTTTATCTCTTCTAAAGATAAGATCAATAATATTATATGCACCCTGTCTTTTAAAGAGATAAGGTTAACTTTTAATGGATTTATCTTTTTGAAGAGATAAGTTTAAGTTATCTAAAATTAAACCTAATGATATTTTTGTAATTTTATTTAAAAATAATATTATTTATTTTATTTTTTCTCCTTTATTTGGGGAATGTAAATTAATATTTATATTTTAAAAAATTATAATAATACTATTAGGATGAAAATAATTCAATTTTAGATATGTTATAAGTGTCTGATCTCGTTTCTTGAAAAAACGAGATGTTTAATATAAAAAACTAAACTTGTCTCTTCAAAGAAGAGGCTGCACATAATTTCATCGTCTTCATCTTCTTTTAGGGAGCTATAAACTTTTCTTTTTCTCCTCTGTCTTATTAAAAAAAAAAAAAAAAAAACTCCCTTCTCTTTGAAAATACAAAAATGCAGGATCCTCCTCTCCCAGTCTCCCTCATAAGCCAAACTACAACGACAACCTCATCTTTTGTTTTTAAATGTAAATGAAGACCAATGCCCGTCGTACCATGGACATTTATGAAGAGTGGAAGTCGAGGTTCCCAATCTTCGTCGTCTTCAGAGCCCCCACTTCTCATCTCCTCAAATCCATAACAATATTCACCACTCAATCCAAAATACAATTTTCATTACCGCTGTTACTAAATTTAGCACGTAAAGTTGAGTCCTTTACCTTTGATACGATAAACCCAACTTGATGTTGAAGATGAAGATGAAGAAATTACAGGAAGTGTAGTGTGTCTAATCTTGTCTCTTTAAGAGACGAAATCAATTTTTAATAATGAACCTCGTCTCTTCAAGAGAGGAGGTCAAGTACTTATAATCTCGTCTCTTTATAAGACGAGTTCAGCTTACCTAAAACTAAAATTATTTTCATCCCAATAACATTTTTATAATATTTTTAAAAATATAAATATTAATTTCCTTTTCACCCTTTATTGAACACATAAAATAATAAGATTTTGTTTACTCCATTTCACGTAACATTAATTTATTTTTTTTCAATCACTTAAAATGTGTTTCATTTATTTATGTCAACCTTTAAATTTCGTCGGGTGTAATCTTTTCATTCATTCAGCCCATTCCTGGAGGAAAAAAAATAAAAATAAAAATATCTGAAATCTTGGTCCATTTCTTTTACCGTCACATTCACTTTAAATAAACACGATAAATATATTGTAGAGACATTCAATTCACCTTCTCATCACCTCTATATGCGGATTTCTAGAGAGCTCCTGTACTTCTCTATTAACAAATTATAGGAAAGTTACAACAGTTATGTTGGGTTTTATTTATATATAATATATATATACCTAACAAGTAAAACGGGTATGGAGTTGCAATGGAGGATCTATCATCCTAATAATGATTACAAAAATAAGGCTATAACCACAGATTTCCTTCAAGCGTACTTATTATTTGCATTGAAGATTATGTTCCATATGGGTTTAAAAATTTACTTTCCCATCAACAGCGGCTATCCATTAAGCCCACTTCTTTTTTTCCTTGCTTGTGGTGACAACAAAAGCCCACTTCATTTTTCTGCCCAATGTCAGCAACCTCACCCCCTCACATCAGCCCAGCCCAATATAACTGGTAGCCCCAATTATTGAATAATAACTAAATAAATTAAAGATGGTTTTCCGGTTTTTGGGTGCGTATGGAACCCAGATGATTCCCGATTATTAGTTTTTTTTTTTTTTTTCCCTCCGAACCAATTATTAATTTTTAAATGGTGTAATTCAATGGCCATGGAAAACTAATATCAGCTAATACTCCCATGTAATGGGAAACTATTCAACAAGTAATGCATAATAGCTATATGTATATATGACATATAACTATTAATTATATTTTATCATATAGATATAAGGTAATAGGAAGTTTTTATAGTAATTATTGCTTATACAACTACATGTTAGAAAATTACTGATAATTACTCATCATGTGTATGGCGTATAATACCATTGAATCATTTATTCCCATGATGCATAACACTGCTTCCAAGATTTAGAGGCAATTAAATGTTAAAACCTAACTATAATAGATCCCCTCCTCAGTTCTAAACCTAGCATTGCATGTATCCCCTATGTGGGATTGTCCAATCCCTATTATGGGATTTTTTTTTTTTAATTCACCAATAGGATAGGTCTTGTTAATATGGGTGTATTATGCCTTAGGTGAGACAATTTAACTTTTAAAAAGATGTGTTTATTTATCTGATTGGATTTTGATACTCCTAACCCTAGGTCTATGGATCCTCCATCCATGATCATTTTGTGTCTGTGAATACAATTGATGTAATATTTTCATACTGAATGAAATTCATCTACTAATTAAAAAAAAAAAAAACATGGCATGTTGTTGCAATAGACATAAAAGGAAAGTCAATAAAAATATTTATTTGAAAAAAAAAAGACAAATGCTAAAAATTAATTGATATTTATTACAACTATTTAATGCATATGAAATATAAATAATATTAAAGCCTTGTTTATTTTAATGAAAATGTTTTTCAAGAAAAGATTTCTTCATTTTCCCATGTTTTTTAAAAGAAAATGGGCATAAATATTGAAAACATTTTCACTCATTTTGAAAAATGCAGGGTTATTATTGCTTTTTTTTCATTTTGAAAAACAACTTATGAATCATAAAAATGCAAATCATTTTTTTATGGATTTACGCGCTTTATTTGCCAATCATTTACTATCTAGAGATATTTATTATTAATTTTTTAATATTTTCCTTTAAGTAGATTCATCTCTCATTATAAAATATGTATTTTTTTTAAATTTTATATACTTACAATAGATGAGTTGTTTTGAAATTATACAAATAAAGAAAAATTATTTTCATAAAATTAGATAAATATTAAAAATATGCTACTTTAAAAAAAAAAAAACCTTTTTAAGGAAAAACGTTTCTTCATTTTAAAATAGTTTTCCTCAAAACAAATGAACCCTAAAGCCTTTACTTGCTCGAAGTAAGCAGTATTGATAAACTAATGAGTTGAATGACTAACAACAAGATTGTAAAAAAATAAAAGAAAAAAGCCGATAATGATAAAACAATAAAACAGAATCTATCATTAATAAAGCTTAGGAATTCAACTAGTAAGACCATTATAAGGATGCCGACCTATCCGATCCGCTGGTTAGGTTTTGATATGTACCTAAAACCCTCTTAGGTTTTCGGGTCAAGTTTGGATCTTATAAGATACTCGACAATACTTAACGACCAAGTACTAACATTTAAAAATTAAAAAAAAATTCATAAAGGCTAAAGCCACTAAACATTTTGAAAATATATAGGTATTAGGATTGCTAAGAGTTATGGGTAGGTTACTTTATTTCAAATTCATAAATTTAGTGTTTTTCAAATTTATAAGTTTGTACTCACATGATCAAACAGTAAATTACACCGGAAGGTCATAATATTTTGTGGTAAGCTTATTTGAGATCACAATATTTCGAATGGTTCATTGGAGGTCACAACGTTTAGGAAAATAGATCAATTAAGGTCATTATTGATATGTATCACAACGTAGCAAATTTTTTATGTTCTAGGTAAATTTTCCTCTTGTTAACATGTATCCATGGTGACCTTAATTGACTTACTTTTTAAAACATTATGACCTCAAAAAACCACTCGAAACGTTATGACCTCAAAAGAACCACTTGAAATATTATAATCTCAAATAAACTTATCTCCAAACGTTGTGACCTTCCAATATAATTTTCCCAATGATAAAATAAAAAAGACTAATCCACCAATATTCAATCATCCATAGTATTTCTTGGTGTGGATAATTTATTAACATCCTCCTTTGAATATTCTTGTGATTTAAATTTGTAATACTAAAGTTCTAAGCATATCTAGAATAATCTATTTAGATTTTGTGACAAGACAGAAAAATGGGGGATAAACATAACCATAATCGTAATAGGAGCAAAAATGTTTTATATAAATATGGCACAACATATTAACTAAAATAATAAAGTTACCATAATCTAATATCTATTATAAATTAATATATAATCATCATATATTTATAAATTGTTTTAATATCATATGAATACTATCATTTAATTCAATGAAAGTATATTATATAGAAGATATAATATAATATAAAATAAAATAAATCATAGTGAAGCATAAGGATGTCATATGCTAATGAATAAGAGGGCAAAATAGTCCGCTCAAATATTCTAATAATAAAATGCCTCTACTCTCGCACCTTAAAGAAAATATGTTTTCTCTCTAAATGGTTTTACATGGAGCCAAACCTTAAGACTCTCTGAAGCCTTTATCTTACTCCAAGGAATCACGTAGGCCAATTAATAGGTAACTTTTTGTCTTTTCAATTCTTTATTGATCTGAAGGAGTTGTCTTATCTGAATTTGTGTCATTGTGTTGAAGGTTCTTATGTTTTCTGTAAGAGATTAGAAAAAAAACCCTAATTCATCTTGTTGGTGGTTGCAGTTGTTGTTTGCAAAAGAAGAAGGAAACACCGTTTGTTCATAGGTAATGTGGTTATAAAAGTGGTTTTACTCTAATATATATGTTTTTAGAGTTTTTATATGGTTTAAGATAAAAAAGAGGAGTTTTAGAGTTTTTTTCTCATGTTTTAGATCAAGTAGGAGTACGAATCGGAGTCACGACCGTCACACGAGCCATGATCTCCTTGGGAGTGGTAAGTCGAGGCTGATCAAGGTCATAACATAAGGCGTGATGCCGATCGCACTCCCTGAAACAGGCGTGACAAGGGTGTTTTCCTATGTTTCGTTTTTCTAAAGCTTATAACGTCCTTTAACCTGGGCATGATTGACAGGGGAATGTTGTAGCCTTCTTCAGTCCATTTTTTTGGCCTTCTTAAACTCCTTAACTCTTAGACTAACCTTTAGTATGCCTAAATCCAAATATTAAGGTATATCTTGAACCTAGAGTAGTTGTAGTTCTTAGTTGTTTAGGAGGCTAGATAACCTTAGAAATATGTTTTCTTGTGTAAATTAAGTTTTGAGTTAGCATTTGCTCGTATCAAGTGTCTTTAGTGAAGCTAAGTTATTTGTTTCAAATGTTGTATCAGGTACGTTCTTACCTTAGTTGTTGTTTGTGAATGTAGGCGTAGAATCTACAAATAAACTTAATGTTATCCGACTTTAAATTGGTTGTTTCTTGTGTTTAGCTAAACCTAATGGATAGGGAGTACCGGCGTTACTAGGAAAACACTCTAATGATCTGTGTGTATAGTGTTGTCTCGAGTATAGTTGTACACAAAGATGATTTCGGTAGTTTAAGAGTGGTACAAGTACATCACTCAGCGTATGTGGGGAGTAATCCACACAAGTATATATATATATATATATATATATGTAAGTATATAGGTAGTTATGTTTTATGGAGTCATGTGTCACTTTGGGTTTAAGACTAGTTGGAAATAGTCCTAAACTATATTGGTTGTTTGGCTAACTAAGGATAATAACTTGTGAATGTTGCATATGTTATTATATTACATGTGAATTTGTAAGATGTTTGTTCATGTGCATGTGGTTGCAGTTTGGCGTACTGGGCCTTTACGCTCAATCCTTTTTATTTTTCAGGAACTGGTGATGATCTAATGGTATTTATTTGTTTGGTTATGATGTATTCATGGACTATGGGGACGACAATAGTGAAGCCAATTTCCAGTTTACTATTAAGTGTTTAGAGTTCGAGATAGCTAGAGTTGGAGACCTTATGAAGTCGTGGTTAGTTATTATGACTCTTGGAGTTTGAATATTAGCTTTTATGATTTTTTACATTATAAGATTAAGATTTTATTTTATATGACATTTTAAGTTTGATATAAGTTGGAGCTATATGTGTGTATAGAAAAAGTATTACTAATACAGTGGTATAAATGTAAAATCATTTAATACTATATATTAATATAATGAATTCATAGTACATTTTACACCGGCTCCTCTTTTGTTTATCATTAAAATTTGAAAATAGGTTGAAAAAAAATAAGGTTATAAGGTTATTGCATTAGGTTTCGACTTATGAAGCAATCCCTATAAGATGAGTTTGGATATAATATAAAAACCCTATAAGGTTATAATGTCAAGTTTGGTAAACCTTATAGGATAGCGGATCAAGTTTTGGGTTTATGTGATTGATCCAAAACTTGTCCCGTTTGCATATCTAATAAAGTTGAATCAAATAATAATAATAATAATAATAATAATAAAGTTGCTCTCCAATAGCCGAGTCTATATTCTATGGAAGTAGTTTACTTAATTTTAATGACTTGCCTAGCTAGCAAAATAATTAGGAATTAAGAGAGAGTGTGGTATGGTTCGATTCAACTTTTGAACAGAACCTAACCAAAAATTATGGTTTTGTTTTTTATAAAATCAAACTTAACCTAATTTTTCAATTCGCTATTTTTTCAAATCTAAGAAAAAATAATTTGGTATATGGTTTGAAATGTTCATTATTCATGCCACCATAATATAATAAAAACACAAACAAATGTATGTATATAAAATCCACATTAAATGGATTTTAGTCCTATACAAGTTGATAAAAAAAAAAACAATGACGACCTACCACGGTTGCCCTTGTTTGTTCATGGTCAGCACAGCAGTGAAACCCATTTCCCATTCCAAGGCTTGAGCTTGGGATGATGATGACGATGATGATCATTATTATTATTATTAGTAGTAGTAGTGTAAATGTCATACGTGGAAGCTTATACTCTGTTTCCATCGAAACTTGCTCAAATTGATATACATATAGAGCAAAATGTAATAATGAATAACATAACAGGAGTAGACACATTAAATGGGAAAAACGAGACAAAAGAAGGAAAGAAAACTGATCCTAATAAGTACCTTATAACTAATAATTTAATATTTTGATAGAATACACCAAAAAAATTGCTACAATACTTGAATAAAATCCTAAATGGTGAAAAATGAAAAAAAAAAAAAACAATTACAAATTAGAACAGCCAAAACGATCCCTTTTTTTCATTTCTCAACCAAATAATGAAGATGAAATTTTCAGACCTTTTTCGAACGCAAAACATACCATAATGTCCCCTCAAATAATTATGAGATAAATGGCTATAAAACACTTGTTGAGTATGTTCTCACCCCCACACTTTCTATGACCATATGCAGCATAAGGCTCAATAAAATCAAGAGTCAAAGTCTTGTGAGGAGATCAGATCTCCCTACATAAACGAAAGTTTGATAAGTCTCTTTTCACAATGGTAAAATTCATGCTAGAGGAAAGTCAATACTTAAGTCATCTTCCTCCTTGGAGTGCATCTTGGTGGCAAGTCACTAAGAAAAATGAACTCTCTAGGAATGGCTTCAATTTGGACTTGACATAGTTGAGAAATCGCTTTCTTACAAGCAGTGATAACATTGAAGAACTTCAATTTTTGGTTTTGATCAAATTTCAAGAGTGAAGTAGTCATATAGGAATCAATGTAGATAATACTTAGGTGAGACTCTTGTAAATAAATAATTGGCTCCCTAATACATTCTTATAACTCAAGTGTGAGCATCAATGCATCTTATTTGCTCTACAAATCCAAATAACTATCTCCCTATTTTGTCTCAATTTACCCCAATTGTATAGTCATTAAAATTATGAATCAACTCATACAATTTTATAGTTTTATAAATTTTTTCCTTGTGAAAACAAATACAAATAAAATAGGTTTAAACTCCTAATAAAATGTAAGTTTTGTATTTGACTTTATAAGCTACATTTAGGCTACTTCATTAATTATACATGTTGCCATCTTTAGTAGAATCATAAATTTGATGATCATGTTCAATTATTATATGATCATAAATTGATGACTCTTATCCATTTTTCTTTAGCTTAAATCATCACTTAAGTGGGGGTTGTCAAATCAAATTTATCTGTTCTAATTTATGTAGTGCCTTCTCTTTCTTCAACATAGCCTAATTCTCAGGATAAAATGTAGTGGAAGGGACTATATTTATACAAATTTTGCAAAAAAAGGCCTACATTTTTTTACCCTTTGTTTTAGGGTGTATATTTCTTATTTAAATGCATTTGAGGGCTTCCATCCTTTTGTCATTAACGAAATATGATGTGGCATAGATGGAGGCCCTAAAATACATGTATATTACAAACATAGACCCTTAAATGCATGGTTTAGAAATATAGGTCCTCTTTTGCAAAATTAATTAAAACAAATATGGGCTTTTAATTGCATGATAAAAAATTCAAAGACTTTTTTAGAATTGCACAAATTAGAAAAATACATATTGCTATTTTATGATTGCTTAGAAAAATAATTTTTGAAACTTATTAACAAAGTTTCTAGCTCATGATATGATTTGAAATATATACATATGCATATGTTCAAGGTTATTAGGTATCCCCATGCATGATTATAAGCCCCGAAAATTTTTGACAAAGACCTTAATAATATCAACAATGAGTATATGATAAAATTAGGACCAAACTTGACAGTTAATAATATACATAGTGGTACGAAAAGAAAAATAAAAAAATTTATTATATATATATATATAATAATAATAATAATAATAAGACGTAATACATATAGTGATAACAACTAAAAAAAATTTCCACTATCCTAAACAATGAAACATGACAAGAGATTGTCAAGAAATTGTGTGGATTTCACTCTAAGCTGGCACATTCGTTTGAGGAAGGATCAGCAAACAAGCCTTACAGCAGATCACAATGTATTCCAGCCACGTCTGCTAGCAATCCTACCACGTGCCCGTTCGAGGATATTGCAATAAAGCTCCAGCTTTATGCGATGAAAGAGGACGCTCCACATTAAGTCCACATGCTCCAGCCACATCTTCTGCAATTAGGGAGCTTGACATGTCCTGCTTGGGGAAAGACAGGACAAGAACTTCAACTTCACCAGACGTTGAAAACAAGCCGAATTCGCAGCAGTCCACACCTGTAAGCCACTTCAAAAAGCTGTTGCAACATCTGAAAGGAAATGAGAAGAACTCTGACATGATTTTTGTACATCCTGTTGACGTTAAAACGACCACGATTGATCTCACGCAAACTATACTCCTCACGACAGCCACGATGCATCAGCTCCTCCACGTGCCAGCCACATTGTTTTTTTTTTTTTTCCTTCTTCATTGCCACTTTGGAAGCTTTGACATTTGACATGTTACACAGAAGAATTTCTGCACGCAACCACGACTCCTCCAAGCGCTAAAACTAAACTAACTTGCACATAAGCTAGCCACATAAACTATTGTCACAATATAAGAGAGAACTTGCACTCTTGTCCCAAACTTCAAAACACTCTGATGTAACTTGACAGCATCTATAGGCACCTTTTTGGAGCTGCTCTACCACAGCACAAACATACACACAAGCTGCAAATCTGAAGGACGCCCCCACACGCGACATCAGATGCCTTAAACTGCTGCAGAATTTAGTTGAGAACATGGAAAAGTGAAGCTAGTTTTGCGCATCCGCCACTTCCATAGTGGTAGGCACAATTATAACCTAACCTACTAACCTTAGCCTGCCACACGCCTTACTTTGCTGATTTCCAAGCAAATCAAGGACTTAAAAAGACAGAACAAACTTTAGTAGGAAAAAACTTGAAATCAAAACCATTTAATTCAATTGTCTCTTATACATAAGTAAATAACACATGCTCAAGAAAACTATCCACCCATCATATCAAAGATACAATTCACTTCTGAAAATCAACAAACCGTCTGCCATGAAATTCCTTAAATCTATACACCACCCTTAGCCTTCCCATTAATAAAATGCAAGCAGCCTTAACCGAATTCACATTGTCATAACTCCTTGTTCCCATGAGAATCTAGGGAGATACGGACAGAACTCAAGCCATTCTCCTTTCCTCTCAGCATCAACTATGAAGTACAACCTCACCCACGTCTCCTTCAACACCGCCATAGTAAACGAGCTCCTATTACAAACTTCAACCACCAGCTTGATAGAGGCACGGAAGAACACTATCAAACAGGTACTTCGTTCCTAAGCGTTAATCACTAACATTGCTCTGTTTTTCAAAACCAACCCCTTTACTACACTTCGTTGTTCTGCCACTTCTCAAATCAACAGTACCTTAGCGTACTTAGGGTCGTTGAACATCGATTGGAGAGCCAACAACCACTCCCATTTGAGCTAGGAAATCATTTGGACGAATAGTATACGAGGCCGCCCTGCCATCGCTGATCAAGCCCTATCGACATCGGGTCAAATCCATCAAAATCCTTTTTGCTCCGCACCCTTTCCTTCTTTGTAATGTTTAAGATAAACTAAAGTATATATATATATACACACACACTTGCCCTTCCCCATTTCATGCGACCAGCATGATAAGAATAAGGAAACAGAGTTTAGTAGATAAAATGGGTGCTAAGATGGCGATGTCACGTGGATGAATGTATAAATGTTGACCTCTGTTCTTTTTAATGAAGACAAATCATATAGCAAAAACAGAGACATCGTTGAGGGCGTGTCGAAATATTGCATCGCCACTTGCTCCTTTTCTTTTTCTGTGTCAAAGCAATGGAAGCCATTAGCCTAATCTCACAAACACAAAGAATAGTTACAGCACTACAATGATAGGTATATGTATATATATAAGCACATAGGTAATTTATCAAAACATAAACCAAAGAATATGTGTATATATATATGTGCCAAAAATTAATCAAGTATAAGGCTAAGAGCATATAATAATAATAATAATAATAATAATAATAATAATAATAAATAAACATATATATATTTATATAAATCAAGAGTGTAAAATAATAAAATAAATTAAGATGAAATAAAATGAAGCATTTCATAAATTAAATGTATTGTATTAATCTAATTATCGATTGACCAAACTAACCTTGCCATTAAAAAGTACACAAGAAATTATATGAAATCAACTATAAATTCAGTAAGAACTTATTTAAATTGAGAAAGTTATAACCGATTAAAGTTTAAATATCAAAACTACAAAGGAACAAATCATACTATAGGATAGATGTACAATTTAGCTTAACTGAATTAATTCTCATAGAATGCCATTACCTTACTGCATTTAGGTGATTACGAGTCAGACACCGAGCTACCAGACAATTATTACGATTATATATTGCCATGGCAAAGCGAGTATTTTTCCTATGATTATTATACTTGTTTGTGCTTGTAATTAGTTGCACCTTATTTAATTTATATTATAAATCAAATTGTATGGGGAATTGGGATCTATGCATGTGAACGATATTGTCTAGTGTTTGATAAGATCCTCTAAATGAAAGGGAATAAATTGCTCGTTGAATTTCCACTTAATTGTTGATGAGAGTGTTTGTAGTTAATTGGTTGATCACACTTAATGAACTTAATTATATTTGACATACGAAAAGAAAAATAAAAATGAATTCATGCATTGCATAGCTCGCATCTTCTGAAGGCCATCAGCATCACGCAATGAAACAGGTGTAGCTGTGATCAGGATGGTATACCACGGGCCCTACTCTAACTTTAGGAAACTACTTCGTATCAGGAATGCGGCCTTTTATTAGGAGTCAAGCTGATATTTCATTGCTTAGGGGTGAGATGTACTCGTCACTTATCTCGGAGTAAATAAGTTTTATTTTGGAAAATTTAGCCAACTTATATTTTAAATATTGTTATGGAAAACCCAAGATGATGGTACCTGGTGCTGACGTGTAATGAAACTTTCCCAATCCAAGTCACGGAGGGCAAAAATCCATATTATAGATAGTTTCCGGATGACTGTGTATATTTATTGCATTACATGTGTTTGCCCATGCATATCATATGGTTGAAATGAATAAAAATTGTTTATATACTTGCTTGAAGGTATGATATGAGGAAATTACTCACTAAGCATGATGTAGCTTACAACCCCATAATATACTACTTTTGCAGGAAAGTTTATAGGTCGATCCGTATTATTAGTGACCACAAGTTAGCATTGGGAGCGCTAGGATGCGTGAGACGTGTGTTGAGAGAATACTATTTCATTTAAATCCCTTTATGTAGAAGACTTCTATTTTATGTATGTTTTTTTTATTAGAAACTTATTATGCAAAACTAATGTACAACAACCTATCTCCGTATTTCAATGTTAAATTAAATCAGTTTATATAATAAACTGATAAAACCTTGTGGAGTCCTTAAGCCATGAGTACACCTTATACACCGTATGAGAAATCCTTGAGTGACAGAGGTGTCATTCCTAGACTTTCGCATTGGGTATGGTGGGCTGTTACGCATAGAGTATCCTCTATGGCATGACAATAATAATTAATTAAGATTAATATTAATTATTTTTTATCTCTTTTGTTTATGTACTAACTAAGACGTGATATCATATAATAAGGGACATATAATAAAAAAATTCAATTAATAAATCAATATCAATTTCTTTAAATGTTATCTACTATTATTAAGCTAAGAAAATTGTTTATATATATATATATATATATATAGATCATATTTGTAATGCTAGTTGGAAAAAATCATATAACAAGAGAAATTTGTTATTAAGTAAAAGCTTTTATAGATTTCACACTATTTTCTAATTGTAATAATAAAAATTTTCTTACTTAATATAAATTTGCATTTTTATATGATTTTTCCCAATTAACATTAAAAACATATCTATGATATTAAGTAGAAAAAAATTATTATAATTAGAGAGTGGTGTGAAATCGATACAAGTTTTTACTTAATATAACAAATTTTCCTTGTTATATGATTTCTTTTTCAATTAATATTACAAATATCATATATATAAACAACTTTTTATCTTAATAATAATATATAGCATTTAAAATAATTAATATTGATTTATTAACTAAAATTTTCTTTTTTCTTTTTTTTTTATTATAGGTCCATTATTATATGTGTCACGCCCTAAAGGGTACTCAAAACGCAACAATCTACCACATTCAATATTTAAACTTAAGTATGACATACTTAGTCATCCCATAAGTTTATATATCGGGCGTAAGGTGTACTTGCATAATTTTTAGGTTCACACTTTGAATCGATAGTCTTAAGAAGGCATACAATAACATTAAGAATAGAAATCACCACAAGATAAACAAGTTAAGTCTTTACAAAAGTCAAGGGGGCATACCCCTGCCAAAATAATAATAGAAGTCTATCCAGTCTAAAACCATATTACAAACATTAGGGTTTATGTTAAAGAGATTTTCTTAGAAGTCCACGCCTCTAGCTAGGTCCCGACTTCTTCAAAAGCTCCTTCATCCAAAAGATAACCTTGTGAAAAGTGTTCTCTCGGAACAACCAAAAATGGGAATACCACAACAAAACTATCAGGGTGTAAGCTAACAGGCTTAGTGAGATTCATTCCCAAATATTTAATACTCAACAACAATATATAACAGACAAGTCATTAGCAGCCATATGAAATGCACAAGCAAATGATCATACAAGCATATGACTTTCCGGGAGCCATATGTGAATGGATTTACGCCCTCCATTCGGGTTTGGATGGTCCATAAGTCATGCAACCATAATTCCAATATTGAGTGGGGTGGTCCATAAGTCATGCAACCATAATCCCGATCTCTTTCTATTAACTATACAACCTCTATCATTTTATTATGGTAGTTTTATGTGCCTACCTCATATCCGTTAACTTAAGTAATCTTACGTATTTAATGTTGACATAAGCCCCCTCGCCTATCCGCTAATATACTTTTGTCCCACCAAAGGTATATCAGCCAATGCAATGTGACTCACTACGTGATATGCATGTACAGTTTATTCATATAATCGTGGCATGTGAATTAGGTAAGTTAAGAGCGATCATAGAGAATTTCAGACAATTCAAGTCTATACTAGCTCATACAATATTTTTACAACAAGTCTCGTTTCGATATACTTAACATTCATTTAACCAAAAAAGATCACAACTCATCTCAATTTTATCTTTCCTTAATTCTAATGCCACTACGATTACAAGTACATACAGGAGCACAACTATTTAAGAAATGAACTCACTCAGCCATGTGGAGAAATCCTCTAGTCGTAGTAGTCCTCTAGGAGTGGAAATCCGTCCTCCAAATCACCTAAGTACAAGGAATACCCTCAATGAGTATCTCTTATGAAGTTCTAATAAAACTTAACAATTCTAATTACTAAGTTCGTCAATTTTCGCCTAAGTTGAAGGCCTAACTTAAAACAATCATATCTAACTCAATTTAACTCAAAATTGCGCATATTATATATCGATTTCTATCTACTTTGAAAGATCTATCCATTTCCTAAGTTAAATCAAACATCCAAGGTCATTTGAGGGTCCAAAAGCCACTATACAGCAAGGTTACGAAAATTCCAGTTTTGAGTTATTGTTGAAAATTGTTTCTTATGTTCCAATTAACTTTTTAGATCAACTTATATTGGTTCTACACTTGTAAAGGGAACTTCTAGCCAAAGATAAAAGATTAAATACTTTATGATCCAAATGATATAGTCCAAATGAAAATTCCAAGAATCTCCTTTTGTAAAAACCGAAATTTTGAGTTGAAACTTATTTTCTTGTTTTGAGAAAAATCCTTTGCTAAAACTAACATGACTCAATGAAAATAATTTTCTTATGTCACCCATTATCAAAGCATTCCATTTTCCACATAAAACTCTTGTTTTGAAGTCTAAAATAAGGTTTTCAAAATTCATCTCTTCCTAAATCTGAATTTCTTACTTGAGTTTTAGAACGAAAATAAGACATAGACTTGTCTTTTACAAAACTCTCTATTTTAGAAATACCTTTTAGAAAAACTCATCTACACTTATGAAAATCCAATCCTTAGGATATCTATACTAAGAGCTCTTTATATTTTTGTCTAAATCTTCATTTTGGGGTTAGATAATAGGTTTTAAAAATGGTTTTGGCTTAGATCCAAATTTTCAAAAATTGTTTTTGAACATATCTTTTGATAAAATCCATCAAGACTTATGAAAAATCATCCTGTATATATCCTATCTTAAGAGCCTTCCATTTCTTGAATAAAATCTTCATTTTTGAGTTATAAAACATGTTTTTAAAACATGCCTTGGCCTAAATCCGAAAATGAGATTTTTATTTTGAAAATAACTTTTGAAAATCACATTGATTCTTGTAAAAAGAAGTCTTGATGATATACATCCACTAAACCTTCATTTTTTAAACTAAAACTTCCATTTTGAGACTTAGAAGAGGGTTTTTAAATATAGGTCTTGCCTAGATACGAATTTCACTATTTTTATTCAAGTTCAAATCTAAGATTCACACATAATATGAGCGTAAATATAAAAGAAATGCATGGTAGTAAGCTTTAAACCCATAGATCTAAACATAAACATAACCAAAGTTTTATAAAAATTAGATCTACAAATTATAATACAAATATGAATATAATAAAGTCTTAAAGACAACAAATATAACAATATTATTATAGATCATCAACAAGAGGAGTGTTTCAAAGTTTTGGCATCATCATCTCTAGCCTTTAGGCATTATAGAGAGTCCTTTGATGCATGAAACCTTCATATAATCAAACTATAGCATCTATAGAAGCTTTAGAAGAGAGTTTACTTAAAGAATCTTCAAGAATGGAGTATGGAAGCAAGAAATGGAAATGGGGACAGCTTGTATTCTCACAAGAACAAGGCCAAGAAAGTGATAATGAGAGGAAAAAGAGAGAGTGTAAAAGATGTAGGGTTGTAAAGAATGAAAGGGTAAGTATAAGTCTTTAAATAGAAAGAGGAGTGCATTAAAAGAGTGTTAAATAAATGGGAAAAAAATAAAACAAAGGTAAAATTGGGGAGGGGCTGGATGTCATTCCAAAGAGAGAGAGAGAAGTGAAGTTAATTTGTAACTTAATTTTTGAAAGTGTAACTTGTGTTACTTAATGTGCTAACTAAAAGAGACTTTAATTCATTAAATAAATCATTAAAATAAAAGAAAAGTGGCTATTTTTAGGGGTGTGGTCAGCTGTCCAAGCATAAGAAATGGAGTGTAGAATGAGTGAAAGAAAACTTGAATAATATGTAGAAATGACAATTGAAGTGTACTTGAAGTATGAGTTGAAAAAGTACTTTTTATTAAGAAAATATATAAAATAAAACTAAGAGAAATATTTTTAAATAAGTGGCAGAATTTTCATAAATAAAATTAAATAATTCATTGAATTATTTTAGTATTTCAACAAATATATTACCTGTCATGCCCCAAGGGTACCCTAAACGTGACAGCCCGCCACACTCAATATTAAAGCTTAAGTATGACAACCTTAGCCATTCCCAAAAGCTTTTATATTAAGTGTAAGGCGTACTTTCACAACTTTAGAGGACCATATATGGAATTATGAAGTTTAAGAAGATATGAATAACACATTTAAGAAAAGAGGACTCATAATAATCATTCATTCATATAAATGATTTTACAAACTTAAGGACATATCCCCTTGATCACTAATCTATTACATGAGTATTTGTACATAAATACTAATGCTACACTTTATTTCTATTTCTAGTATCCAATAAGAAATTACCTGCCCGCAGGGTCTTCGTGGCCTTAACCATAAGTAAGGGAACTGCAAAAGATATCTATTGGGGTATAAGCTAATAGGCTTAGTGAGAACTATTTCCATAAATAACTTCTTGTAATAAGATTTCAAACAAGTTGATTAAACAAACAAATGTAATGCAACAAGCACGTAGGCAAAACAAGCATATAGTTTTCCGGGAACTATATGTTGAATGGATTTGCGCCCTCCATTCGGGGTTTAGTGATACATAACCTCAATTCAAGTAGTTTTAGTTAAAAAGTTTTCATGCTCGCGAGCACTCATCGCCAAGCATTTCGAATCTACTTGATTGACCTTGCTTTTGGATCTTCCGCCAAGCATTTTCCATTAAGCCGCCAAGTAATCGCTTTCGGATCTTCCGCCAAGTGTTGCTTTCGACATGAGCTTACTATCCTTCTCACCCAAGATAATAACCCAAAATGCAATGTGACTCACTTCGTGGTATGCATGAATTCATTAATTTATAAAGTCATAGCATAATTATTTTTAAATTTAAGACGATCAAGGAATTTCATACAAATCAATATTATGCTAAAACAATCATTTAAAACAATTCCGGCTTCGATATTCTTAAAAATTCTTTCAAAGAATTATTTTACATGCATATCGGTTTATCCTTTCCTAACTCTAATGCAACTAATTTACAAGCACAACAAGTATAGCATTTAATGGAAATAAACTCACGATGTCATGTCGACTATTTCTCTAGGTGGATGAGTCGTTCACATACTCCACTTAGTCGTAACAATCCTCGGGATAAAGGAATCCTCCCTCGGGGTCACCTAACCAAAGAAAATACCCATAATAAGTATTTCTTGATGATTTTCTTGAAATTTGACAAAACAATGTCAAAAGAACGTTAAAACAATATCGGTTTGAAGTTTTTTGGAAGTTTTCAAAAATTGTTTTTGTAAATTTCTTGAAATGGATACTTTGTTTCCTTTTGTTTTCCAAAAACGCTTTATGTTGGTTTTATTATTTTTCCTAAGTAACTTTTGAAAATAAATTTTCTATTTTCCTAGTTTCCACTATTTTAGAAAACACACTATTCTTCGTATTTATTTTTCTTGTACAAATTTTCTTTGTCTATTTGTTTACAAAGATCTTCTTTTGAAAATTTCTCATTCTTTCCTCATGTCTTATGCTTTTCATAAAATTCATCCATGCATAGAAATTTATCTTCTTGATAAAAGTAGATCAATATGTGACTTAAGAAACCTTTTATAGTAAAGTAGTTTCTAAAATTTTAGTGGTTTCCTTCTTGTAACTTGAAAAGAAATAGCTTTATTTTTGTTTTCAAACCATAGATTTTCTTTGCCTATTTGTTTGTAAAGGTCTTTTACTTGAAAATTCCTTAGCCCTTTATCTTGCTTATCTTTAAAAAAAAAAAAAAGAACCATTTTTGTATTAACAAAGTTTCTTTTGAAAATAAAGTGGAGTAATAAAGGTTTAAGTAGCTTTTTATGGTAAAAGTAGTTTCTAAAATTATAGTGAGTTTTTTTGGAAATGAGTTTATCTTTTGTTATCTTATAGATTTTCTACTTTACATAAAACTATCTTTAAGTGACAAAATTCTTCTTTTGTTTAATTATTTTTAGAAATTAAAATTTTTGGACAACAATCTAAATGAACATGGTTATGAGAATAATAGTAAACAAAATAACATAAAACATAAATAATAAAGTCAAGTATTGGAGTCTTAGCTTTTCAAGGCTCTCGGGACTAAGAAGTAGACTATTCCCAAAACAAATAAAATGTAAGAAAGAAAAACTTGTTTTGACTTGATGAGGACAAGTCTAAGACTAGAGACTAGTCTTAATTTAACAAGGAATAATTAAATAAATTGCAATGAAATAAATTAATAAATTGCTTTGCATGAAATAAATAAATTGCAAGTGAGCTTATATGCTCTAAAGAATGTATATATATAGATAATAATATTTTAACAATAATAAAACAACATAAATATAAATGGATTGACATGAACAAGAACAATACATGAACATAATGTAGTTTCCATAACTTGTAGTCTTTGGAAATTTACACTATGATCATGTAAAGTTACATGACATGAAGAAGAAGAAAGAAAATGAAGTGGTTACCTAAAGAAGACTTTGGCATGGTTATGTGGTTATGGTTTGGTTTGTTGGTAGAAGTGGTTGTAGAATTATTTTGAGAGAGTTTTGGGATGGTATTTTGATAGAGTTTTGAGAGGACAATTGGAGAGTTTTTGTAAGAATTTGTGGGTAGTGAATGTGTGAAAGAAGTAAAAGAGGAGGAGGGTATTTATAGGAAAATGTGGAGTGATTTTTGTATGATTGAAATAAATGAAAAATTGAAACAAATTGAGGGCACATATGGGGGGGGGGGGGGGGGGGTAGCAGGGGTAGCACCGGCCATGAGGGGTAGAGGGGGAGTGATTTATTTTTTTGACTTTTATTGAATGAAAGATGTAATATGTAAAGTAGATGTGACATAAAGTTATGGGAAAGGTAAAAAGTTAAGGTTATAGGTTATGTAGAGTGTAAGAATAGGTGTAAGAAAAAGTAGAGATAAAAGAATAGTGTAAAATAGTAATGAATAGTGTAATGTAAGATAGATATGACTAATAAAGTACCGGTAGTAAGAAAATACTCGTATAATAGCTATATTTGTTATTTTTAGCTACCGTAAAATTTTGAAATTGATATTTTTGAAAACCTTATATTTTTACGAGTCTAACGGTGTATTCGGAATATTTTTATTATTCCGAGCTCCCGGACATGCTTTTCAAGAATCGTATCCGATCGGGTTCAAAGGACACCCGAAATTCACAAAACTGATATTTTTATAAAACCTATGGTTATTACGAACTATTCTAGCTAATTATCTCAACTTCGATTTCTAGGGCCAAAGAAAACGGCAATGCCGGATTTAATTGGTTACGGCAACCTAGGGTTTTGTTGACTTTTCGGGTTCCGTTTGACTTCCTGGTTTAGGATTTTATGCTAAACCGATTTCGAAAATTTGGGGGTTTACATTACCAGTACAGCCAAAATATGCTTATATAAACTATAACTGATATTTTTAGATTCCGAAAAATTATGAACTCATATTTTTGAAATCCTTATAAAAATACGAATCTAAAAATATTAATGATATATTTTTAATTTTCCAAGCCTCGGGACACGCTTTCCAAAAACAGTATTCAATCAGGTTTAAAATAAGCCGAAAATAAACCAATCTAATATTTTTAAGAAATCAAATATTATTACGGATATCTATTTACCCTTTACTTAATTTTCGACTTCTCAGTTACGAACACGCATTTTCGGATCTAAACTGTAGGGTTTAACTTAAGATCTTGTTGACTTAAGGTTTCCGTTTGACTTTCGACTTAAGGTTAAGGCTTGGATTACTCTAAAAACCAAGGGTTTACAATATGATATCATAAACCAAAAAGATAAAAAAATAATAATAATTAATATTTGTCGAAAAAGGTAACACCTAAGAAATGTAGATTATGCCTAATATTGATTCCATTTCAAAACTTAAAATCTAATTCATACATAACAACATATGTAAACAACCATAATAATAAAAAGATAGGAAAAAGAAAGTTTACACCGCAATTTTAATATGAAGTTTTGCCTGCCCCCTAATCTCTATAGTCCACAATCAATAGCCTCCCTTAATAGAGGACTTCACCTAAACAATCAATTACTCCACCAGAGCTACAACAACACAAACATAACACTAACTTGAATTGAGTCTCTACAAGAAGCATTCAATCACACTAGACTCAACTAAAAATTTCATTAATATACTCACAACAAACTATACTATAGTGCTTTGGCCAAAAATATATATATATATATTATAGTGCTTTACAAGAATTGACAAATATGAAGTACCTAATACTATACTATGTCTCTCACTCACAAGTAAAACAAATTGCAATACAAGATTTAAAAAGTGTTTACAATGATTTTGTATGCAATAATTAACCTCAATCAACCTACAAAAACTCCCTAGCAACTTGCATTTGTAGTTTTTCCAAGGGAAGTAGTCATTGCCCTTAAAAATTCTTCAAATGGCTGAGCTGAAAAAGCTTTTTTTTTTTCTTCTTTTTCGCGGGGGGGGGGGGGGGGGGGGGGGGGGGGGGGGGGGGGGGGGGGGGGGAGGAGGAGGACGAGGGTTGCACAGAATTGAAAAAGCTTCAATGGCTACTTTTTTGGCCTACCGGTGAGCTAATCTAAAACCCATCAGCTTGTTGGAACACAAGACATGGGTCTAGACAAGGGCATAGTTAGTTATATTCTTTCCTCAACCTATATTAGCTCGCCAGTATACAAAAATCTTGTCATTGAGTAGAGAAAAGTTGTACCAGTGAGCCGGTGTAGTCTTGACCTACATAAACTGCTAAAAACATGAAGCAAAACAAACAAAATACAAACATATACAAATTCTGCACATATTGCTCATCAAACTTGTTTAACCAATTAAATGTAACTTAACATGGTTAAGTAGTTAAGTGTTCATCTAATTTCCTCATCAAAACACATGTTCAACAAGTTCAACAATCTTTCCCTTTTTATAAGGAAAAGTATACACAGTTAACTCATCATCAATTTAACACTCCCCTTTAATTAAACATCCAGGTTTTAAACAAGTTTTAGCAAATAGGATAAAAAAAATTTTATGGTTAACTTAAAGGAAATCTCAAGTTACATTTAATTACCAAACACAAAAATATATACTCATACAAACATGTTATTAATTGTGTATAACATTTCTCCCCATATAGACTCATAAAAAACGCAATTATAAAACATGCCATAAAAATAGAAGTACACTAGCAACATGAAAGTTCTACGTGATGTTTTAAACATGTTTGAGCAAAACAAAGTCTTATAAGCCAACTCACCATAGGTTTGTGATAGTTTTTTGTTTAAAAAAGTATTATATGATTTTCCAAAATGCACAAATTTTCCAAAATACATTTCAACCATTTTGATTGATTCGCATAAGTTTATTTAGCTTTACTAAGCATGAAAGAACATTGTTTGTGCATTCAAGATATGAAAATCTATTTTCATGCATTTGAAACCTAATTTTAGCACAAATTTAGTTCAAAAGTATGCAGGAAAACCACATGTCATAAAAAATTCACTGATTAACACTACAAATAAGTTTAGAAAGTTATATAAAGCATATTAGAACTAAATAAACTCATATAAGTTCAAATATTGCAAAATTATGCATGTTTTAGTCATCAAAAGCATGAATTTTCCTCAAAAATATGAATTTTCCTAAAAAATGTGCACAAATTTGTCTAAAAACATCTTTATTCCAATTTGAACATTCATACAATTTTTTTTAGATCCATTAAGTATGACAAAACATGATTTAAGCTCCAAGAACATGAAAAAACAAATATGTGTATTTAAAACTTAATTTTTAGCTAAAAAGATGCTCAAATCATGCACAAAATCATTTTCATCACAAAAGAAGCATAATTCAAGCACATCAACATATTATATACATAAACATCAAGGGCGTAAACCATTAAACTCAAGAAAGATGAGATTATACCTCATTTTTGCCTGTAAAAACTCTTTAAGATACCTATAAAAACATAATTATATCTTTGGTACACATTTTTATTTGGGTCATTTTTAGTTAGTCAAAGCAAAAATTTCCCTCCTTAGCATCTAAACATACTTGCTTGTACAACCTAAATGCATAACTTTTCTTATTGTATAATTGTATGCAATATGGTCAAGCTTACGACAATAATTGCATATCCCATGGGTTGCTTTAACAAATTAAGTTTTGTGAGACTTGCAACTATTGTTTGCATCATAACTAATACCATGCTTATTAAAATCATTTTTTTTCTTTCCAAGGAGAGTAGTCAACCTTATCTCACCCTTAGAATGATTAGCCATTGTTGCATTTGTTTTATTTAAGCTAGCTTTCAAATTTTTAATTTCCTTTTTAAGCTCATTTAACTTCTTCAAAATTTCATCATCATTGCTATAAACACAAACATCACTTTTATCATCACCATTCAAGGTTTTAACTTCAAGATCAAGAAAATTATTTTCAATTTTCAATTTTTCATTCACTTTGCTCAAATCATCATTCTTACTTTTCAACTTTTCAATCTCTAATTTCAAATATTCATTCTCTTCATGCAACTTGTCAATTTTAACTTTAACTTCTTCATGGTCAGTTCTAAACTCATCCAATTCATATCCTACTTTCTTCATCAAGGTTTTCAACATGCTATTCTTCTTCTCTATTTTAATTAATTTTCTACTCGCTTTGTCATATATATCACAAATTTTATCTTAAGGAACTTGTGAGAAAGTAGAGCATACCTCATTGTCTAAGGCCATTAGAAAAACATCTTCATCCAAGTCAGATGAGTTCTCATCACTCCATGTGACCACATATGCCTTCTTCTTCTCTCCTTTGCTTCTTTCTTTATATTTGGGCAACATTATTGAATATGTCCCAGTGGTGCACTTGAAGCATGTGGTTGTTTTCTTCTTAGATTTTGAGGAATTGGTATCATCTTTCTTCTTCATCTTTTTGTTTACCTTCAAGAACATGGTGAACTTCCTAGTGAGCTTGTCCAACTCCTCATCATCATCTTCCTCACTTTCCTACTCTTCACTTGAGCTTGTGCAAGATACTTTTAGCACAACCTCCTTCTTAGTTGACTCTTATCTATGCTTCTTTATCATTTCATGGGTTTTGAGTGACCCAAGAGTAGTTCCCTTGAAAGTTAGCTTAAGTCGCGCCTCTTCTATTGCCATTCTTTTCGCCTCCGTTTCCATTGGCAATGACCTAAGGATTTTGGGATTAATTTATGCATTAGTATAGTATAATTCTTGCTAAGAATAGACAATTGATTTACAATATTAATGAATCTATCATGCATTTTATGAATTGTCTCTTTAGTCTTCATTTTTAAGTATTCAAATTCACCAGAAAGAAGACTAATTTTAGTGTCTTTTACTCTTATAGATCCTTCGCATGTATTTTCAAGATTGTCTTATATTTATTTAGCTGATCTACAAGCGCCAATTCCATTAAAATCACTCTCATTTGAACCATAATATAGAATATTCATTGTAATTTCATTTAGTTGAACTTATTTGTATAATTATTTTCATTTTTTCCTTATATGACTATAGAGTCATTTCCTATAGTCCACAACAAGAGATTTTGAGCTTTTAAGAAAATCTTCATCCTACATTTCCAAAATGCATAATTTGTTCCGATTAGGATACAGGCCTATTTATATCTTGTCCTTCCATAAATCACAATGTCTTACTAGCCATTCTATCATACTCTAGATGCAATTAAGCAATATATCCTATAGTACTTGCTTGATGCCAAAATAAAATAAGAAATAGGTGGAGAAATGCAGATTATGCTTAACAATGATTTCTTTTCAAAAATTAAAGCCTAATTCATGCACAACAACAAATATAAACAACAATAATAAAGAGATAAGGAAATGAAAGTTTACACCGCGATTTTAATGTGAAATTCAACCCGCCCCCTAGTCTCCACTATCCATAATCAATTGCTTCCCTTAATAAAGGACTTCACCCACTTTATTCACAACAAATAATCAATTACTCCCACAGAGATGCAACAACACAAACACTATTACTTGAGTTGGGTCTTTATAAAAAGATTTAAATCACATTAGACTCAACTTAAGATTTCATTAATTTACTCATAATAAATTATAGTATAGTGCTTTACAAGAATTGGCAAATATAAAGTAACTAACACTATACTAAGTCTCTCACTCACAAATAAAATAAATTGCAATGCAAGTTTTAGAGAGTGTTCACAATGATTTTGTGTGCAAGAACTAAGCTCAATTAACCCATTAAAACTCCCCAACAACTTGCATTTATAGTTTTTAAAGGAAAGTAGTCATTGCCTCCAAAACTTCCTCAAACGTTCAACTTGAAAAAACTACAATGGCCAGTTTTTTGGCCTATGACTAGTTGATCCAAAACCCACTAGCTCACCAGTACACAAGACGCAGGCATAAGGGTATAGTTGGTTCTATTTTTCACTCAACTTGTATTAGCTCGCTGGTCCATTTTACATGGCTCACTAATATACAAAACCCTATCATTAAGCAAAGAAAAATTGTACTAGTGAGCTAGTGTAATCCTAGCCTACACAAATCTATTAAAAGCATCACAAAAAATATAAACATATACAAATTTTACACATATTACTCATCAAACTTGTTTAACCAATTAAGAGTAACTTAACATAGTTAAGTGGTTGATTGTGCATATAGTTTCCTTATCAAAACACACGTTGAATATTCGAGTTCAACAATATTAAAATTAATTAATTATCATGCATGAGGATAGTAAATAACCATGAACATATGTATATATATCAAATCATATCATGAGCTAGAAACTTTGTTAATAAGTTTCAAAATTAAGCAATCATAAAATAGTAATATGTGTTTTTCTAATTTGTAAAATTATAAAAATAGTCTTTGAATTTTTTATCATGCATTTAGAGCACGTATTTGTATATTTATCAAAAGAGGATCTACATTTCTAAAAAATGCATTTAAGGGTCTATGTTTGTAATATACATGCATTTTAGTGCATTCATTCATGCTACCTCATAGTTCGTTAACAACAAATAGATAGAAGCCCTCAAATGCATATAAATAGTAAATATAAGCCTCAAAACGCATAATAAATATATATAGGCCCTATTTATCAAAAGTTGTACAAATGTAGGTCCTTGTACTGCATTTTTCTCTTAATTTTCATGAGCTACTCTTTAAGTATGCGTCTCTACCTTAAGTTCTTTGTTGAAGGAAAACTATCATGTTGGATTCTATGTAGTAGAAGTTTAGTTTCGATGGAAAGATGGAAGCATAAATCCACTTCCATTTATTAGAAAAAGAGTTCCCATAGCTATATCATTTGAGTATATATATCTCTCTGAGGGATAGACCCTGTTGTATGTGAATTGACATTTGATGAATGGCTTATATATCTATATCATATATGAAATATTGTATTATTTTTATATAATTTAAGAGTATTTTAAAGATTTTATTTTATTTTTATTTCAGAGAATAAATGGAATATATTGAAGAATTATGAATATTTGATCAAGTTCTAAAGTATTTGAAGCTACTTGAAGACTTTATCAATTTTATACTCTAAATGAACACCCGAAGAAGATTATATGCAAGTTATTAAGTGATAAAGCAAGAAACACGATCGAATTTTTACTTGTATGAAGCTATGCTTAATTCATTCAAGTTAGTAGATACTAAAAGTTCTATGACAGTCATGCTCTATGGCATGTATCTTTCTACAATCATGTGAGTAAATTTTATGTAAACTCTAGTGTTTCCCAAAACTCATAAATGTTGTATAGCTTTCTTAAGAGATATATGTTAGTGTTTCCCATCATTTTAGTGTCACAACATGTGAGAATTCTTTCATTTGGTCAAATTAAAGATCTCATCAGCAACTCTTCATTTTATTCTACTCATTATTTTGATGTTTCCTTTCATGTTTTTTTTTATATCTTTTGTGCATATTTGATTAAATTCATGGACAAGTAATTTAGTGATACCTTAGCATGATAACCTTAGGAGATCCATGTGGTTGTATTTGTTTAGTTCAATAGTTTTTCACCATAATATTTTGCACATGAAAACCGACGTTCAATCTTATTTTTTTATAGGAACGCTTAATGCATATGAGCATATCCTTATTATTAGGTGGAGTTGCATACAATCCTAAGTATCATACGCATCAATCTACCAAATTGGATTAGAATCAAACTTATGAGAGAAATTCATAAAGTGGAATATTTAATTAATTGGTTGATTGATTAATTAAAGCAATGCAATCTAAATTCCGATTAATTGATGGATGATTAGACACTATTGGATTCAAACAATCTCTGTAATCTATAAAAGGAATTTTTATGGTTCAAAAAATGAATTCACATATCAATACTATACTTAGTATTGATTCACACTTCCTTAGGTATGCTTTGTGATTGTTATTGAAATTTGAGAAAATATCACTTATTTTCTAGATTAATCTTTCTCACTCTAAATTGGTTATATGGTTGATAATGATCAAAAGATATAGTATTGGTAACCAGGGTAGTATCTCTTTAAGGATACCATTTGTACTAATTTAAATGCTATAATTTAATAGGTACACTTGTGATAGTAGATATCTAAATCAAATAGATGCATTGAATGGACAGACATGTATTGCTTGAATAATTTATTAAGTATTCACACATTTGTGATCAAATGAATGCTCGTTAAGAGTCTTATTTTGATGGAAAACCATGCCCAAGCCTTTTTGCTAATAATTTGGAAATTGTGATACCTATTTAATTTTCATTCCAAAATTTTCTTATAAGAACTAGCACTCTCTCATTGAAAGATCATCGGCATTTTGGCTAATGGTTATGAATCAAGTTTCTGGCATTCGTTGACTTAGCCTACCAATAAAACAAAAAATTTATGTCTTTGTCGTTCTCTATAATGCAAAATCCTTTTTTCTTAATCCAATGTAAACTTTCATTACATTCTTTATAGAAAGGAAAAAAAAGACACTATCATGTACTAGTAAAAATGGGGAAAAAGGAAGGGAAATTTTGAGGCAAAAATCGCCTCTCATTGGTCAAATCACATAAATCTGACCATGAGAGGTGAAAATCGTTGCCTCATTATCCACCTAAGCAGAAAATTTCGCCTCTTATTGAGCTTTATATAAGGAGCTTACCACCCTCTCTTACACACAAAAACATAGCCGCTCCATTCTCGCACACATATAGACTCTCTTTAACAAATTAATTTCCCATCACTCGCCCCCTTTCCCATGCCAACACACACATACACAGAGAGTCTCTCTCTATCGCTCAAAACACACACACTCTGTCTCTCTTTATTGCTTAAAAGACACACACACACACACTTTCTCTTTCTCTCTCTCTCTCTCTATCTCTCTCTCTCTCTCTCTCTCTCTCTCTCTCTCAACACACACACACACACACATATTCTCTTTCACTCTCTATCTCTATTACACCCCTACCCTAGCACAGAGATATGCACGGACATTCATCGTTTCTACTCGGTAAATATCTTGTTAATATATTTTTTTATTTTTTGTATAGGTTATGGGCATAATATATATAACCTATATTTTAAAAATATATTAATTTACTACTTGTGTTTTTTTGCAAATATTTGTTATATTATTTAGCTTAACTCGACTACTTAGAGAACTGTAATCACCGAAAGATTAGTTAAAATATTTAATAATGTAGATACAATTATTTAAATGTTAGTATTTATATATTTATTGATTAATGTATATTTAATTTATAGTTATGTATTTTTTGTTAGTATTTAAAAAAACGATATATATTTAGCGTTTAGCAATTATATTTTATTAATTGGTATATGTTTATTGTGTTTAATTGCATATCACATAGGTAGCTTAATAATTAATATGTTAATTGAGAACATAGTGTTTCGATATTATATGCTTTGTAATAATGTAGATACATTTATTTAAAAGTCAATATTTATATATTTCTTAAATAATGTATGTTTAATTTATAGTTATGTAATTTTTTTTAGTATTTGAAAAATGTTATACATATTTAGGATTTAGCAATTATATATTATTATTTAGTACATGTTTATTGTGTTTAACTGCATGACACATAGATAACTTAATAATATGTTAATCCAGAAGATAGTGTTCCGATATGACTTTTAATAATGTTGATATGATTATTTAAATGTAAGTACTTATATATTTCTTTAATAATGTATATTTAATTCATAGTTACGTATTTCTGGTTAGTATTTGAGAAAAATATATATAATTAGAATTTCAAAATTATATGTTAATATTTAATGCATGTTTATTGTGTTTAACTGCATGACATGTAGATAGCTTAATAATATGTTAATTTAGAAGATAGTGTTCCGATATTAGATGCTTTGATAGTTATACGGAAATATTAGCTATCAATAAGATGTGGTACTTAATGCCAATTTAGGATGTCTACACGAACTTGGATATAACACATGATTTGATAACTACGCAATACATAAATGGGATCAAAGAATTTTTACAAGCCACTATAAACCATAGGAGGGCAAATGGATTGATTAGATGCCCTTGTAGAGATTGTCTCAATAGTTTATGGTAGTTTATTCAGATTATTGAGTATCACATCTTCAAAAGGGGAATGGCTTGGACCTACTTGCCTTGGATTTTCCATGGTGAGAGGTAGATGCAGACGAGGTAAATGATGATGTTGTCATGGATGAAGGGGGTATTTTGCCTGAATATACACACTTTAAAAATGAAGCAAATCAAAAACTTTTAGAAGACTTTGCCACTAACATGAGTAATCCTAAGGGGGATAATGTGGATAGTGAAAATGAAAGCAATGAATTTGATGGGGAGTAGTGGACTAGAACTTTTGATAAAGCAAAGAGCCCAGTGTATCTGGGGCTATACAAAGTTCTCTTTATTATCAATAGTACTTCAAATGATAAATCTAAAGATTGATGATAAATAGTCAGTGAAATCATTCAATAATTGGCTTGCTTTAATAAAAAGTTTGTTACTGGCTGACAATTTGTTACCATCATCATACTATGAAGCATGAAAATTGTCGAAGCAGTTGGGCATGGATCAAAACACAATCCATGCATGCAAAAATGATTGTGTGATGTTCTGGAAAGAATTTTAAAGTCTTGATAACTGCCTAGTGTGTGGTGAAGGAAGGTAGAAGCTTTATTTAAGGAAACAGAAAACAATACTAGTTAAGGTTCTGCGACATTTTCCATTAATTCCAAGATTGCAACGGCTATTCATGTGCCGGAAAATGGCTCCGAAGATGAGATGTCACAAGAAGATTACGTTATGGTAGAGGATATGCTGAGGCAACCCATGGATTCCAAATAATGGAAGGGATTAGATGGAAAATACCCTTAGTTTGCGTCGGACCCTCGAAGTATACGACTAGGACTTACCACCAATGGATTCAATCCCCATGCAAACATGAGCATAACATACAGCAGTGATCGATTATTATGTATATATATAATGTTCCACCATGGAGATGTATGAAGGAGTCATATATGACGATGTCCCTTTTAATACCGGGGTCAATCTCCAAGTAAAGACATAGACGTGTACTTACAACCCATTATACAAGAGTTGGAAAAACAGTGGGCAAGTGGTGTAAAAACATTAGACATGATGGAAGGACGGACATTTTGAATGTATGTTGCATTGTTGTGGACTATTAATGATTTCCTGGCATATGATGACATATCAAGCTGGACAACTAAGGGTTACAATGCATGTCCTATATCTAATGTCACCTGCACAAGTGGGCATTCAAATAGTAAGTTCCACTATATGGGCCATAGACGGTTCTTGCCTCTAAGACATACATGGCGCCGTGACAGTGCAAGTTTTGACAGTACCGTGGAAACGAGAGCTTAGCCAAAGGATTTCACTAAGGCAAACATTATGGATTAGTTGAGTCAGTACAAGCATGTCATATTAGGGAAATTATAAGAGCGGCTTTATCGTCGAAGGAATGAAGATAGTACAAACTAGTGTAAGAAGAGTCTACTCCTCTGGTTACCAGATAAGGCAAGGCTTACACTAAGAAATATGTATTCATTCCGAGCTACATCTGTAAGAACATGGCAGGCACATGCTCAAGCTACCAGCTGCATATGTATTGTCAACTCGCCAAGTGAGAGAGGTATGTAACTCAATTAGCTATGTGAAGATTTCAAATGAATATGTTTCCAGTATATCGTCTTGCCTAAGTGTTGATGAAGTAAGATTAAGGGGTCTGAAGAGCCATGATTGTCATGTTCTACTGCAACAGGTCCTCCCGGTAGTCATTCGTGGGTTTCTTGATAAACGAATTTATGACATTATATGTGATGTATCTCGTTTTTTCAGGGAATTGACTGTCAAAGAACTTCATATGAATTTACTGGAGTCTTTAGAAAAAACAATAATCCTAACTCTTTGCAAGTTAGAGATAATATTTCCTCCTGCTTTTTTGACATCATGTTCCATTTAACCATGCATCTTCTAAAGGAAGCACGCATGCGTGGCCCTGTACGGTATCGTTGGATGTATCTTGTTGAAAGATACATGAGATTTCTCAAGGGAGATTTGTCGAATAGGGCAAGACCGCAGGATTCCATTACCGAGTCATATGTATGAGAGAGAGCATTCAATTTTGTTCACCATATTTCGAGAACATGGACTCAAGAATAAATAAGCCCTATCGACAGTTGGATGAACTGATAGACGAAGTTTCATCCTCATCATTTTGAGTAGTCGCACAGCCCGTATGTCTGATAGTTGCATATACTATATTAGGCTCAGATGGTGAACTCAACAGAATGCATTAGACGATGTTAAATAATTATGAGGAGGTGCAACCATTTATAAGGTATGTCGTGTCATTTGCATTCATTTATGACTTACAAAATCGGATTATTTTAATATTTTCTAAGGTTAACTTTAATGGAATTACTTACAAGGAGTTCGAGCAAGAACTATACGCACATGAGTATGTAATGTTGGAGGACTAACATGTAAACATTTTGCAGAGTGGTTTAGAAATAAGGCTTCCACTTACCCAACACTTTCGAAACATAAATTCATCTATATCTTTGAAGGTTGATTTCATTATTCTTATCCTTTGCAGATTACGGAACCTAGGTCTATCCATGGGTAGCAGGTGTTAGAAGAACTAGAAGCCTTAGGGTGGGGCCTAAATATTCATTGATATAGCTACAATGCTTGTATCGTGAATGGTCTCCGATACAACATAAACGTAAGGAAGGCAAGATTAAGATCATAGAATAGCAATGTATACGTTATTGGTATAGATGGAGGACAACAAATAACATTTTACGACATTCTCACCAAAGTTATCCAACTAAATATTATAGCGTCTAGGTGAGTATTTTTATTTAGATGTAGGCAGTTCGACACAGACTAGGACAAACCGAAAAGTGTTAATGGGGACCTTACATCAATCAACACCACAAGGACATGGTATGATAATGACCCGTACATTCTTACGGACCAAGCGTAATAGGTATTTTACTTAAAGGACCCAAGTAAGCAATCCGATGACTAAAGGATTGTACAGAAAGTTGTACACCATCATATATTCACTCACGGTCTCTTCCAATTGGAGTCTACAGGAGATGATGAATCGGATTTCTATGATCAGCCTATAGAGGACTCCCAAGCACACCCTAAGTAGTATATTGGTGGCATTTTCACCTTGAATGGTTAATATGTTCTCTTACACATCCATATTAGAGTCATGCACTAATTTTCTTATTTGATTATATAGGTGAATCATTTATTGCATTACTAACTGAGCAGCATTTGAAGAGATTGGTGACTAGTCAAGGTAGGCTACTCAGCCTTAGCAGGGGTAGGTGAATGAGCTGGGCATAAAGGAAAAGGTGACATATGACCAACCAAATGATGTACCTTCTTGGGTAGACCTCAAATACCCATAAGCCGTAGCGGTAGAGCATCATGAAGTTGCAGCCGTAGAGCATCGTGAGGTCGCTATGGTAGTTAAACATGAGGAGTCCAATATCAAGATCCCCGAGAGGCGCAAGGGCATGTACAGAGGGACATAGGCGAAGGAGGAGTATAGGAGGACAGGCTATAGGTCAATCATCACCATGTCAGATGGTTATATAGGTCTCATATGCTCATGTCCTTGAATGGTTAGGTTGGAGTTCTTACTATCACACCCCGATGGTACCCTAGTAGTAGTAAACCAGATACACTTGAATACTATTACTAGTTTACCTTCTGAGAATGACATATTTTCAATAAATAAGATCTTTTAGTTACTTTGATAAGAAGGACAAATATATATTAAATTAGTAAATAACTGTCATCCAAAGTAGAGAATGTCATAATAATAATATTACATACCATAACTTTTCTAAAAAATCTCCAAATACATAACTAAAGTTCCAAATGCTAACTACTTGTAACTAAAAATAGAAATAAATATCTTAACCCGAACTACTTCATAAGCTTCCAGCTTCTAAATTCTTACCAAGACCATGCTCTTGGAAGTAATGAGCCAAGGTCGTAGTGTAAACCTGAAAGGACTATTGGAGTGTGAGCAAAACTATAGGCTCAGTGAATAACCAGAGCCTACCACATATCAAACAAGTTTATTAACAATCATATGAAATGCATCAATCAAGCATATGTACAAATACAAGCCTGGATAACCTGGAATCTAAAGCAGGATGAAAATTTACGCCTTCTCATCGAGGTTGAAGGAACACGATACCATAGCCTACCTACCCAGGAGAAACTAAGCTTTCAAGAAAACACCAATACTCACTTTACTTATCTCTTTAAATTTATCATGTTTTTAACACTCATTTCATCTTTTAGCTTTAGAAACTCCACTAAGTGTTAATCATTAAAGCAATACCATAGGTAACGTCCATCATTTACCATTTAGTTCCTATGGTATCGACAAAACAAAGGTAATCTTGCGATTAACCAATAGCTTCCTTGCCTAGATAAACCAAGCATTACAAGAGATCCAAAATACTAATACATAGTAGGCTAACACTTACTCAAATGTTATTTAATGCAAATCATGCAATGCATGTTCAGTTTCCTTTATGGTACCAGTAGTTTTAATTAAGTTTAAGGCGATCAATTATTAATTAGACAATCAACATGTTATACAAGCAATATAATCATACAGATTTCTATTATTACTATTATTAAGGTGATTTGGCAATCAATTTTCCATACAGCAAACAATTCTCATAAACCCTTACAGCACATGCAAGTTATTATCTTTTATTAAAGGTTCGCTAAGTTACAATTACATATAATGTAATAAGACTAAGTTAATCATTTGTTCATATTGGCTAGTCGTAATAATCGTTAGGAAAATCCTCACAAGTACCAAGATCACCTATTGAGATGATTAATATATTCATCATTATCACATAAACTATATGGTTAAACTCCTATGAGTGTCTAAGTGTCCTATATTGATATTTGATTTTCTCTATATACTTGTATTGGTTCTTTAACGGTCCTATGATAATCAATTATTATTTAATATTTTATTTTCATTTTGCTTGTCTTGATCTTGTCGGATATATATACTTTTATTGGGTGTTCATAAAAGTTGTATTCATTAAATTGATAATTTTATCATTACTATTATTGCTATTTTTATATCGTTCTTTTAGTTAACACATTAGGATAACTAGTATTTATTTCTTATTATTTAGTTTCGTCGTGTTTCTCTTAATCTACTTCATATAATTATTTTATCATTTCTGGATATCAAATTATTCATAAATTTAGCTTATCTAGATTTCCATTCTTGTACATTTGTCAGTATAAGACAAATATTTTACAATTATAATCGTTAATAACACTAATATTTCTTTATACCTCTTAGGGTTTAATAATCTTGAAATAATAATAAACCAATATTATTATTATTTATAAATATCTTGTATGTATTTGTTTACTTGATAAAAAAATCTATTTTTATTAATATATATATATATATCTATGTTTATTATTAATAATATATATATATAATTTGTTGGCATAGAACAGACTTCACGCAAGAATAATATGTGTGTACGTTGGCTCCAACATCGTCGACGTTGATACCCAAATGTTGGCGTTCATAGGTTTTACATGTTATTTTATATCAGGGTATGCTAACTTATAGGCCGCCAACTTTACCACGTACGTCGGCTCCTATGCTGTTGGCGTAGAATTCAAGTTCTTCGGCGTTCATTCATTTTACTTTAAAGTAAACTTTACGTAGCTTCTGTTCCAGACTACGCGGTCATTTATGTCACCTGCCTATCCTGATAAGCTATCGGCATTGGGGTGTAATCTGTCAGCATTGGGCCGGTGCTGGTACTTTTCATCATCTTCTCCGATGAACCAGTTTATATTTCATCAATTTTACAAGTAATAATCATTCCCAAATCATTCCTAAGTGTTTCTATGTGATATATATCTATATATATCAACTCATAACGCATCAACATGTATGTGATCTTTAATTTTCAAATTTGGAAAAGTGCAATTAGGTTTTTTGCAAGTTTTACCTTTTTGATCCAAATTTGGATGTTCTAAACTCCACTCTAAAGCTTGTTTTGGACTTAAGACAGCAAGAAACATTGTTTAAAACAATGTTTGACACTTAAACTAGCTAGAAACGAATTCAACCTTACCTTAACTCTTGTTTCCAAGCTTTTAGTTAAGCTTTAATGGAGGTTGAGTTTGTGTTTGAATGTTGATTTGTCTTGATGGGTTAGGTTGGATAATTTCGGAGTTGTTGCTTCTGTTGCTAGTGTTGTTGTTCTATAGGTATAATGGGTTTGTTTGCTTGTTAATAATGAAGCAAGACATGTATATATACATAGGAGGAGAAGAAGAAGGAAGAGGCAGCATCATACCCGAGAATTCGTCCAGATTTTTCCTATATTTCACTGTTTTATCAAGTTATTCTTGCTGCATTTATTGAGCTTCTTAGTTGGCTTCATTTGATTGGATGGTGTGGTGTTGTTTTGAATTTGGAGCAAATTTAGACCAAACTGTGTGAAGAATTCATCTCTCCTCATCTAAGAAATTCTCAGCATCAACTTGAGCAATTTGCACCGAAATTTAGCCAAGTTTGTAAAGAAAAAAATATTATTATATTTATTAGTAAATAATTATCTTAGTTTTTTATATTTTATTAAGTTAAACAAGTACTAATATATCGGTTATTTGAGAGTTTTTGTCTAAAAGTATTTTTATAGAGTCCTATAAAATTTTTAGATTATTATTAAGTTCAACTTTAAATTTAAAATTTACGCAATTAATTATAAGTTTTATCTCACTCGATTAGGGTTTTCTAAGCTTATTAAATCAATTTTCGTTTTAGGCTCCAATAGCTTAAGAATACCCTAACTAAAATAATGGTGTGATCCAAATATTTATTTGGAGTCTAGATTATTAGTTATACATCTATTTATATTTTTATTGTATATTTATAACGGTTTATCTTTAGGTTATCATTTCTTAACTATAAGCATAATTGATTATTTACTCATTATCACACTTAATATCTTGGTCAAGTTATCTTTATATCTTGGGTTTTTTATACCTACTATGAAGTCACATTAGTAGTACTTAATACTATCTAGGAATCTTTGTTTTAGGGTTTAAAACTATGTATAAGCTCATTACTACTCATAGTTCTATTCCTAAGTCTTTGTTGAGTTTAATAGTAACCATCTATTTTATATATTTATATATCTCTATCTATTTTTATTTGTATGGCAAGTTTCGGGGTCTGAAAATTTGGATTACCTTTAATTATATCTTAAGCTATTAGCTTATCATACGGAATCTTGTTTTTTTTTTTTTTTGTATCAATTAAGGTCAGAGATGTTTTTATTCAAGCTTTTAAATCATAAACGAGCTGAATCCAACTTATGGATTTATTCTAGGGTTTTTGTTGAGTTCTAGATTTATTAACTAATTCGCATTTTTCTATTCTAGTGTCGTGTACTATTGTGAAAATTTTTTAGGGTTTACACTTACTCCACCATAGAGCGCTAACCAAGTTGTTTGTTCCCGTAACCCGAGGGAAGGCGTAGTCAGCATTTCCAGAGGCCTATCAACATGGCATCATTCGCAAAGTTATGATAAGATTTTTTCGATTAAAAACATATTTAAAAGGCGATTTTTGTAGCCTCGACTATTTATTAACACATTCAACCTGTTTTTAATGTGTGGAACAAATTCGAACCATCAGAGAAATAGCAGAAAGTGCACAAACGGTGGGTAACGCTGAACTACTTGCCAAGTAAATCATATAGCCAACTTTGCTACAAGCTAAAGTTGTACATGGTGGCTAAAGGTAGAGGTGAGCAAGTTGGTAGCAAGCCACCACCAGGTTTCGAACACTAAGCAGATGAGTAGAAGGCACCCATCAACTTCGTTGAGACTAATCCAGATTACAAGGTATAGTCCTACCTGTGGTAAAATACATACTCATAAAATCTATTTCATTGGTTAACTTTTTCCAATCTTATAGCTTTGATCTACAATCAATACGGAAAATAGGAAGAAGCAAATATCATTCCATACCGGTGGTACAAAGTCCATGCTTCAACATGTACTTACGAATGTAAGTATTATAACTACATTGTGTGTGGGTTTATGTTCTATGTTTTCTTAGTAATTTCACTAATCATGTATTACAGGAGCTTACCCTAATACAAAATTATAGACACATATTTGACAAGAGACAAAAGGGTAGTGGACCGATCATTAGGAGTCAGAGGTGTCTATGTAGTATTATGTAAATATATGTCGTTTTCATATTGAACAGTGATACACCGTATCCATAATTTTGTATGATTATATTGACATTATGTTCAATTTGTTTCAACCAGGCACGCATGGTTGAGAGAAGGAAGGAGGAGTAGACGTCACCACGGTTCGGTTCAGGTTTGGAATCAAACCCGAACCGCTGACTCTCGGTTCCAAAAATGGTAGAACCAAAACCAAACTCATGGGAGCCAGTTTAGTTCCTATCCAAAGGAACTAGGAACTATGAAATAAAAAAAATAAAAATTAATTAAATAATTTACTAACTTGAGAAAGAAAAAAATGAAAAATAAATTTTTAACTTGAAATAACATTGAGCCTAGCAATAATTGTTCATAGCATTAGTTAAAAGAAATTCTATAATTATAAATTTATTTAGATACAATCACTTACACCTTTTTAATTGTTATATTAGCAAATTTGATACTATAAAATATTCAAGATACAAAAAAGTCCCAACAACACAAAAATAAGACATATGTTGTTAAGAAAGAAAGTTTACTTAGATTAGAAATGTACTTAAATTTAACAATATATGATTTCAAATATATTTATTACTTGTGTTATTAATAATAATACATTAAATATTGTGAATAAAAAATAATTTTTTTATTATTTATACAAAAATAGTTTTAAATATTTGTTTTTTAGTTACAATATTTTATAATTTTCTTTCTTTTTTCTTTCTTTTTTTATAATTTTTATGGTGTAGAACGGCAACAACCACCGGTTCTGCTAATTCTCAATTGGTTCTTGAACTGGCGTTCCAAAACCGGGTCATGTGATTTTTAGAGGTGGAACCGTAAGGACCACAGAATCGACAGGTCCTTTACCAGTTCAGACCACAATTCCCAGGCCAGTTCCCGATTCAGAAACTGCAGTAATGAGTAAGTCGGTTCCTGGTTCTGAACCGACTCATGATGATGTCTAAGGAGGAGGATGATATTACTGCTACAATAGGTAAGCGACCTATGCCAAATCAGGATATTATAGAGGAGGTTTTAGGTCACAATCTAGCTACCGTCGTGGCTTTGGTTATGGTATGCTAATAGATCAGCATAAGATTGCCTATAAGCAGCCACGTGATGAGAATTTAGTGCACTCTAAGTATAATAAAGCAGATAGGAGTAAAAATGGACACGATGCAAGAGCAAATTGATATGCTTATGAATTATGTTCGTCCCCCTTCGATGTCTTCCTTCAGTAGTTCCCTCCATATCAGCAGGTTGCATCGCACATGGGTCCTCAAGGTGGTGGCTCATATCCTAACCAGTCCATCTTTACACCATTCACACCCGCGGCACCTCATCTACATCTCTACCAGGGTTTTATGGGATGCCAAACCACCCATCAATGTCCATTTATCCACCATACGATCCATATCACGAGTCACCTAGTAGCTTTGGACAGCAGAGCAGCCAACATCCTTCATCAGTTTCACCCATGGGCCTCCAGAAGAAGGGGGGTGGGGGAGTGGGGGGACGAGGTTGGGAGGTGCAATTTTTGTTTAGTTTTCATCACACCCCCACATTGGATCGTACGCATTCCTAGTGCCACTCCCAAAGTAGGTCCAAGTTCTACAGCATCCTCCACTACATACCTCCACATAGCCTTCAACTCATCATCCGACACCAGCTTCGACTACTCTGTCACGCCCCGAGGGTATTCTGGTAATAACAATCAAGAACCACTTGATTATCATTATTAGGTTACCTTCTAGGAGTGACATGATTTTCAAAAACAGGATCTTTAGTTGCTTGGATGGAATAAACAAACATAACATAAGATGTAAATTAGTAAACAACTATCACCACTACTATTACAGATCATATGCTTCAGAATTCCTTACAACCTTAACTGATGATTCTAATGCACATTACATGCACCATAAGACTACTACAGATATAGATATTCTAATTCTATACTAAACTTTAAACTTCTGGCTTCTAGTCTCTTACCGGGACCATGCTCCTGCTAGTAATGAGCCACGGTCGCAGAGTGAACCTGAAAGGACTGTGGGAGTGTGAGCTAAAACACGAGCTCAGTGAGTAACCAGAATTTATTACATATAACATACAAGTTATTTAACAATCATATGAAATGCAGCAATTACACAAATGAACATTACAAGCTTGGATAACCTGGAATCCAAATAGGATGAAGATTTACGCCCTCCCATCGGGGTTGAAGGATCACAATCTATGGTCCACCTACCCAGGAGATACTTTAAGCTTTCAGGAAATAACAATCTCAATTTAGTTATCTCTTTATACTTATCACGTTCATTATTTATTTCCTGTTTAGCTTTAGAAACTCCATTAAGTATTAGTTATTCTCAAGTAATACCATAAGCGGCGTCCTTCGTTTACCATGTAGTTCCTATGGTATTAACAGAACAAAAGTAATCTTGCAATTAACTACTAGCTCTCTGGCTTAGATAATTCAAGCATTACCAGAGATCCGAGAATCTAACACGTAGTAGGCTACCACTTACTCAATGCTTTTTATGCATACTATGTTATGCATGATTATTTTTCATTATGGTACCAGTAGTTATTAATCAATTTAGGGGTGATCAACCAATACAGACAATTCATTATATATTACAAACATTATCTAGATACAGGCAATTGTGTTATCACTTGTTTTAGAGTGACATGGCAATCAATGGAATACAATACACAACTTTCATATTTTAACAGATCATCAATTTTCATTATCTTTTTATCGAAGGTTCACTACTAGTACAAGCACAACCAATGTAATAAACTGAATCACTCACCTGCCCATCCTAGTTAATCGTAGTAATCTTCAGGTAGGTCCTCCCCAATACCCGAGTCACCTATTGATATAGACAATATAAAGATTAAAATTTCTAGACTATATAATTGAGTTTCTAAGAATACTTAAATGTCCTAATGGTTGGTTCTGGTTAGATATGTGAATCGATCAGTTGGGTATTTGAAAAGTTAATAACTTCATTAATTCATTTTTACTGCCTAAATATATCAGTTTTCTTTTAAATTATTTAATAAATTTTTCTTATAGACTATAGATACTTCTATGCTTACAAATTTGGAGTATTTAAATTTCCATTGTTATCTGTTTTCATATAGCTATTCTAGTATATACTTAATATTTACTAACTCATGATTTATACATATACATCTTTTTATGAAAACATATTCACTAAAAAAAAAAATTATTAACTTAGTAATAACTATTTTCGAATTTATTTTCCCTTTTCGAAAATCGTTAAACATTAATAAATAACATCAATAATAGTACTAAAATAATTATACTATCAATAATACTAATGACAACAATAATAACAATAATAATAATAATAATAGTAATAATAATCAATAATAATAATAACAATAATAATAATAACAATAGTAATAATAATCAATAATAATAATAACAATAATGACAATAATAATAACAATATTAATAAATATAATAATAATTCAATTTCCGAAAATAAATTGTATGGAATAATTATATTTTATCACATTAAGAATTATACTAATGGTCTTATATTTTAGTTAAAGTAATTTTGGTCTTACCTTCATATTATTTTTAATAATATTTTCGAAAATTTAACAAAAATTCTTTTAATAATAAAAAGATTATTAATAATTATAATTAGAAACTTATTATCCAAAAATTACTTACCTAGGTAATTTATATTTCAAAAACTTCTTTTTGGATTAATAATAATAGATTAAGTATTAAAATATTCTACATTTAATAAAGTCAGAAAAAAAAAATTGTTTTTGGATTTAAATAAATAAATTCGGATTTATTATTATAATAATATTATACTATTCCAGAAAATGAATAAATGCAGGAAAAATATTAAAAACTCCAGAATTACTTATATTAATATTTATTATATATTTATATTTATTTAGATTCGTTTTTCTTTTTTCTTTTTCTTTTTTTTTTTTAAATTCGGCCGAGAGGTACACGGGGTGTACACGGCCGTTGTACCCAGCCCGTGCTCATCGGGGGAGCACTGTTCATCGTCTTCCCCGATGAGCCGCGGCAAAATCAGCGAATCCCGACGTTAGAACGTCGGGATTTTGGTTCTAAACTACTCCTAGGAACATTAGAAGCTAAATATCCAAGAAAAACTGAATTCAAACAACATGTTCATCAAGAAATCGGATCATCAAGCTCGGCTAGGGTTTGGAAAGATTACCTTCGTTGTGACGTTCCGATGAAATTCGAAGCTTCCAGCTACCTTGGTTAGCTTCCTAAGATGTCTAAGAGTTAGTAGCAATCCTTAAAACTCAAAGAAAATTCACGGAATAACATCTCTTACCTCGAGCTCGTTTTTCACGCGTTTTCAGGTTTTGTTCGAAATTTCGAACTGGGTTGATGCGATGGTTTAAAAATCGTTTCCTGGCTTTGTTCGACTCCTAATGAGCTATGGATGAGTTCTGGAAGGTTTGAGAGATTTGGAAATCGTTTGCTTGTCCAACCGAGCTCGTTAGCTATATATATATATATATATATATATAACCTAGTGTAACATTCAGCCGCGTTCCTCCTCATTCTGAACGAAATTGCTCTTGTTTTGTTGTCCATTTGGTCCTTTGTTTGATTGTCATTAAGGCTAAGGTGATCTGTCAAGTTTTCATTTGCTTTGGAGAAGATTTGTATTGACTTTAACACAAATAATGGAGGAAATTCGGCTCACCAAATTCAATGAAATCTCAGCCCTCCAAAATATGTATAATTCGTCTCCAGCAAGCCAGGATGATATATATATATTATATTATATAGTTAACTATTATTTAGTTAGGTTTTCGGGTAGTTTAATACAATATTAGGGTATATTTTAGCTTATATATGTAAGTATATATATACAAAGGTCTTTAATGAATCCTATGAAGTGTTTAGTTTAACAAAAAGTACAAATTTAAACTTTAATAATACGTATCTAATTGTTTAAGAAAAACTTGTCCTACGCGATTTGAGTTTGAAAAGCTTTTCGGGTCAATTTTCGTTTCAGACTCCAAGGGCTTTAGAAAACCCTAATTTGGTTATTGGTATGATTCAATTCTATATTTGAAGTCTAGATTCAAGTTATATATCAATTTATGTTTTTATTGGGTATTTATAATCCTAACAGTTTATCCTAAGAACACAATTTTCCAACTACAACTCTATTGAATCATTTATGTAATAAAGCTACTAATATATAGGCTATACTAGTTATACATTTTAGATTTGGATACTCACTATGAAATCTTATCAATGTAGTTTACTACTAACTAATATTCTCAAATTTTAGGGTTTCAATGCAAGTATAGGTTCATTACTATACCTTGGTTTAATTCCAAAGCTCTATGAATACTAAGATAATCACTTGATATTCATATTTAGGTTTTCCTATATATTCTGTCTGTTTGACAAAGATTCGGGTTTAGGATTGGAAGTTTCCTTTGATCATAACCTGAATTATTAACTCGGAATACTAAATCTTGTTTTTGGAATCATTTGAGGTCAAAGAGTTCCTTTTATAAATCTATGAGTCCTAAATCAATCAAATTTAAAGTATCTATCTAATTAGAGTTTCTAATTAATTCTTATGGTTACTAGTCAACCCATAATTTCTAATCTAGGGTTGTATCATATGGTGGAAGTTTTCGGGGTTTACAACCTCGTCTATACTAAATTAGAACAGCTCCATTAGAGGATTAGGCTAAGGTTGCCAGCGCCAGCAACAGAGACACTAGGCAGTCTTACTATCCTTATTTTCATTGTTTTCTATGTTCAAACTATGTCGTTTCTATTTTCTATTGACTTCTCCATTGCTTTGTAGATCATGTGGATCATCATGAGTAGTGTTATGTGTTGTCACTTTCTAAGGACATATTCTATGGTAATTAGCATACACCTTATTTCTATTTCATTGGTTTGTTCAAATTTGACTAGAACAATCTAATCCGATTGTATGATAATTACCATGCATTTTATTTAATGTTTTTTTTACATATATCATAAATTTATTTAATTTCTAGATTATATTACAAATAACAAGTTTTAATATTTACATATATATAAATAATAGATTTTAATAATAAGATTTTTTATAAACATACAAAATTTACGTTGGTATATATCTCTATGAAAAAATTATTCTCAATAAGTAATTACACAGCACATATCACTTAACTTCCGTTAATAATATTTACATATATGTCATTTAAATTTTAATAATCAACTTATGCAAATATTATCTACTTTTATGCTAACTAAATCAATATGTAATTTGCACATCACATATCAATTACTCTATAACATTGTAAATAACATATTTTAATAATAAGATTTTTACAAAACATGCAAAATTTATGTTAGTATTTATTTTTATAAAACATTATTATCAATATATAATTACACATCATATATCAATTAATTTCCGTTAATAGTATTTACATATATGTCACTTAAATTTTAATAATCAACTTACGCAATTATTATATATTTTTATGGTAACTAAATCAACATGTAATTTGCACATCAAATATCAACTACTCTATAACATTGCAAATAATAGATTTTTAAAATAAGATTTTTACAAAACATGCAAAATTTATGTTAGTATTTATTTTTATGAAAAATTATTGTCAGTATATAATTACACATCATATATCAATTAACTTCTATTAATAATATATATATGTGTCATTTAAATTTTAATAATCAACTTACACAAATATTATTTATTTTTATATGTTAAGTAAATTAAAGAAAAATTTAATTGTCGGGAGAAAAAATAGGCAGGATGCAAATTTTTCTAATCAAATTTGGCAAATTTGCGAGGCGGCTGGAATTGAAATTTGGCAAATTTGCGTAAGGGTTGGAACTGAGAATTGGTGGGTTGGGAAATTAAAGAGAATGTGAAATTTGCCTCAATATCCTAATATAGAGGCGAAATTTGTCTCATTGACTAGAACATGAGGTGAAATTTTCCTCATGACTAGGATACTGAGGCAAACATCACCACATCTCTACATAAGGCGAATTTCCCATCAATTTTCCTAAAAATACCCCTCCACCTCCCCCCTTCTCGTAAACTCTCATATTCTCCTTTCCTTCTCCGATCATTTTTCTTTCCTTGTCGGATCTTTTTTTGCTTCTCTCCGATATTATTATTGACCGTAGTCCTCTTTTTTTTCCTCTAGATTTTTTTATCTATTCTCTTTCCTTCTTTTATATTTCAATCTATTCAATTTGTTATTATACTTAAATTATTTAACTTATATATTTAATCATTCTAAACAACTACTTTTATGTATCATTTTTTCAGGATTAGATCATTTAATCAATTTGTTATTAGAAGTTCGACAATATTAAAATCAAGTTAATGTCTTCCTATTATTAGGGCAATATTTTTTCATTTTTTATTTATATTTCAAAATATCTTATGAGTAATTGATATATTTTTTTAATTTTTCAGGTATATGATGATTTAAAATATATAATATTTTTGTAAATATAAATGTATTTACAACATAGTAATATATTAACTATGTGTAAAAATTAACTAAAAAAATGTAATTAATTATGATTATTAGCATAATACTCTTAATAAAACATTAATATTATATTTTTAATATAAATTAAGAAATTTAAATTATTGATTAAAAAAATCGATAGTTTTTTTCAAAATACAGATTACAACTTTTTATTATTTTTTTTAATATAGTCCAAGGAGGCGAAATTGCCACACATATGGATACATGAGGCGAATTTGCCTCATAGAAGGGTAGGTGTCTTGTCATCTTGTGAGATGAATTTCACCTCACTACGGCATCGCAACCCACCAGGTTTGAGGCGAATTTGGCCCCATGTATCCACATGTGTGGTGAATTTCGCCTCTAATAATTTATGTGAGGTGATTTTCGCCTCTCTATTTTATGTGCGGCAAACTTCACCTCTTATTCCTTAACACAGACCTTTCAGATGCATAATTGTGAGGCATAAATTTCTCCTCAGTTACCTAGTCGAAAAAATTTGCCTCACAAGGGCATATTTTCACTGGTGATGTTATCATGCAAATTGGGAAATTTTTATTTTGTTTCACATAGCCATACATACCTCGCTTTTTTTTTTTTCCTAACTCCCAAAGTCTTCTACATGCACAAGCTCAATTTTGAACCACTAAGTTAGGGAATTTTTACTGTCCGCTATTAATATAAAATTAAATTAATTATAAATAGACAAGTATGAAATATTGTAAGGATTCAATCATGATACAAAAAATTTAAATCATTTATTCATGAGATGGGACTCGTCCCCTTGTAATTGTCATGGCACCGTAAAATTTTCCCTCCAAGTTAATTGGACCTAGTCCATGATGTCCTTTGGTGATGCGGATGCCATTTGTTGTTCCCAACTGACTCGGTGGGTTCCTTTCTACCTAGTTTTTCTATTAGTTTTTGTGGAAGATTTTCCACCTGCGTGTAACAAGTAAATATGGTTTCCAAATCAGAGATTTTCCAAGGATAACTTGTCCAAACATACGTAATCGTCTAACTTTTCACCCACTTAATTTCTTTTGAGTTTTCAATGATAATTTTCCGGTGGGAGGATTAAATCCATTTTTTATAAGTTGATTTCTACTCATACACACACACACACACACAAAAACAAACACATCCTATACTAGAGCCTTTTAAAGAACCTGTTCCGGTCATACACACACATATAGATATATGTATAAAATAAAGTATTATATGTAGGTAAAATTTTAAATGACTATTCGGCTCAAAGGAGGGTCAAAGATGGAAAAATCCAGATGATTCCCGAAATTAATTTTTCTATAGCGCAAATTAATGCCCAACAGATACGAACCCACGTTGACTCAATGCCAGCTAATAGTCTTCTTTGATTCATAGCGGACAAGTCCACGATTTGGAGGCATTAAAATGGCGATACCTAAATATAGATCCCATCTACTGCCGAAACCATGTGTGTGTATGCATATAAATCCCATCCGTCTGCTGTAGCAAAAGTTTTAAGAGAAGATTAACGTCATAAAGTATATAAATTTTAAAAATATATAATTAAATATCTAAATTTTAAAATTAATTAATTTAGTATATAAAAAAATTTTCATACACGATAACAATACCTTTGTCAAACATTTTTAGGTATTAAATTAATAAATTTTAAGTTTTATAAATATTAAATTGAGCAATTTCAAAATTCAAATTCTTAATTATATATTTTATAAAAGTTCAAGTACAATTAATGACATTATCCAAAAATAAAAAAATAATAATAGTTCGCACCATTACTCTACCGGAATACGAAGGCTGAAGATAAAGGAGCAATAGACGATAGGAATCTCATTCAAAGGGATTGATAATGACAGTGAGTGATTCATTTGAAATTTAAAAAAAAAAATAAAAAAAAAAAAAGCTAATACTTAATTGATATTTATTAAAATTAGTAATCTATTAAGTTATAATAAGATTATCATCTGAATTGTTTTGCTAATGAAACCACAAAAAGAAATTATTGATAATAATTAATTATATATAAATGAATTTAAACAAAAGTGATAAAACAGGCGAAAAGGAACCTCTCATCAACAAAGCTATTCTTAAGAGGAAGAAAAAGAGCTTATATATCTAAAATTTAAAATTTTGTTACAATGCAGCAAATAATAAATGCATTCCTAATGAAAAACCCTAGTACATTTTTTTAAACATTTCGGAAGCCAAAAATGTCACAATTTCCACGCCATTGCATAACACTCATTGAATATTTCTCTCATTCCACACATTTTACAACTCATTCAATCAAGAAAAAAGAAATCTACCCAATACCAGTCAAATAGCTCTTGAATCATCTGGTTCCTGGGACACCTAACTGTTGATTATTATTTCCAATATATCACATCATCATGGCCAAGATCTTGAGAAACCCCTCATAGCTAACTCCTTCATGTTCATCATCATCCACCGACCAACCTCATCATAGCTTTAATATCATCATCACTTCCATTTAATTCTGCCCATTGCATGTAACCCTTAAGATCCTTGTAACTTAACCTTCCATCTCCATCTCTATCCATAACCCTAAATGCATCTTCCATAACTGACGATGATCCTAATCTATCGTTATTATTACTTCCACTAGTACAACCACTACTGCCTCCTCTTGATGACCGTTTCTTGATCTCGTCCATGACTTGCTCGAATTCCTCGTACTGTACGTATCCGTCTTTGTTGGAGTCGGCTATGGATATCATGGCTTCGATGAGACCGTCATCATCGTCGGTGGTGGTCGTGGTGGCAGTGCCGGTGCCGGTGGCATTATTTGTGGTGGAATAGAATGTATGGAGATCTTCTCGGCTGATCTTTCCATCGTGGTCGGCGTCGAGGATGTCGAAAGCGGAGCGGAGTTCGTTGGCGAATTGTGCTCTTAGGGTTTTACCGGAAGGGCACATGATGGTGGTTTGGCGTTAACGAGGGAGGGGAGGGGGGAGAGAGGGAGGGGGGAAGGAGAGAGAGAGAGAGATGCGCAGAAGTAATCAAGTGAGATTTCTTGTAAGAACAAGTTATTTATTTATAGCCAGGCTAAGAAAGTTTTCCGGACAATTATTATTTTCATGTTAATATTACTATTATAAAATGATTTGTAACCTAATAATATTAACATCTACCCTTATTGAGTTAAATTAGGTTGGAATCTTATTTTGTTATTATCAAATATATATATATATGTATATATAAGAATTCATAGGTAGAATTATTTTTAAAATATTTTATATGCCAAAAAAATTATTTGCATATATATAGGAAGTTTAAAATAAAATAAATTTAGTTATTAATATAAATAATTATATGAGTCCTATTAATGGATGATTAAGTCAACAATAAAATTATATATAATAATTAATATATTAATATATTAAGTATTTTAGTGTATAATCAGACTTGATATAAATTTAAGTAGTTAAATCATTGATGGACCAATATTCTTAAAAACATAAAATCTTTGCTATAATTGATATATATATATATATATATAATTACTAAAGTGGCACATATTGTCACAAATGGCCGTTTCACTATATATTAATAAATAAATAATTATATATTTTTTTCGAACTATAATCATTAAATAAAATCAAACGAGTCCATGGCAACCACAAGTAAGAAATTAAATAATATGTGCATATGTTAGGTGTGCGTCTTGTGTTGCTGTTGGCAATTACTTTATGTGGTACGGTGGCAGTTTGACCCTATAGTTTTCTCTCAATTATATATATATATATATATATATATATATAGCTTAAAAGAGGACAAAAAAATATAGAATCGCGCATATTCTATATATCCAATAGAAGAAAGACATTAACATTAGCATTTAACTTTTACATTAAAATTATAAAATAAATATATGTATATACTATTTCAAACTCATCAGTAAGTATTAAATAAGAAAGAAATAAAAAGAGCCATAGCACGACCGAACCAACTCAATAATGAAAATTTTTACGTTGTTGCTATTTTTCGCTTCAAGTATTACAAGAAAATATTTGTTTACAACTTCATGTTACACATCTATGAGCATACATAGCACTTAATTAGTCCGATGAGGCTAATAACGGTAATTACAATAATAATAACTTTTAACTTTTTTATTATAAAATTACGCCGACAATTCTGTCGGTACCCGTCTATTTTCTAATTAAAAATACAAATATAACAGGAATTCGATTGTAATTTTTTTTATATAAAATTTAGTATGATGAATATCATATTTTGGACATAAATTTTACGAATTTGTGTAATAACTATCTAAAAATTTCAAAGTATCAATTTACTATCTAATAAACTTTATAATTAATTATTTAAACTTTATTAAATTTTATAATTAATTATTTAAGCTTACTTATTTTAACAATTACCTATCTCATCTAAATACTATGAATGAATTTTAAAAAATTATAATATTTTAAATTTAGACAATTAATTATATATAATAAAGTATAAGTATCACATTCATTCGGTCTAATATCTGATACAGACTATGTTGAATATTATTACTTGAGGGACAAGACTTGGCGAATCAATTATAGCGGCAATGTGGTGCTACGCACGTCGTGACGACCGATTCTCAACTGTCGTTCTCAATTTCCGTGGGCTATAATTCTGACCAGTAGATTTATTGAAAAAATTGCGCATATTCCAAAAAGCTTGAGACACAAGCTCAACTAATTCAAAACTTCAACATGGAAACCAAAACTATACATCAAAGCTTGAGACACAAGCTCAACTAATTCAAAACTTCAACATGGAAACCAAAACTATACATCATCACAGATCGGTTCCGAATCAATAACCAATCCCACTTATTATCAATGATTTTTAAAAAAAACTAATATAGAAATAACGGGATTAAACTAGCTAAGGACTCAGCAATTCTTACAAATCCTTACAACTCACTCCCCAAAATCACTTGACCTGACGATTTTAGAATCGTTAGTTCAAGAACCGACTAGAGAACAGTAGAACTGGTGGTTCCAGTGATTGTATACCACAAAAAAAAATAGAAAGATAAAAGAAAGTTATTAAAAATGATAATTATAAACAAATATTTAAAATTATTTTCGCATGAATAGTAAAAAAATTTATTTCTTATTACGAATATTTAATATAATGTTATTAACAACATAAATAATAAATATTTGAAATCATGTATTGTTGAGTTATATAATCTTCTAATAAAAGTGGACTTTTGTGTGATTTTTTGTGTTGTAGGGACTTATTTGTATCTTAAATATTTTATTGTGATATCTTACTAACATGACAACTAAAAAAATGCAAGTGATCGTATATAAATAAATGCATAACTGTAGAAATTCTTTTAGCTAATAAGCTATGAGTAATTATTGTTAGGTTTAATGTTATTTTAAGTTAAGAATTTATTTTATAATTATTTTCTTACCTAAATTAAGAATATTATTTAATTAATTTTTTATTTTTTTTATTATTTTACGGTTCCTAGTTCCTCTAGAATTAGAACCAAAAATAGAATCATAGTTCTTAAAACTGAAAATCGAATCAACTTTCTTGAATTGATTTAATTCCACTATTTTTAGAACCAAAAATCGCAGTTTGGTGAATGGGTCTCCAAACTTATGGGTCTAATCACGCAATGTCATGGAGTTAAAAAGGCTCTACTCTTGTTTTCATAAAATTTCCCATAAATTATTTTCTTGTCGAAACATAATTGGGAATAAGAATTTCAAAATTTTTTGGGAAAAGTGAAGACAGAAGAATTTTTCCGATAATAACGACATTTTTTATTTATTTTTATTTTTTTTTTTGCATAAATTTGTCCTGTCTGGTCTTAGTCGACTATTCGATTTTATCATTTATGCTTTGTTTTTCACATGCTCTTGAAAGCCACCAAACATGCTACCAGTGCATTCAGATTGATGTTTGTAGACATCACCACGGGGGCGGTTTAAACCGTGAATCGTTCGGAACTGTCACGGTGGTTCCTGATCCGGAAATCGTTCCATTGGTGACAGTTCCGAGCCATCCAAGGATCTGTCGAAACCAGCGGGTCTAAGCGGTTACGTGGCGGAACCAACGTTTCCAACCGAGTCTGGAACTGCTAAATATTTGAATTTAAAAAAAAAAAAAAAAAAAAAAAAAAAAAAAAAAAAACCTGTGTAGTTCTTCAAAGGAGAGTGGGGGAGGGGTAGGGTAAGGTTTTTGTTTACTTTATTTTTTTTTCAAAAAAAAAAACGATTCACATGAACTGAAACCGGAACCGCCAGAACCGGCAATTCCTTGGAACCGTGAACGGCCCCGGCTCTGGCGGTTCCGGTTCCGGTTCCACGAAATGTGAACCGTGAACCGGAGGTTCCGATTCGGATCCGGAACCGATCCGAACCGTGCCGATGTCTAGGTATTTGGCAAGACCGTCCTATAGGTCCATTCGTTTCTAATTTTCATATTTTATTTGACAGATTGCACTTATTTATAAAGTAATTTTTTCATGAAAATTCAAAATTAAAACAAAATAAAATTATCCTTAAATTGTTATGCGTTTAGGGTTTTATGTATTTAGAGTTTAAAACCATGAAAATATGAAATTTATTAGATAAATTATATTAGATAAATAAAGCCAAACAACCACAGTGACACCAGAAAGCCAATAATAAAATATCATATTTAATAATATTTAATATGGATCTACACTTATTTCCTTAAAAACGAGATCTTTGAAATTTAGGAGTTTTTATATTTAGAGTTTAAACTATAAAAAATATGAAATTGAAAATCTAGAGTTATCCATTATCTTTGTTATTTTTACTTTCAGCTTTTATAAGAATTGTGATGAAGACTTCTTAAATTAATCAATTGTGTATCATATCAATTAGTTAATTTAAATCTTATTTTTTAAATCTAATTGTGAATGAAACAGGTGGAATTCTAGGTAGTGGAAAAATGAAAGGAATATCTTTTGTGCCGAATACAAAGCATAAAATTTGTCCAATGTAGCAAGGTTAATTTGGAATCATGATGCAGAATCCAACATATTATTGGGAATAATATTTTTCTCTTCCTTTTTCATTAATGACGGATCTCTACATATATACAAAAATAGTCAATATTCTCCAACGCCCAAAATAAAAATTTAGAAAGTTCTAGAACATGTTAGCACGTGCTAGTACTGCTATTTATTTCTATTTTCTATTTTTTTTTTTCCTTTTTCATGCATTTTTTTTTTTTATTTTTTTTAATTCTAAACTTATATTTTACAAAAGTAAAAGATAATTAAAATATCCCTATAACATTCCCTACCTTTTCAAAAACCCTCTACCCTATGTTTGATATGGGGGAACTGGGAGGGAATGATTGAGAAGAGGAGGAAAGGAAAGGGTGTTGAATTCCTTTCTTTGTTTGTTTTGAGAGGAAAAGACAAAGGAAAGGAAAAAATATGTAATATTTTCCTACGCCCCACTACTTTTTTGTCTCCTCAAGAATGGAGAGAATTAGGAGGGAAATGTAAATTTTTTTAAAATTACTCTCATATCCCTTTTTTTAAATTATTTATTATCTTTTAAAGGCATATAAATAATTTACCATTTATCTTATTTTTTATTTTATATTAATTAGATTCATCCATTTTCCTCCTCTCATTATCTAAACACATGAAAGGATTTAAATTCTCTAATAATTTATTCCCCAACTTTCTTTCCTTCTACAATCTTTCTTTCATAATTCATTTCCATCGTGCTAAATAAAGCCTTAGTCCCCAACGGTGTACCAAAATTATTCTTTTGTCAACCAATTTTCCACAATGGATTCATTTAGTTCAAATGCAAAGGACATCACTTTTGTAGCATTACTAGACAACTTATTTAATTTAAGTAAATTACACCAAATGTTTACAAACGTTTGGGTAAGTTCATTTGAGGTCACACCATTTGAGTGGTTAAAAAGATATTACATATTTAGACAAGTAAGAATAAGCAAAAAAATGGCCAAATAGAACCATCGAACCAAACCAATCCAAAAGTATGGTTTTTTTTTTTTCAGAACAATTTAGTTTAGAAAATTGTCAATCCGAACTAATCTGTAAATTTATGGTTGTTTGAAGGAGTAAACTAAACCAAACCAAACTATTTTAGAGAAATAAAAAATATTTGAATTATAACTGTAAATTTTATTGTAATGATTGTTTAAGTATTATGTATGTTTTTAATTTTATTATTTATTTATTTATATGATGAATATTTTTTAATATTAAATTGTTCCTTTTTAAAAATTGTTTTTTAGGTTATGATATATTTTTTATTGGTAACTTAGTGTGTTTTCTATTAATCATTTGAACTCTATAGAGTATGGATTTTTTATTTAGATATAAATATTTATGCATTACTCGTTCATTGTATTTTGTTAGTACATTACTCTTATTCTTAAATGACTTTTGTTGGTTGATTTTTCTTTTTTGCCAATTTTTTTAATAGATGGTTGATTTTTTTAGAGGATTATTGGTTATAGTTTATAATGTATTAGTTAGTGAGTGTACTTTATTAGTCGATAACTGATGGGACTAATGCTTTTTATGAGGAATTAGATTATAAATATGATGGATTAATGAAGCATTTTGTTGTAATTATTAAAACATGAATTTGTAGAGTGATTTCAATATTTAAGTATCTGCAAAAATGTAAAATATTATAATAAAGTTTTCTAATTAAAATTTGGATCTAATCCATATCTGAACCAAACCAAACTGTTATTTAATTGTTTCGAAAATTTCTAAATGCAAACCAAACCAAACCAAACCATTATGTGAAAAAGAAAAAAACTAAACTGTAATTATAGTTTAGTTTGATTTTTAGTGAAACTGAACCAAACCAATCCGTGTCTATCTCTATAGAGAAGTGGGTCAATTGAGGTCATTATTGACACAAGTCAATGGGAGAAATATTTAAAAGTAAAACTTAGAAGATCTGATATGTTATGGTACGTATCAATGGTGACCTCAATTGACCTACTTTTCTAAACGTCGTGACCTCTTTTTAACCACTCAAAATATTATGGCATAAAATGAACTTACTCCTTAAATGTTGTGACCTCTTTTCTACCATTTGAAAGGTTGTGACCTCAAATGAACCTACCCCTAAATGTCATGACCTTTTAGTGTAATGTACCCCATTTAATTTGTATTCAATGTGTTGTCGTTGTTTGACTTTTTCAGTAATGCCTCCAAGAAACCCCAAGTTATCTTTTCGTTCTCTTTTCTAATACTCAACCCACTTTGCCATTCTTTTCATACAATTATAGGTATCATAAACTATGCTAAGCATCGATTGACCCTTTCTCCATCTCTCATAATAGTGACAAACAAATTATCTTTTTTCTATTGAAAATATTAAATCCAAACATTTTCCAAAGTGTTATCCTCTTCTTTAACCTTCTTAAGCCCTTCCCTTTCCCTATTATTTCTTCATTCTTCCAACAACACAATGTTTTCTTCCTCTATAACCCATCCTTTTATCAACATAGTCCTCTTTTACACCTATATTTAAAATTGTTGTGAACCATTGATGGTAAAAAAGAGTAGACCATTCTCTCCATATCTCCCTTCTCCTTATATGTAGCCATCCATGAAACCATTTCTTTAACCCCCTGTTCACCTTCTTCATTCTCATCATAGGCTAACAAACATGCTCAATGCTTTAACTTGTTCAACAACCCTATAACCTCCCTATACATAATTTGACCATGGAAAATCCTTTCCATACCACTACCCAATTTCATCTCATAACAACATAAACACAATCTTAAATAGACTAAATCTATGAACCAGTGTGTTTCTTCATTTGGGTTCTTCGAATACTACCCTCCATCTTCCTTTTAGCCTACTATTATTACACGAATTTCAACAAATCCTTTGGCTGTGTCATACCCTTTCTTTAACAAATTGTTAAGACCTAAATCCCTAACATCTTCAACCTTCTTCTCATTATTAAGCTTACGAGGTTTAAGGTTAGGATTTTCTTTTCCCATGTCTCTATTCATGAAGTCCAAAAGCCCTCAAGTAAAAATAATGCCACAAAATATAGCGGTTGACTGAAGCATGTGTGGCCTAAGACTTATAGATCAGTGACCACCCGATGCTTGGCAAAATGTTTAAATGAAGTAGTATAACTCAAGGTTAGTGATCTTTGGTTTAAGTTTGTAAATTAGATTTTGTTTGTAAAGGTCATGTTTAATTCTTTAATGAATTGATCTAGCGTTTATAGGTTGTTGAGTTTTTTGTTGGGTTTGTTATGTTCATTGTTGTTGAAGAGGGTTTTGTTGGATACTGTAGACACCCAATTTTTGCCCATTTAAAGGTTTAATTTATAATAAATTATTATTATTTTAATCCCACAAATAAATTTTTTTATCAAAATTATTATAAAGTTTGTGAGTTTGAAATAATGTTAATTTTCATTATAAATTAATTATGGGTTTAATTAAACAATTTAGTTAATTGAGTTTTTAATTAAACTCATTTTTGTAAAACCTTAAATATAATCTAAATGCATAAATCAACCAAGGCACAGGCCAACGCCAAATAGTAAAACACATACACATTCTCACTAGCGACCGGGGTTTTAATCTGTGTGATAGAGGATTTCCAATTTTTTTTGCCAGGCGCGTGCAGTACACACACTACGTGCACGTGCGTCTTTTTGTTCATCTAATGCCAGTTTTCCACGCGCGATGAGTCTATTTTGAAGCCATTTTGACCTGGTTTCAACCATTCTTACATCAAATTGATTGAGGGATGTGAAAAAAGGTGTGGAAACTTGATTTCAAACTAAAAACTAGCTTCAACATCATAAATTGGTGTTCATTTTGATCTAAAGTTCGCAAAAAATACATTTTTCGCACGAAGAACAAATTTTTGAAAATTCAAATTCGAGCTTCTATAACATGTTTTCTGTTAATCTTGCCCTCATTCTAGAAGCCTAATCCATTCGTTGATTACCAAACCCCCTCTAGAAGCTCGGATCGCGTGAATCCAACCACCACCACCAACCACGACGGCCACCCACTACGAATTCAATCCTATAAATAGGATTTGGATTCCACTGTTCAGGCAACAACAATCATCAACAAGTAATCAAACACTTCCTACAATCACTCAAAACACAAACACAAGAAATTGTTCTTAAGTGCGAATTCAATTTTTGGTTCAAAAAAGAATTTTTTGAATTTGAAGTTCTTTAGCTGTTTTCAAACCTTTTGATCATCAAAGAAGGGTCCCAGGGAAGTTAAGCTATCGATTGATAGCTTTGGTTGATGTTAGAAGCCTCGTCACTAGCTTGAAGTCCACCACCACCGATCGTCATCGTTACAAAAGCCTAAAATCACCCCTCAGTCGCTTTTTGAATCAAATTATCATCACAAAACACTCCCCATACTTCAATAGTCTCATCTAGGCAATCCTAGCAGCCCAAAACCTCTCGAAAGCTGCCAGCGATGCTCCACCGGTGGCTACTCCTTCCCGCTCCGAATCCGACCCGAAGCTGTCCCAGGTCGACCCCAGTCCGAGATCGAACTCGCTCCATCCAGGTTGTTGTTGTTGTTGTTGTTGTTTTGTTGTTGTTGTTGTTATTATTATTACATGTAAGTTCTCTTAAATATCTATATATAAAAATATATGATTTAAAACAATAAAAATGATAAAAAAATTTTAAAAAATGGAAATATATATGGAAATGGTTTTGTCACTTAGAAAATTTTTATTTAACTTTAAATACAAATTAATTTGGTAGCTTATAGATTCATATTGAAAATTTCTTGATTTTCTTAAAAAAATTCAAAAAAAATTAGGAAACTTAAAATGAAAAAAATTCCAAAATATAAAATTAACCAACAAATTAAATATTTTATAAAAGAAGTACGTAACGTCTAATCCCGATTAGCGGGTACGTAGCACCTACGGGGCAATATAAAATCTAAAAAAATGTTTTTTGTTCCATCATATTATCTTGTAAATTTCCAGTTAATTAAGTTATTGTAAATATAAAACGGTCTTGTCATCAATTTGTATATAAAGTTGTCAATTTAGGAAATCATGGAAATTGATTTATTTTTTGAGCATTAAAAGGATAAATTCTAAGTGGTAACCGTATGGTTTTAATAGGGTAGCCCCCGAATCCAGAATTTTTGGTTTACAAAGTTTGGTTTTAAATCAAATTTTTCATAGACTAGTAGCTAAGTTAGGATTAACCAACCCATTAATCTTAACTTATAAATTTTTCCTGATTTCAATTGGGTGGCGACTCCAAATTGTTTCAAAAGTTAAATTTCTTTTAATTCTTAGTCGAGGATCTGTATTAAATGGGTTCGAGTTTAATACGGATCGAATTAAAAGAAATGAAACCGGAAACAAAAAATCCAGCTTGACAGATACAAATCAAAATTGTTGGGTGGTAAGTATGGGTGTGGTATAGTGGTACCATTTATAGTGGTTGAAGACATGTAAGTGGCAAATGTGGACAACATTGGTGGTTTTGATGGTGTTTCTTCATGGTTTTTGGTTAAGTTTTTGTTAGGTTTATTGGGGATGTGGCAATGAATGTTTACGTTAGTGGTGTAGTAAAGACATTGGTTGTTGGAATGGTTGAGTATGGAAAGGTTGTCGGTAGCTTGGTGCATGGGTAAGGGTTTAGCACATGGTTGTTGTATTTCTTTTTCTTCATGAATTATAGATAATACGATTTGTGTACTTACTTGTAATTAGGGGTAGGCATGGTTTGGTTAACCAGTCCATGACCCCATTTTTTTAACCAAACCAAAATGATCAATTTTTTTAAATCTCAAATCTAAATCAGTTCATTATTAACAGTTAACCGCCTCAACAAATAACCATTTTATTTTATTAATATTTTTTTTTTAATTTTTAACCATTTAACAAACTGGTTAACCAAATGTTGCAGTTAACCATATTTTCAGTTGACCCATAAAAAGTTGAACCTTTTGTTTCATAACTATATTCAAAAATTACAAATTAACAAGTTAAATATCACAATGACATTCAAAAATTGCAAATCAACAAGTTAAATAACTATAAAACCAACAACAAATTAAGAATATAACTCTAATACAATATTACACAAATTAAAAATTTAGTCTTCTCCTTTTTTCAAATTGCAACACAACAATATAATAATTAAAAGAAAAATGTTTAAGATTTAAACACCGAGTAGCTATTCACAAGAAGAATACAAAAAGCAAGAAAAATGAATAAGTGGAACATGAATGATTTAAATATATATGTATATAAATGTAAAATATTTTAGAACTAACTTATAAATATAGAAGACATACGGGAAATACTAAAGAGAGAGAAAAGTGATGGGGAGCTAGATTTTAGGGTTTCAACTTTATATATTTATTTTTTTAAAAAATAATTATATATTATATATATACTTATAGATATCAATCTTGTTAATCATTAATCGTCAGTTTTCACGTGATTACAAAGCGAAACTGAAACTGAAAACCAAGAAAAATAAAAACCATGATCCTAAATCGAAAATGATGGACTGGTTAACCATATTTTTCATATTGGTTTTGTGATTTCGGTTCAGTTTTATTGTTGTTTTACCCACCCTTACTTGTGATCCCCCTTATGCAATTGCTTTTGCATTAGCAACTTTAATTCATTAAGATCTTCAAAGTTTTTGTTTCAACACTTTTTCTTGTTTCTATAAGGTATTCAGAAACGATTTAAGCCTTCATTCTTGTTCACCAAAATACTTCTTCGTAACCTAGAGAATAATTTGTAGTACTCACTCAAATTCAAAATCATTAGAAGTCTTGGTAGTCACCTAAAGAAGCCCTAATACCAATTTAAATGATTTGGAATATTAGCTAGTGGAAAAATGAAAGAATATGTTTTGCTCCAAATATAGAGCATAAAGTTTTCTAAATGCATCAAGTTTAATTTGGAATCCAAATGCAGATTTCAACAATAGACTATCACAGATAATATTTTTCTCTTCATTTTTCATTAATAATGGATTTGTGTATATATACAAAAATATGTCAACATTCCTCAATGCCCAAAATGAAAATCTAGAAACTTCTAGAACATCTTAGCATGTAACATGACATGTTATTTTTTCTATTTTCTAGTTTTCTTTGCTTTTTTTATGTATTTTGTATTTCTACTTTTTTTTCTTTTTCTTTTATAATTCTAAACTTCATTCTTTACAAAAGGTAAAAGACAATTAAAATATCCCTATAATATTGAGCCATATCAATTTAGTATCATTTGATTTTGGTACTTCATTCCAAAATTGAATCATTCATAACCTTTTTCAATTTTTTCATAGTTTAACCCTAAATACATAAAGCCCCTAAATTTCAAAGATCCTACTTTTAGAAATATGTATAAATCTCTTATTAAATATTTTTGTATCATTGTGGTATTAGAGCAATGTTACCATAAGAAGTTTAGAGTTTATTTTTTCTTTCACTTTTTCTCTAGTTTTCTTGAATTGAAGGAAAAAAAATGGAGAGAGAAAATTGAAACCTAGAGTTCTTTATTATTATTGATCTTTGTTTTTTAATTCTTTACAAGAATTGTGATGAACACTTCATGAATTAATTAATTATGTGCCATATCATTTAGTTAATTCAAATTTTGTTTACATCTTAATTATGAGTCATATCAATTAGATGTAATGAAATAATTTTTTATTTGATTTTGGTGTGTCATATCCAAAATTGAATAATTGATATCTTTTTTTTTTTTTTTTTTTTTTGGGGGGGGGGGGTGGGGGGGGGGTTTGTGGGGGTGGGTGGAATATAAAAACACCCTCCTAAACTTTAAAGGTAGCACAAATTGACCCCACATATTATAAAAGTGTGGTTTTTGACCCCTTGAACTATAAATAATTTGTAAGATTGGACATCCCATCATTTTCATCTTTTCCATTCCACACCCCACCCCACCCACCACCAACACACAAACACCGCCCCCCCCCCCCTAAACTCGGGACAAATCCGTACAAATGTTGTACAAAATGTTACATCTAAACAATATAATTTTTGATAGAAAAGTACAAAATGTCCTAAACTTATAAATTATTCATAGTCCAAGAGGTAAAAAACTATGCTTTCAAAATATAAGGGATCAATTTGCACTACCTCTAAAGTTTAGGAGGTGTGTTTGCATTTAACCCTTTATTTCCCATAGTTTAAACCCTAAATACATAAAACCCTTAAATTTCAAAGAACATATTTTTAAGGAAATATGTATGGATCTCTTATTGAAATCTATTCATATCACCTTGATTTTTAATTGCACCTAAAAAAGAGAGAGAGAGGGATGCCACTTAAGAATAAAATAATTCTTTTATGGATTCTACATATTGATAGTCATTAATAACTTTCTCTTCCATTCCACTCAATTCTCATATTAATCTAAACATCATGTTAACAAGGATTCTTGACTTTTTGTCAGTTTACTACTCCTATAGAATATCGAAATATTGGTCCATTAAAAATAATGACAAGAACATTGTTGTGAAATCACATTATGAATATGTGATATTGGTTTATATGAAACTTACATGTTTTAAATGCGAGTTTGCTTTGCATGTAAAAGCTATGCTTCCACTTTCCCTAAAAGTTGCATTTGAGAAATGCAATCAACAAGTTATAAGGATATTTCTCATATAAGAAAGTGACATTAATGCTGAGATCTGGCTTACAATGTTCGAAGGTCAAGATGCATGAACTAAAAGCACAAAAAGACTATTCCAAATGTCAACTCATTATCCTTGATAGTTAGTCAACCTTATCAATACATCTACATACTTGGGTTTCTTGTCTAAATGGCATTTAATACTTTTACCAATTTGTTATACAACTTATTTCAATCACCATAAATAGATTTAGTTGTTTTTTTCTTACTAGCTCGCGTTCATCTTGTAGTCACTACATAACTAAATGTATCTTTCAGCAATCTATCTTTGAAGAAGACCTCAACATTAGGTCAACATCACCCCATTAAGCTTTTGATCTAGCTATAGATGGTTTCAATAAGACATGTGCAAGCCTTCAGCTATTATAATTACTAAATCAACATCCATACACTTTCAGCATGCATGAAGTCACAATTTACAAACCCCCTTCACTTGTTCCCCTCTTCTCTATGCAAACAAAAAAACATACCTTTCTATCTAACCTTTTTAATACAGTAGTTACGGTGTTTCTTAAATAAAATGTTTGAAGAACTTATTAATGTCTTAGCTAAAACTCAAAGTAGATTTCTTTTTTCATTTTCAAGCTCAATAATCTCATAATTTATCTCTTTACAAAACAGTGCAATTTATGCAATTTAAACAAAAAAACTATATAAGTAAAACACATAAAAAAATAGATGAGAGATAAAGAAGAAAACATTGACTTTAATGTAGAGTTTTGGCCTACCTTTTAGTCTCCATGATCCTACAAATGCTTCCCAATAGAAGAATTCACTTACATTTCATTCAACAAAAACTAATGCCCATCGAGCTACACCACAACACAAGAGTTATGTCTTTTACAATCAATAAAAGCACTCATAACAACATACAATAAAAATACATTACAAAGACATGAGTATGCCTAAAATATTTGCCAACTAAACTCACAATTACACTACTCATTCTCTCTTACTCAAGAAATTAGCAATAAAAATAATTTAAAGTAATGGACAAGATTGATTTCTACATGTTAAGCACTCTTTTGCTCACAAAATCTACCCTACAACCTTTATTTGTAAGGGCTTCAAGAAATACAGTCATTGTCCATTTTCCTCCTAAACTTGTCCTTGCCACAAAAGTTCCAATGGCTAATTTTCCATCAACTAGTGTTTGGATGTTGACCACTACCATCCGGACGTCATCTAGAAAACTCATGCCATCTTCACTTCTTTCTATGTCATTCACACCTTTCACTACACTAAAAGCTTCTACCTTTTAAATGTTACACCCTAATGTTTGGATACTCGCCAAAATTACACATGATTAGATGTTCCTAGGTCATGTGAATTTTCCTTATGCTGCCCCTAATATTCAGACACTAACTACAATTTCATAATAAGTTCTTTTGATCATGCTAGCATATGATCATCATGCTTTGACATTCAAGCGCTAGTTATAGTCTAGCTATGTTACGGAAAAACAACTCAAAAAACAAATACAAGTATATAGCGCAAAAAAGCTCAACATTTTACAAAAATAATTTTCCTACTAAGTGTAACTTGACTAAATAATTTAAACAATTGAGCAATGCATTTCCTCATTAGAATTTGACTTGAACGCTATAGTTCAACTAGGTCTTCATTGCATATATCAAGTCAGACTTAGAAACCACATCCGCTTTCTCAAATCATTACCAAAACTAAGATCATTTGAAGGAAATAAGTTCTCCTCATGGAATATGTAACCACTATCATCATCATCTATTCCGCTAAGAAATGGAAATAGATCCTCAAAAGACATGTCAATCGATTGGGCAATGGAAGATGTGAACATGACAACTCCTTCAATATTTTTTAGATAAATGGGAGAAAAGGAATTGTTAGGCATAACCATCTGGAAATTAACCATAGCCTCTAAGGAATCCTCTATCTCCCTCTCATCATCTTTTTGAATAGCTAAATTTTCTTTATTATCTAATTCCTAGTTACTTTACTCATTTGTTGCAAAAGCATTCACGAATTAATACACTTAAGAGTAGGAGCGTAACTAAGGTGGGTCACTATAGGTCTTAATCCTCCTAATCTATCAAAGATCCTACTGGGTTTAAAGATGAGTTTAGGTATTTTGTTACAACCCTTTATAGTATAGAGTCGAGTTTTAAGTCATATATAGGGTCTGTTTGGATGGTCTGTTTTTTATCTGTACATATATTTGTATCAAAATGATATATGTAAATATATCCGATTTGTGTTTATATTTTATCTATATTTAATCTATTTGATCTTTTCATGAAAACTACCAACTTTTTTATCTATATTTATTTATTAATAAATAATTTTCTAGAAAAGAATTTAAAAAAGTGTTTGTATCTGTCTAACAAAGCTAAACAAATAAACCCACAATATCTAGTGGAAAACTCAACCTGCCACATAATATAGTAAAATTTTTTAAAAAAATTAATAATAACTTAATTAATCTAAATTCGTGTCTTGTCTCCAACTCTCTCACACTAAACACAACAAAAAGCAGTAGAACTAGAATATTCCACCTCCATTTCTATTTTACAATTCTACTCTTCATCATGAGTCATAGCCACCAAGTGTTACCACCTTCTTTTCCATCACACACACACCATGATCCACAAACCCTTTACAAGCGGGTTTAGATTATGTTAAAAAGCCCTATAGGGATAGGTTAAGACACAATGGGAAAAAGAAAAAAGAAAAAAGAAAAAGAAAACCTATATTGCTTATGGTCAAGTTTAAGAAACCTATAAAGGAAACAAGGCAGGTTCTAAACCCCCTTCGGTTACATCCTTACTTAAAAGGAAGGAGGCATATTAGTTTGATGAAAATTAATTTGCTCTTGAGGCATGGCAATATTACCCTCTAACTTAATAAAGAACTACTGAATGCATATAATACCTAATGCTTGAGCACTACCAAAAAGGGATTCTGGATCATCATTGTAATTAATAGGTTGTAAGCAAGATGTGGTGATGAGCCTGTGCTATAAAATGTTGGTTGTCTATGAAAAACTTCCACCAAACATGTTTTAGGATTAGCTCCAATCAATCCACATATATTATGCGGTAACCCCACATAACCAGTGTTTACTCCTATTATTAACCCCTTATCATAACATAATCTATCTTCACTATTCAAAACATTTCCATGGGCATAAATTCTACATCTAACATAATTAGCCATTTTCCACCACTAATTGACACTAACAATAAACAATTAATACAATAAGAATATCCCTACCTGTAGTCAATTATATCAAATGGACTGAGAAGCACATATCCTACATTAAACAATTTCTTAGACATTGTACCATATTCTGACTTCTCACAATAGAAAGTACGATTACTTGATCAATGAAAATGAAATGGAACATAAGGTCAGAGTGTGAGCTTTCACTTTGCGCTTAGGTTATTTATTTTTGTAACCATGTGCAATTAATGGATGACCATCTATAAAGCAATGTAATAACAAAAGTTTAGATATCATAAATCATGAACAACTAAGAAAAATCAATTTGCAATAAGAAGAAGATGACATATTAAAAAATTAAATAACAATAGCTACTTAGAGAAGCTTGATGAAGATTTGAATGACCAAATTGAAGGAAAAATCTTAAATTTCCTCAATGCATCTAAGAGAGCAACTAAGCTTGATAGAGATAGATGGAAACTATGAGACAAAGATAGAGAGAGATTATGAGGATGAAAAAGGGGAAAATGAATATGCAAGATCAACTTAGGGTTTTATCTCAACCAAATCGCATTTGAAATCTATAATATATTTAACATAGCATTTCATTAATCATATAAAATCATATGTCAAAATTGTGATTCCACTAAATCGCTTGTGTGACATGCAATTTTAACATGAAATGCACCAATTTTTTTTATTACATTTTATATAATTGGTCTCCATCGAAATTGCAGACACAATAATAAATAGAACTGGGCATACGGACCTGGCGGGCCGGGCCGGCCCGCGGGCTAAAAGGGCCAGAAATTTTTGGCCCGTTTTTACACTTGGCCCGGGCCCGGCCTGCATTTAGCCCGCGGGCTAACGGGCTGGCCCGTTTGGCCCACATGGGCCAATATAGCCCGTTTGGCCCGCATTTTATGTCCCTTTTTTTTTTTTTTTTACTTTTTGAAGTTGTTAGTGCGAGACTAAGTTATTGAATTAGGTCAAATTGACCCTAAAAAACTTGACTTAAAGATAAATTGGGTCAATATAGACATAGGGCGTCTATATTTTTTTTTTTTTAAGTTTTAACTCTTGGCCCGCGGGCCAGCCCGCTTTTGGCCCGCGGGCTAACGGGCCGGGTAAATTTTGGCCCGTTTTTAAACGGGCCAAATTTTTTTTGCCGCAGCCCACTTTTTTAAGTGGGTCAACGGGCCGGCCCTCGGGCTTTGGCCCATATGCCCAGCTCTAATAATAAACCTAGCTTAATTGTATGTAAGACATGTGAGTTCACAATAAACTAAATTCACATATTTAATATACAATATATTAGTGGTAGTTTGGTAATTAATCTCACCTCAACCCCATTTGAAATATTATTTTGTATAAAAGTAGCAAACTAACCAAAATCTTAAATGTTCTTCACATGGGATTTGCCTATATATATTCGCTAGTTTCCTTGTGGTTCTTTCAATCTATATATCGTTCATAAAGAAATTAAAAGTTCCATATTAGTATCTCTAGATTTGGACTAGTAAGGTCTTTCGACGAGAGGGACCATTCATTTTTTCACCTCTGTGCATGGTATTATGTAGAAATAAATAAATAAAATCTAATACTTACTACAATGGCCAAGGGAAGGTAGTAAAAGTAAACCCTTTCATAGTAAAATTTTAACAATTTACTATACAAAATTTTAATTTTTACAATTTAATGCTCATACTTCACCAAAAATTCAATTTAGTATCCCATTACATAACTAAGATGTAACTCACTCGTCTTTTTTTAACACTCGGTTGCTTCTTACATCCTAGAAATTATGAAACTTACCACATCATGACTCCAAGATATTTCCCTTTACAACAAAAAGCCTAAACAACAAACTTTTTTTCCTTATAGTTTTAATAGACTAACTTTAAAAAATTTCAAGATCTCAGTGAACAAGAAAATCCATGTGGATGGCAAGTGTTAAAGAAAATTACACATAGATTGTAAGGACCCGCTATCCCCCTATAATTAAAATAGGTGATAACAGTTCCCCAACCACATATAACATACAGAATTATATGTAAGGTTGTCCAAAATGAAGTGTTTGAGTAATTGTTTGCCTAATTCTATAAGGATCAACATATATCAAATCATAGGTTTTAAGACTCTAGCAAAACATAACTTCACTACTAATATATATATTACAAGAGATACAACCCAAGTCATATATAGTCAAGTACATAATATATTACAACCAAAGGCTTCTTACAAGCCTTAACAAAATCACAAAACATAACTCAAACTGAAACTTAAATTATGTCAACAACAAAAGAGTTCATATCTAGTCTATTACAAAGACAGGGTTCCATCAAGTCCATGGTTATCTGTAATCCTCCAAGTCATCAAGAAGATCTTCAAAGTCGGTTCCATACTCCATACTTGCATAAAACTCATCAAGTCATCTCCTGAAATGATTGAAATATGAGCTAAAGGCCCAATACACAAGTAACGAATACAAATAAAGTGAGTCACATGTTCTTAAGCTAAATGCAAAATGTAACAATCAATTATTTTATTTAATCTTTAATTATCCATACAATAAGGAGTATTCAAACTCCGGAAAACAGGGATCTCGTGGGAACCTGAGTAACAACCTGACGCTCGGGGGGTTATATAAGTAGCTCGGATACTAATACCATCCTAGATAAATTTACCATAATGATTAAGTAACCTCATCTAGGGTTTCTAGTTGTTACATAACCCTACTTAGACAGTCCATAACATGAATCTAGTTCACCGTTCCCATAAACGTTGAACTAAACCATGGTACTTCCCCCAAGTTTAAGTAAATGTTACACCGATACCAAACCATCGATTACCGCTGAACCACTTATAAAAATCATATCAGAATGACAAGGGTGGTCTAAGCGCCTAAACTACCATGCCCCCAATCTCAGTAGGGTACCGCTCTCCAAACCAGATTCAACGGCATAATAAAAAATTAAACAAACAATTATTAAGTCTTTCTCAATATAGAGTAGCTTTAAAGTAATGCCTATCTTAGCAAGGAAACAAGCAAGTTACTGCATACTTGTATTAGCTCAAGAATTAATGGGGATGGCCAAACGGGGATCAATCACTGTTCAAAGAGATTATCACAATATCACACATAGTCCAAGCTCAATATCAACTAATCTCATACTTAACCATTCAAAGAAATTCAAATAAGTTATCACAAGATCTTAAAACAAGCAAAGGAAATCATATATGCAATATAACTATTTTAGCTTAACACTCATGGAAAATCAATAATTTGTTAAAACTATAAATATACTTAAATCATGCTTAATTATATCACTCAATCATCATTAAATATCAAATATCATTAATCTATCTCATTTTAATTCAAAAAGATCCATTTTGCCAAAGCAAATACACATAAAAACAAACAAAAATAAATTTTTACTTTGCTTCGAAAATGCAATAGTTGGAAAGAATTGAAATTTAAGCATTGATAATTTGAATTTGGAAAAAACTCAAAAACATGAAAGTTGTAGATCTTTTTTGATCTTTCCAAAACAACTTGAATCACCTCAATCGGATATCGGATGAAAAAGTTACTGCCAAAATACAAAAACACGTTAAGCTGCAGGGGAGATTGCACGCCCCTTTGGTCGCTCGTGATTTTTGAAAAACACACCATCAGAGTGTATCACTCCCCTTTAGTCGCCCATGACATGTGAAAAAGTGACGTCAGCTTAAATCACTCCCCTTCACTCGCCCATGACTTTTCTCCTATTGCTAGACATGAATTTCCTTTGTTTTTCACTTAAAGTTTACACTTCCAAAACTTCTTTAAAACATCCCATGTTTTTCCTAAGATTGTTATATGATCAATACATCATTCAACTCCCATAAACTCCACTCAAAACATTAAACACTTCACCATCATCATTATTCACAAATCACACTTCAAACCCCAAGTCCACAACACCCAACATTTAGTCATCAACCATTTGCATTTCTCAACACTTCTAATCTCATATACTACATATATAACTAACTTCACTAGTCCCCATAACACTTCTTATACTATCAATACAACATATAAATCATCAAACACAAGTTTAAGCTCAAACCTAGTGTCAAGAAACTACATACATTCATATATTCAAGATAGGAAAAACATACTTACCAAGCAAACTTTGTACTCTTGATTTGTAGTCCTAAAGCAAACTTTTGATGGTTGAATTTATAAGAGATGAAGGGCTTAATAGCATGGGACCTTGAGGAAGCTTTTGGGAATGCAAAAAATTGAGTTTATAAGCCTTTGAGTGGGTGTTTGTGTTGTCTGAAAAATTTGGACGAATTTTGCACTTTTATGGGTTGATGTTATCCTTTTGTTTGACTTTCATGGCTACCACTAATAAGGCCTTTAATGGCTTAACTTGTTTTAATTAATGGGCTTGATTTGGTCAATTAAAGGTGGGTTTATAGGCTTTATTTGTGACTAAAATTCTACAATTTTGAGAATTATGTACATGCTTTATCTAACTTATTGTAAGCATATTTAATACATTATAATGAAATTAAAATTTTATGAACTCAATATTTAATTAATTGTAATACATTTAAATATTTTTAGCACAACTATACAACATATAATTCGTCATAAATATAAATCACATTTGACACATATCAAAAGCATGTATAATTTCAACAACACACATATAAAATGTGAATTAGGAATTTATGGTTATTTCATAGATTTCAATTTAGCTCAACATAGTGTATTAAAATATCTGTTTGAAGAAGACCCTAAACTTAACTTTATTTCGAAGTCGGAGCATTAAATTGTGAAAATTAAAATTTGCTGCAATAAATTACCCACAGAATAAGTCCCGAAGGAGAAGCTTAATCCAGAGCATTAACAATCAGCTCCCCTACCATGTCTTAGGAGGCCGATTGACACAACTCTTTCCTCCTCCTTAATGATGTACTTCTAAACAGGTATTGCACACATATTGGGTTACTCTCTTTTCAAAAGGAGACTATCCCCAAACTTAAAATTAGTGGCAAACAATGCAAATATGACCTAAAAAGCATTTAATCCAAACAAAATGAATTATTGAGATGAAGTTCAGACAAACATGTATGACCATAGTTCAATTTTTAACCTTGTTGCTCACAAAGCATTGCTACAATACAAGTCGACTCTGCATTGACATTCAAGTGATGCAGTTAGAACTAGGCATAGTTCGGTTCCAAACTGGGAACTGAACCGATTGGTCAGTTCCAAAACTAGCTAAAAAATTATCGGTTTTTTTATTCTTAGACGATTCTATAGTCTACAACCAGGTGGAAGCAGCGATTTTAGAACTGGTTTCATTGAAAAAATAAACAAAGAAAGAAAATTAGAGAAAAAATTTAAAATATATATTAAATGTATAATTATTAATTTTTACATTATTTCACATGAATAATAAAATTCATTAGCTATATACAAATATTTAATGTATTATTATCAACAACATAAATAAATATAAATAAAAATCATACATAATTTAATTTATATAAACCTTTTTAAGAGCATAACTCATTATCTTAATAATGTGAGGCTATTATTTTGTGTTGTTATTTTCTTTTTTCTAAAGTATTTTATAATCTCATATTACTAAAATATAAATTGATGATATTGATTATTTTGTATAAATAAATATGCATTTTAAACATAATTTTAAAAATTTAATTAAATAATTTAACACTTTTAGACTCAATAAATTATTATTTTGAGTTTAAAATTCATTTTATTAAAAATAAAATTCATTATTTTTTTTTAATTTTACTTAAAAAATAAAAAGATGATTCCACAATTTAAAAACCAAAACCGAAAATTGTCGGCTCCATAAACCCAGACTGACATTATGAAAAGCGGTTTCATGTCTCATTTCAAGACCCAAAATCAATGGTTCCACTGTCGGCTCCATAAACCCAGACTGACATTGTGAAAAGCGGTTTTGTACCTCATTTTCAAGACCCGAAACCAACGGCTCTAGTTCCGATTCGATTCGGTTCTAGAACCGTACCTTTATCTAAATGCTGTGATAATGTCGAGGAAAGCATGGAAAAGAACATGTTAAGTCAAATCATGCCTCGTTGTGTAAGTTCATCTAATCTTATTTCTGTTCATCCACACACCTGGTTGATACGTGATAATGAAACATCTAACCTCTCCTAAAAGTTGAAGGAAAATCACTCACGTTCAAACTTCTTCACCAGCATTGCTGGCCCACTGTGGAGAGTAACAGATGCAATCTTGACCAGCAGCAAGTTCTATCCTTCCTTTTCTATGTCAGTTCAGAGTTGTCAATATTCAAGTCACTCGTCTGAGTTTTGCAAGTGATAGGAGCTGTACCCTCTCAATACCATCGAATACAGGTTAAAATAGCAAAAAATGTCCTAGACTTTTTTCAAAATTGCTACTGTAGTTATGCAATCCAAATAACAGAAGCCTTGATCGTATTGTTACACACAGCTCTGACGCCGTATATCACCTCACGGGAGAAGCAAAAAAAATGACCACAAAGTATACTACAAATCCAGCAATAAGAATTGCCCCATATACATAAGTTTGAGAAGACTGTACGGGATATTTATACTCAATATTGCAGCATTTCATTTTCTCACGCTCACTAGCCAAAACACGGTCCACATACCTGCATTCAATATAAGCTGTATTTATTAGATGATAGTGTGAGGAATGTATTAAGATCAATGTGAAGCAGCTCCCAATGAGGTTATTCACCACACAAGACAGAAAACATGTGAGTATAATCTATTGCTTCATATGAATGTGAAAAAACAACTCACTGTTGTGTAAACATAGTGCTTTGGAAAATCTCTGAACTATTGAAATGTGCATCTTGCAACCGGTGATCATATAACAAGGAAGACAAATCCACAAGGTGCTTTTCAAGACTCTGCCAATAAAAAAGAGAGCACCAGGTGATCAGCACATCAGGAGATTAAACCATTTCCACAACAAACATACTTACATCCAAATATTTCCCCAGCCGTTCAACTAATTCATGTGGGAAAGGTTCTGGCAAGGTTATGGTCTTTTTGTAAAACTTCTCTAGCCACCGCTCTGTCTTTGTTTTTTCCTTCTTACCCTTAACCGGTTCACCAAGTGGGGTTCTCAAATGTTCTGATGCAAATGCTTGGACAGCCTATGAATAAGAAAGTTCACTAAAATGGATAATGTCAAAGAGAGAGAGGGGAAAATAAATAATAAAAAAAATAGTAACCTCTGATGTGTCACGAATTCTGTGCAATGCAGAGTCTACACGTGCATATATTGTATTCCTCTGTCAGGAAATCAAAATATGCGCAGTCAGAGAGATGCTTGTAGTACCATTGAATGCAGAGAAAAGAGTACTAATTGTGATAAGTTAAAATAGGATGTGAATATTCAACCAAATAAAAAAGGTCTTGAATATCCTATTCGCTTAGAACATTAGCCAGACATAATTGTCTCACCATTGCAACGTCTTTCAGCAGTTGGCTGACTTTAGAAGTATTAGAGAAAGGACCAAATGGATGACAGCCAGCAGCCCAAAGCCAATTCACAACCGCCCTTTCATGTACATGAGAAGCCCTTTCATATGGTGCAGTAAGTCCTCCAACAGCAGATGCAATCCCAGCCAATATATGCCGTTGAACCTGATAAGGATAAGCATGCCTCCTTTCCGTCCTGAAACATAACTGCCAATAAAAGTATTAGACTGATTCTCAAAAAAGAATCTTGCACAATGAAGCACTTGAAATCGGGAAATGATCCGCACATAAAAAATTAAAAGGGAATTGAAGGGCTTATGAATATGAAAAATTGGTTGTCAAAGAGCATAAGCACCTGCATAATTCAAAGGACCTTGCCACCCAAAAAAAAAACTGTACCATGCCAAAAGGTTTTTTTGGATATTTACACCAAAAGGGTTTTATTTAACCGCATCATATTCTAGCCTTCTTTATTATTGATTTCACACCAAGGTTTTACATTCTATCATAGTCTAGCCCCCGATTTTAACATATCAATTCAAACATAAATTTCTGCTGACTTTTAGATTATAGAACTCATAAGTGAAGTCAGTAAAACTATTAACCATGAAGACTTATGACAGCTACTGTAGTTTCTATGGATATCATGAACTCGTAAGAAAGACGTTACTTGCATCCCCAGGGCACTAGCGGGCATCCACAATGCACAATTTTTGTATTACATATGTAGAAAATATAATATCTTGGAATTACTGAAAATGTAAAAGGAAGCCGTGTACAAATACATAACCCATAAGAAGTTAAATATGCACACTTTGGAAACTGTTTGCATTAAATAATAGTAAGCTGATAGGAAAAGAAAACTAAAAAATTTGTAGAAACAAAATCAGTAAGATTTTGCAGGATGAAGCCAAAGTGAGATTTTTCTTATTATGCTTGAAGCCCCTGCACTAGATATACCGCGATCAATTACCTACATTGTCATGACTAATCGAGTCAAATTTATCCTGAGTGATAATCTGCAGGATAACAAGGAAATTATACTTATGCAGATAAAAATCTAGTCCTGGCCTAGGCAGGCCTTACTAATCTAAATCACAGGAAGCGTTTATATGATTAGGAAATACAAAAATACTGAAGATTCATCAGCAATCCACATCAAAACATTGTTCGCAGAAGAAACCACCAAGGAACAAATAAGTAATCACCAACAAGATATCCAAAGTGACTGTTCCACACAATCATATCAGGAGGAAAGGAAAGGTTGGTATGTCAGTTTTAGGAATGTCCTAGACAATTAAGGAGAAGCTAAAGGCTTTTGGAAGGCTACCATGTAGCCAGTTAACACATTGATTAACTCCCACATCACCAAAGCATTTCTCGGGGGGGGGGGTGGTGGGGGGAATTAAAAATAAAAAAACCATCAACAACAACAGCATGTATTGTGATCAATAACCCAAGCAGGCCAATTCATATGGATGAACTTCTGCATGGCTGATGCACGAAGAAACCCTTGAGAGAGAGAGAGAGGGAGGGAGAGGGAGGGAGAGAAGAAACCTTCAGAGAATAAAATATCTTTCAGAGAGAGAAGCTGGCAATAAAATCAAAGTTTTTCTCACCTCAAGGGTATCTTGTCAGTGGGATGCTGAAGAACAATGACAACATCATTGCTTGTCCATACAAGACTCTCATCTTCCATCAGAAGGTTTGCATCCACATCAGCTAATGATAGCACAAAGCTGCAGAAGGAGCCAACAAAAAAGCAGAAGTTTAAATTGGTGAAATAATTACCTAGCCATACATTTTACGATGAATCATATCATATAGAAACCACCCCCACCAACCCCCACCCCACCCCCCCAACAACAACAACACCACACCCACACACACAAAAAATTTAAATGAAGGGGCGTACATGGAGAAAATCTCCACCACATGTTGACAAATATTATATCGGACTGTAACATGACCAAAATGCTAAGATGATACAACACCATATACATCAAACTGTAACCCAAATTCTTTTAATAGCTGTACATGAACTAGCTATGTTCATTCAAGCATTCCATGGTAACGCACATTGTAAATAATTCAAGGATGCAACTTATTTTTTGCCTCCATAATAAAAAATTTACAGCTTGCAACATGCAACATTAATTTCTACTACTTGGCAGGCAATAAAGAGGAAAGTACTAATTCACTTTGACTTCATACCTACCTTTAAAACTGATGCCAAGAGTATCCAAATGACATGTCATACCATGGCTAGAACAAAATCTAATCTATTTACCAAGAAAAATAAACAAAAGTAAGCTGATACCAATTTATTCTAAGGCCATTTGTTTATCACAAATTGAAAAATCCATGGCATCATTCTCCCACAAGAAATTGATTCTTGGGATTTCACAATGATAGAAGCAGTCTCTCAGTGTAGCTAACAACAAATGATCTAGCGCATTCAGTAATCAAGGATTGATCTGATTCATATATTTTATCAGCAAAATCAAATCATATCATGTAAAGCAGGAAGAAAGAATTCTCACACAGGAATCACTCTAGTCCCATAAGTCCGATGCAGATCCCCCGTCTTCTTCTTTACTCTCCTTTTTTTATCCTTTCCAATTTTGGAGTCATAAGTAGCCCAAAGAGGTTTGTGCTTTAATATTGAATCATTTGAGCCATCAGATTCATCCATCCAATTCTGTGGAAGAAAGAAATTACAACCAAAAAGTAAAGAATGACAACAAATTATGAAATGTGGCAAATTCATTTTTGTGAGGAAGAAGAAAAGGAGCAATCTAAGAAGCCTAACATAAAATGTTATCTGTCCATAACTCATCTAAAAGTAAACTTCATGTTATCACAAATAGGTTCTCTACTGAAGCAAACAATATCTTACCTGACGAAGGTAAAATTTACTTGACAGAGATGGATCAGCAACCTCAAGTAGACCGGCAGCAAGCACATCAGCTGATCGCTCCATCTCCTGCAGAGAATTTATTCAATACAATTTTAGCCTCTACTACTCCGATAAAAATTTTAAGAGAAAGTGAGGATTACATAAACCTGTTAGAGATGTTGCAATTACCAATATGTTTTATAATTATGTCCCTTTTATTATTGTAATATTTATAGGAACATTCATTAATAGGTTAGTTCAGAGTATGAGTAGATTCATATATAGATATCCATGAATGGTCCACCAATATATTCATGCATGGGTAGATTCAATATACGTAGCTATGAGTCATTCTCAGCTCCTATATAAATAGGTATCAACCTTTCATTGGAAAATTGTAAGAGTTATTACTGAATTAAAGAGATCACTAACCTCTCTCTCAACAAGTCACTACGATATCAAAGTGTAGAGCACGCAACAGCAAGCACTATAGGTTTTAATAGTAAATGAGCACTCAAAACACATTACAAGCACTGATTTTCAACAAATCGCCCATTGACTGGATCCATAACCCATGCACATGATATCAAAGCCAACTTTCATGGATGAGTTTAGTGTTTATGAAGACAAGGTCTTGCCTTTTAAGGAGAAACACTTGCTTGAATGGGTCAGTGAAGTCAAGGATAGGAAGAATTGACAAATCCTAGCGACTTGGATTGAACTGCACATCAAGTGGTGGAAATTAAGAGAAAAATCAATGGCACATGACCAAAAGACAGCGACAGCATCATCCACAGTGGTCTTTTGATTATTGGCTATTCCCAGACAGGTGGAGCTTGAGATATTAAAAAAGACCTGAAATGCCATGGTAATTCGTAGGTTTATTGCCTCTTTTCGTCTTCCTAAGAACAATAGTGTGGAGAACATCACTGGCTCTCAATCTTTGTGTCAACATTAAAATTACAATTCGGAACCAGCTAGCAATGCGCAAAGAAACCAGCAGTAGGCTTGGATTGGGAACTAACATGAATCCTTCAATTCCTCTTAGTGAGCATGAGAATGGGTTAATTGCTTCAAGCCTTGTGATGAATTGATTGAATGCAGATGGATTTGGTGATGTTGAAGATTTTTAGAGAAGAATTTTCTTTTTTTGATTAATTTTAAATCCCATTGAACATGGGTATTTATATACAAATTTTGTATCTAATTTAGGAAAGTATATAAAAATAAAATACAAACTTTCTATAAACAAGCTAAATCAAATTTCCTAAAATCAAGCTAGTCAACAGATGCCTTTCATAAGCATAATACGAAATTGTAAAGCGATTGTAAGAAAGAAAACATATGATGCACCTGTGCTAAATAGGAAGATATAGGGATTGCTGTTTGGAATTCAACTAATACTGCAAGAAGTGCAGCAGCTATAGTCATTGTTGTTCCTAATGATGATACCACCATGATGATTTCTAACAAAGAGTGAAATTATGTCCAAACCTTGATTTGTAGAAGCTCTCTCGATTGGATTTGATGATGGAGAATTGGAAGATGAAGATTGGACAGAAAATGGTTGAACATTAGTACAATCCAAGAAGGGAGTAATGTCAGAGATGCAAGTTTCAATCATCATTATATTTCCTTATTATGCCCCTTTCATTATAGCAATAAATCAAATGAATGGAAACATTAATGAACAAGTTAGCTGAAAGTTTAAACATATTCATGTATAAATATTCACGAATAGATTAGTTTATGAATTGTGAGATTCAATATACTATGTATGAGAATCATTCTCAAGCCTTATTTCACTATGTCTTAACCCCTCACTTTAAAACAAGCAAGAGTCAGATCTAGCAAGATCAATAGGTTCTCTGTCAACCAACTTTGAAGAGATCCAAGTGTTCTCTCCAACAAGCACTTAAAACAACAACAACCATTGGTTTCAACCATAAAGAAAGGAATTCTAACAAACTAAAACACATTGAAAACACCAATCATCCATACTTTTTGTTCCATATACATAACACTATTTGTCCATACATCACAGGCATAACAAACCTAGCGTCATACTGAGAACTTTCACAATAAAAAATTGTATGCACATGGTGTAAGGGCAAACAGTGACATCCGAAAACTGTGATATTATGATATAAGTCATGGCATCTTATTGATATAAAGAAAGTGGAACATGAACCACCTCTTTTAGAATAGCTCCATCTATGTATGTCTTTGTATGAACGTGAAAACGTCCGTCCTTCTTGGTCTCTTGTAGGGAATGGCTTCTCATTGCTTTGGAAACAGCAATGGCAAGCTTTTCGTGGCTGTGTAAGAAATGTGACCCCCCTACAATCACTACTTCTTGTCCATCATGAACCATCTTCTTTACCTAGAAGGAATAGAATTTGACCCTACTTAGCAAATCAAATACAGAGAAAAGTGAACAACTTTAGACACCATTTCACAAGCAATACGAGTATACAACAATAACATTAGTGAAAACATATCAAGCTTAAATGGTTGTGACCAATCACAATCCCATAACAGTGGATAACTCTTTGCAGCTCCATCATAGAGAATTGCACGAAGAAACTACCTCGGTCTGTTCCATTAAAGTGGTGAACTTATATCAGTGAGGGAAGTGGAATATCTTAAACCATTGATAACCAAAACCAGCTGGCCCACAATTGATAGGAGGATGTAACTGAAGTGATGAAATAGACCCTAGAGGATTCATACTCAAGAGATTCCATAACCCTAAATTCCTAAATCTCACAATATTTAATTGAAAAAAAGCACTTAAATAAAAAAATGAAAAGACAAATTGAGGAGCTAATTCTTCTGTTTTTACGACAAAGACAATGCTAGCACTTCTAGCACCCCATCACAGTTAAAAAAGAATATCCTTATCAAAGCACTTTACAATCTGCATTATCTAATATCAAAGGTAAAGGACATAAATTTAACACAGCCTCCCTTAATAATACACAGAGCTGATTCCATGGTCAATTCTCCAAAAGAAGGGGGCGGGAAGAAGCCCATCTAGGGAATAAAGCAGCCAAACCCAAAAGTGATGGCCATACTGCATAGGAAGAGCTAACTAAATTATGTGTATTATTGAGTTTGCATGATCAGTAACTAGATAAAACCTGCATATAATTCATTAGATGCTTCTAGATTGACAAGTATTAAATTGAACTTTTGTTCTATTTGTCATAACAAATCCTTTAGACGATGTTAAATTGGACGATCTGTAATAGTGATAGACTCCATACACAACTAAAGATTCTTATAACGGCTAGATGTTTATGAGAAGTTAACATATACCTGTCCCTTGTTTATGAATAAACATTATTCAAGAATCATAATCACATCCAATAGTGGAAAACAAAAGGAAGGAGGGGGAAGGAAGCACACTTAGAGAGCACGGTACAACAAAGAGTTGTATGCTGCATTCAACAAGGATAACTGAACAAGAATCTATTGGTTCTACCCCAAAACCATAGACATCTAAACAAATAGTCAACCAAGTTGAAAAACTAAACACAGAAAAGGGAATACCTCTGCCTCAATTGCTGAAATATCAATGCTGTAATTATGACCTTTCTCCATAATATTATATCGATTGTGATTTTGAAGAACAATAATTGGTATGAGCAACCTGTGTAGCCAGATCACACACTTCAAACTGAAACAATGAAGTTTTGAGTTTTTTGTTGCTTTTTTTTTCAAAAATAGCATCATCAAAGAAAAGAACATGAAAGAAGAGACAACTAATCATTGTTTGACACAAGTTCAGCCAACTTAAGGAGATTGTCCATGTACCTAATATCTGGAGCTATGACATGCTCAACTGTTGTTGATATAATGCTTGCAAGTTGTCCAATAAATACTTCATGGGAAGAATCATCACTACCAGCACTGAGACCTCTAGAAAACATAATATTCTCAATCTTGGCAATGTTCTGTAACTGACACTACCCTCTTCGGTTTCAATTTTCCCATACGTGCAAGGACCTGCTGAGAGGTCAATCACTACAAATCTTGCAGGACACAAGCATGAGTGAAAAATTTGGAAAATTGCATATACACAGAGACTTCTATAATAAGGGAACTGAAAGGCATCACACCACAAAATTCCCATCTGCAAACAGCAAAAAAGGTTCTTTTTTCAAGAACAGGTAAAGCTAACAAAAGGAAGCAGTCATTTCCCAAGTCCTATTAGCCAGAGGGTATTTGCTAAATGATTGTGTTTGTGATCTAATTTTTAGGCAATCTAAGTTTAAGTCTTCACTGTTAATGTTTCCATCCCTATTCACTTTTTTACCAAATTACCTATCTTGAATTGATGTTTAGGCTACTTAAGAGAGAATCCTAGATCTCATAAAATAATCTGATATAATTTGCTGGAAGTTCAGCATACCAAGAGTAGTTCTTGTACATCTCACACTGTCTCTTCACCTAACTACAGCATGGAGAAAAATGCTCCCCATTTTCAGCAGAAGTCTAGGGACTACACTATTGATTAACCACCCACAGAGCGAGCAACAAAACTACCCACAAAGACAATAATGAGTGATACAACTTGCAGTGGAAAAATAGATGTGCAACAATAGTGAAGACATTGACTAGTTAATATTATATTGGCTAGATGACAAAATTTTTTTTGGTTAAATGGCTAGCTGACTAATTAATATTGACTATTTCCTATTTTATCCCCTTCTTAATGCAGCAGCGGAATCTCAAGCAAAGTTAATCTTTTATTACTGATGGTTTCAACTTTTCAGCTTTTGAAACTATCAATATTAATTATAGACAGCTAGCTTTTATTTCCAACGTTAATTATCGGTTACACTATTTATTTATATTTATTGTATTTATTATTTACCTTTTTAGATCTTGTCTTTTAGAATTCCTCATGTAATAGTATAAATAGACATTTAGGCTTATCTTTATAATGAAGAACATTTGATATACTTTTTAAATCCTATTGAAAGAGTTATCTCTGTGATATTGCAATTATTTAGCAATTGTGTGATTATGTTCACGCTTTGAGATTCACTAGTTGAGTGTTTTCTGTTTATCCACGCTAACTCGCTACGTCAGATTGATATTAGAGCAAGGTGAGTTCCTTCAAAGATGGCAATTAACATCAGTATCGACGGCGGTCACATCTTCAACGGTGTTCGAGATGTGGAAGTCCTAAGAGCCAAAACCATAAGTCGAAAGGCGGTGTTGGGTAGCATGAATCAAAGATTCCGGCATTATGAGCAACGCTTTAATGATCTAATCTAGCGATCTAATACCAATAGGAATGGAAACGGGAACGATTATTGGAGACGACCAAGGGCAGAGTATGCTCGCGGCGATCCTATTATCAAACCTGTTGCTACGAATCGTAAGGGTCAATATAGAGGTAAGTGTCGTAATTTTGATGATTATTACGAATATGATTCTGATGAGGAAAATGAATTGATGAAGGAATAGGAATAGCCACGAAGACGGAGCCGTGGTGGCAGATTTGAAAAAGGTAAGACCTATGGACGATGCAATTTTGATAATTATTACAGAAGTAGGAATGAATATGGAATGAATGATTTCAAGTTAAATGTAAAATTCCATATTTTAGAGAAAATTAGGGATTGAGGAGCTTGTTGATTGGATTGTTGAGATTGAGCAAATATTTGATTATATGGAGGTGCCGGAGGAAAAAAATGTAAGGTTAGTGGCATGTACTCTCAAAGACTATGCGTCTGTATGATAGGAGAGATTACAGAAAAGGAGAAGTTATGAAGGAAAAGCACCTATTAGGACATGGTTGAGGATGAAGCAATTATCAGAAGATATATTTCTTCCTCTTAATTATGAGAAAAACCATGTTACAACAGGACCACCGATTTCATCAAAAACAGAAAGTAATAGATGAATACCCTTTAGAGTTTGAGATGCCGATGCAAAGTAATGATTGGAAGGAGATGGAATATATTCCTACTCCAAAGAAAAGTGGAAAAGGACACATTAAAGAGACTCCTCAAGAGACCCCATCAGAAATTTCAAAAGCCAATACTCCTAAGGTAGAAGGAAAGATCTGCGATTGAGAAAACTAAACATCCTCAGTTATTTCCATTGAGCCAGATAAAAAGGGACTTATTCCTGACATACCATCTAGAGTTGTCACAAGAGATAATAAGACTCCTGAAGTTGTTGAAAGTCAACTTATGGAAATATCAATGCTAAGAGTAGTGAAGGAGATATTGAGGAGTTCAAGGATGTGTTTCCTAAAGACTTGTTAGAGGAATTACCACGTATGAGGGACATCTAACATCAGATTGATTTGGTGTCAGAGGCAAGTTTACCCAACCTACCCACTATAGGATGAGTCCCAATGAGACCGAAGTTTTACAGGAGAAGGAGTAGGAATTCTTGCAAAAGTTTCCTTTCAAATTGAAACATAAATTTGGAGTGCAGAACAAAGTTGCTAATACCTTGAGTAAAAGAGCTAAGGTACTCCCTTTCTATCTTGAAGATACATCTTTATGTTAGCTTTTATTTCCAAGTTAATTGTTGGTTATACTATTTATTTGTATTTATTGTATTTATTATTTGCCTTTTTAGATCTTGTCTTTTAGAATTCCTCATGTAATAGTATAAATAGGCATTTAAGCTTGTCTTTGTAATGAAGAACATTTGATATACTTTTTAAATCCACATCAACTCGCTACGTCACTTCTGCTTGTAGACATGTTGGAATTGGCTATAATGTAGACAAAATGGAGCTATAACACTGCCCTCCCCCTTAAGATGCAGCTAACCTCAGGCACAAGTAATGAAAAGCGCTGCCATCACTCATCCTCTTGTCTGCATTGTTTGAGGGTTCGATCAGCTGGTAAGAATTTGAGTTTAACTTTCAGGTTACCCAATAATTTCTTCCTCATTCACCATTCTTGCTAATTCAGACTCCATTTCCAGCCCAAAAAGCTTTTTACATTAAAGGCTGATTGAGTAGTGCTCATCACAGCTGTAACAAAGCTCCTTAATGCAATGCTTCTCTTTCTTCCCCAGTAAGCGCTACTTAGAAGGAATCTTTAGGAATCTTTACTCCAGACATTATGGGGTAGTTCACTCGTTGCACCATCTTATCAACCATAGGCATGGATATTTCTTTATAGGGAAACCCCATTTGTCATACAACCAACATAAGCCCATTGCTTGAGATAAAGTTCAGAAGTGATGAAGCAGTATCTCTACACAATTACATCATTGGAGCAGCTGATAAAGATGGTTATTCTTATTCAGGGGTTAAGGTGCTTGTTCAGGCTGCTAGCTACTTAAAACAGCTGATAACCTCCATACTTCCCATTTTGCCACAACTTTGCCAAATCACCCAAATGGTCTCCTCGTTGTGCTGGACCAGAGTGCAGCTGATTTTAGCGTTTAAATTGTTTCCAAGACAAATGAGGATGGTCTCTCTCTAACTTTAAAACCCACAATCAAGAATCTCCTTCAAGATGGAAGGAAGTTAAAGTCACCTTGTCAATGTCTAAAAGAAGTGTTAGCATGTATGAAGCTACGAATCAAAATAAATAGTCTAGTTGAAAGGTAAGTTGATACTAAAAGTTGTACTCTATCCTTGTGCAGAAGTCTTCATTTAGTCTAATGGTTATCCACCCATGCAGTATATGGCACATCATAAACAGAAAGTCTAGATGTGCAACTTGGATGGTAAATTACCTGCTGTCCTGCCTCCACCAATTCCTCTTCTTTCCACTGGTGGCAAAATGTTACTATCCTCCCTACCACACACTACATTATTCTATGTTTCGATAATTCAAGTAAAAGTTCTTGCAATTCTTGTTGTCTTGCCTCTCGTAATTTCTGCTAACCTTCGTCTCGGTCTCATTGATGCATGGATATATAAGCTTCCCACTGTTGTTGGAGTGATTGTAAATTGCCCATAGCACCTACTTTACTACCATGTTGTTATAGGATTGTATTTGTGATCTAATTTTGTGGCAATTTAAGATGAAGTCTTCACTGCTAATGTTTTTGTCGTCGTTAAACTTTCCACCAAATTCGCCTAACTTGGATTGGTGTTTAGAGCCACTCTAGAGAGAATCCTATATCTTATGAAAACAATAACTAACAGTTATTGCTTCTAACGAAAGAAAGCTAAATCTCATAAAATGAGCAAAAATGTTTTTTGTTTTTATTTTTTTTGTTTGGGCCAAGAAATGAGCAAATATAATCATCTAAAAATTTAGCATATCCCATTCATTCCACAAAATAGTTCTTATACATCTCAAGCCTTCTCTTAACCCAACTACAGCAGAAAAAAACGGCTCCCCATTTTCTGCTGAAATCTAGAGACATGGTTAGTGAATAACTACCCACAATGTCAGCAACAAATATACCCAAAATGACAACAACTATTGGTACAACTTCCAGTGTGACAATAATAAAGACATTCACTAGTTAATATCAAATTGACTAACTGACTAACTATTATTGACTGGTTCCTATTATTTTTTTCCCACAATCTTCTTCTACAAATACTGGACTTGGCTATAATGTAGCTGTTGGACCTATAACAGAACTGTGAGTGAACAAAATGCAAATATGCCTGCATTGACCAGAAAAGCAGCATCTTCGTATGAATAGACAGCATATATTTTTGAAAAAGATGAAATCCAAGATGTACCTGCCAGATGCCAACCAAACTTGAGATGCCCCTCCTCCATTATATCGGTAACGATAGATGTAGTCTCCCTCTTGCTTTTTCATATCTTCCTCAGTCAATTGGTTGATTTTACCATACATCAAGCTCTCAAGATCAATCTCCTTATTCCGAGGATCCATTCTGGTCTAAACAAAGGAAAGAGAAATATTTTTTGGCACATAGCATTTTGAAGATGATCAAGATGATTGCAGAAATGACAGAACACTAATAGGAGTAATGACTATACTTTGTCAAAATTTATGAGAAAAATGCAATTTGGCACAGGTCTATCTGTCTCTGCAGCAGCGGATCCATCTTCCTCAGTATCAAATATATAGTAATATAGCCTCTCAAATATGGGCTCCACAACTGTTGCATCCACCTCAAATAAAGGCACCTCTCTTCCAAAATCACTCTGAATTCCACATGTGCATAAAGAAGCATGCATCAAAACTTCACAGCAGGATCAAACATGTAGAATAAGTATCACTGTAGCCTATCCACTAACCTCCCTTGCAGTTCCAGCAGGAACTAAGGCCTCTTTATTGTTTTTTCAAGTGCAATCAGTTCGGGTTGTGCAGCCTGTAAGATTATCATAGTGTTTGTACATGAAATACACCAAAAAAATCAATTATCGCACATAAAAAGATTGAATACTACATGCATAAGACATGGACAGAGATCTGTCACACTAAGGAATGGGTACGCACAGCTGAAAACAATATAAAACCAGTCTGAATTACAAAACAAATGAAAATGATCTGGCAATTGACAGTAATTACATGATATGCATTGTAAATGATATGATGCTCGATGTCGATTGGCTCCCCCGTCTCCAAACAAGATGGTCTGTGAGATGGAAAGCTAAGCCTCAGAAGCTCCTCAAATTTATGTGCATCCATCTTGAACCTATATCCTCCATCTCCATCCAATCCCACAAGCACCACATTAACCTCAAGCGGCACCTGAAACGGCACCTGCAACAAAAACTCCACATGCATAAACAGACACGCCCACCAATTTGGTCCCATACTCTAGTTTGCACCAAAAGCCTTCAACCATAAGAAAAATCAATAAAGTGCTGAACTTTGTGAATTGACCCAAGGAACTCCCCCGAACTCGACAAGATGCAAAATTTGGCAGAAAATTTCATCTCACTACATCCTACAATGTCCTAGGATTAGAAATGCAAAGTCTCCATCAAAAGAATACTAAGGAAAATCAAATAAAAACGTACCGAATAAGCTCAATGACTCATAGCTTCAATTCAATGTCTACCGATAATCAACCATCAACATGCAATCCAAAAAAAGTTCAAAATTCACATAAATCAACACGAAATTGAATTCATGAATCAGTATACCGCGGCACGTGAGTGGAGCATACGGTGAACATCCGATCGAACACTATCTCCAACGTCGTGAAAGGCACCGTGGTGCCATTGCGCGTGGCCGGGATCTCTCCGGAAAGCTTGTTGTGCTGACTCGGCTTGACTCGCGAGTAGACTCAGACTCAGTACGAGGCAAATTAGAGAGTGGGAGTTGATAGAAGCCATGTAGTGGCTCCAGAACTAGGGATTGTGATGCTTCGAACTTGGTTATTTGAGAAGTAAGAAGATCCAATTTTGAGTCGTTTCTAGTGTCAGGGAAAACGATAAAAGATGTTTTCAAGAAGGCAATTGCGCTGTTTGTCCGGAATAAAAAGAAAATCCCAAATTTATTTCTCATTTAAAATAGTTCTTAATTTCTTGCACGTGAGATCCATCCGACCCGCTTCTTTGACAGCATTTGTAACTCTTAAGCATCGTCGATTTGAAATTAGTGTTAAAATAATATCGAATCAGTATATCTAAATAGCCCTTATCCTATAGTTAGCTTATGGGCGACTAACCTGCATAACAAAACGAGCTAAAAATTTTAGGCTTTTACCTCAATGTATTTTGCGCAAGACGGTGGTTGGTTATGACATTCAATTGATCCGTTTAAATGTTATTTTATTTTATAAATATTTAATATTATAATATGACTGTACTAAAACTAAATGTTATTTTTTAATTAAAATATAAACAAAATAATTTACATGTAGAATTATAAGTTACATATAAAAAGGATAATATCATAAATTATACTTGAATTTTGATAAAATATGTAATTAGCAGTCTAAACTTTAAAATTGATCAATTTAATACTTAAATTCCAAAATTAATTAATTTGACACTAAAAATTTTGAAATTGATCAATTTATTAACCACAGAGATACTATTGGTGTCCATAAAAAGTTCTTTTGAGTATTAAATTGATTAATTTTAAAATTAAGTACTAAATTACTAAATTAATCAATTTTAAAGTTTATATACCTAATTAAATATTTTGTCAAAATCCGATATAAAAACATGATAAAAATTTCATATTTAATAATTATATTTCAATTGATTGTTATTTATGTCACGTGGTATGCAAGAATCGTCAAAATAGAATGGTTGGTGAGAAGAATGGAATGGTAGGAGGTGGTTGATAAATCATTCCTTTGTTGGATATTTATGGAATGAATAGAACTAAGATGTTATTTATCAAAAATATTATTAATAATTAATGTGAATAATAAATAAGTAAAAAGGTAAAAAAGTAATGTAATGTTAGTTATTAAGGAAGACGGAATGGAGTGATTCCGACTTCTCAAGAGCGGAATCGAATTCCCCCTCAAAACCAAAATCGCGATTCTTAGGAATCGCGATTTCGGCTTTTAAAGATGCAACCAAACGTAGAATGGGAAATGAATCCAAAATCGCGATTCCATTACGGGTTCATTCCTGCATACCAAACATAACATTAGTTTTGTTAAGCTTTTCATTTTTTTTCAATCTAATACTATTGAAGTTGAACTTGCGCTTAGAATTTGGTGTGAAATCAAAAAGCTAACTCTTTGCAAGAAATGAG